>FR990047.1:13613044-14213044 GCA_905404095.1 Glaucopsyche alexis
GTTGTTAATTTGCGGAAATCGATCACACAACCTTCGAGTCGAGAGCCACGCTCTAAATATCACTAGGTTGTCAGTCTCCGTCGTCCAGGCTGACAACCTAGCGATACTAGTGGTGAGCAAATGCGCATCAGTAGTCGCTGGGTTAGTGTAATCAGCACAGCAGAAAATCGTCGAAAATTGGTGCATAAGGGTCAAACTAACAGTCAACGCTAATAAGACAGTCTTGATACCTTACACCAAAAAGAGGAAGTTGGAGGGACTAAAACCCCCAACACTCTTCGGGAGAACTACCACGTTTGCGAGCGAGGTCAAATATCTTGATAAGTATTACTTGGAATAAGTACATCGAAGACATTATGAAAAAAAGCAAGATGTGCTCTGGGGTTCTACCCGAGACTTGTCAGCTATAATGAGGCCTTCGGTAGAAGGCAATGTTATGCATGGCTATACACAGCTATAGTGAGACCGATTGTCACATATTGCGAAGTGTGGTATGCCACACTATGCAGCCAAAAAAGTTGTACATATCAACTGCATCAAAACATTAAATAGTGTACAGAGGCTGGCCTGTCTCAAATCACGGGTGCGCTCTCTTCGGCACCCACCGTTTCACATGAAGCCCTAATAAACCTGACCACTGCTTGTTCATATGGAGGCTAAGGTGGTTCTCAGGGCCATGACGGCAGGTAGAATGTAACAGGCATAAAAGCATAGCTTCTAAAAGCTATACCTGCTTTTCAAAACTTCTGGGGAGGACGGGGAAGAATAGGTCTCAATTAATTTTCATCCTAGTAACATAATTTGGTTCACAGACAGATCCAGGAAAGACAACCGGGTGGGCGCTAGACTATGGGGAAGGAACCACCTATAGGCAGATATGCTTGTTTGGGGTTATGCACCGTGTTTCAGGCTGAGATCTTAGCTATTATTGGTTGTTCACTAGAGAGAGCCTTATCTAGGCTCTCTCTAGTGAACAAAGTCAGTTATACAAAGGGCTTCAACGTCAGTTCCTGAAAAAAAGGGCGTTGATAAAACGAAAATAGAAAAAGATTACAGTGATTATACTCTCTGGAATCAACGCACAGTTAATTGTTGGAACTAATTTGGAATTCTTTCGTACCGACTTCAAAATTAAAAAGATTGAGTAGATAAATAGTAAAAATTTTAGCCGAATTTGAAAGGGGAATTATTTAGAGATTAAGTTTTATTTCATACTTTTTTGCGTATTTTTACTTTGGAAGTCGGTTTAATTTTTTGTTTAAAAATAATAATTTCACCCTTTTTAGAGATATATTTTCTTAAGTTATTATTAATACGTCTTAAGAACGTCTAAACTAAACGATCGAATGTATAATTGAATACGCGCCAAGCTAGCATAAGGTATTGCTATTAAGATGATGATGATGATTACTGTAAGTTATAAAGTGGCATATGCTTGCAGTTCATTAAACAATGCCGAAATTTCCAAACGCATATCTTTAAAGACTGAGGAGTTCTATACAGTGCTTTTCGATCCAGGGTATACCTTGGTACAATATCTTATTTTTTGGTAGCATATGCTTGTGTTACTTCAGTAAAAGTCAAAATCACTATATGTGTGGATATACATTTCGAGGAGTTCCCTCGATTCCTCATGGATCGCATCATCAGGTTCCCACTTTAGTGACTAAAGGACCAATTTCGAACTAAACCCTTTACAACAACAAAAGAATTTTGCAAATAGGTCCATAAACGGCAGAGTAATGTTCAAAGATATCCGTGTTAGTGTAAAATACTATGAGAAATACCTTTTATATCATCATAATCTGATGATGTATGGTGTGATAGTGGTGATGATGATGATGATTACTCTAACTGACAGGGTGGCATATGCTTGCAGTTCTTTAAACAACGCCGAAATCCCCAAACATGTATCTATAAGGAGCCAGGAGTTCTGTTCTGTACTTTTGGATCCAGGGTATACCTTGGAGCAAAATCTTACTTTTTGGTAGCATATACTTGAACTACTTCAGAAAAAGTCAAAATCACCATATGTGTCCATATAAATTTCGAGGAGTTCCCTCGATTCCTCATGGATCCCATCATCAGGTCACCACTTTGATATCAAAAGGTCCAATTTGGGATTACACCCTATACATCACAGAAAAAATTTTGAAAATCGGTCCACAGGCGGCGGAGTAATCGTTGAACATACAAAAAAAATATATATATCGACGGTAAAAAGGAAGCGACATTTTGGGCAAAAATGAGTTATATATGCCATCCTACGTAAAATTTTCTGCTCTTTCGAATGCGCTTACTCCCATGGCTCTACGATAACTTTTTTGTCGTTTATGCCCTTGCAAAAAATAATAATTTCTTAGTATTACTTTTCGTAACCGACAAAAATTCAGGTCATTTTTGCTATAAAGTTGCTTGTTGATTTGCTAAAATGATTTAATTTTGTATTTCTTGTCGGTAATGCTTTTTTACTTCACAAGGATGCCAGGTTTTCGGTTGGTTAAGCCTTTTAAACTATTCCCTCAAAAAGTACAAACGTTGTTTATCGCCTACTACCATTTCGTAATTTAACATAGCTATGGCGCTTATCCCTTATATACAAAATTCATTTTCATATTAGTCTGTCGGTTATACCCTATTATCAATCAGTACTTTATGACAGCTATGTAGGTTATGCCCTATTACCTAAATTTATTTTAATATCACACTGTTGGTTATATGTTACTTCCGTTTACAATATGAATACAGTTTTGTCGCTAATACCTTTTTACTTAAATTAAATTAAATATCATGGTGTCGATTACAACCTACTTCCACATTCTTCAATCATACTCATACGTACAATTTTTAATTAAAAACAATTTTTCGTATATTGATTTTTAAGTTATCGACTAGCTGCAGTATTATTATTTCCAAAAATGATTAGCAGGTTGATACTGACCCACTATTTTTAAGCAGCTTTGATTTTTTTTTATTAAAATATATTATCAAAAATATATTTTTATTTAAAAGTATCCTACTACCAACTGTCATCTTTTAAATCAACCATTTAGTGTAAATTTGAATAACTTGAACTGGTAGGGTATATTGAAACAGGGTCCTAAGACTTAGGATCCCTAGTCTTTTTCTATGAAAATTAACTCCGTAATACTTATAAGGCACTTTACCCTATTTTACGAGTTATATACAATAACAGTGTAGTGTAATACTCGTTTTAGCTCTTATCCTTATGAAGGATTGTGTTGGTTGCGCTAATTCATTATCTTTTGGGTGTCTTTTCATCCATATTTCTATAGACTCATGCAGTACCAAATGTTGATTATCCTTCTTTACCTTTTCTTTCAAGTGACATTGTGTGTAACTAATGTCTTATATCCTGGTATTGTTTTGAAAGCCGACTGTTAGTTGTGCTCTATTATCTTTTATACAACCGCTGTGAAAGGTACCTTATCCTTCTTTTCCTATAACACCTATTGAACTGTCTAGTCTCTTAAACGTTTTTACCTCGCGATGTGAGAAATCGGTATGTCGCTTAGGCTACTTATCCTTTAATATTTAATTTTGTCATTTGTATCTTATGCCATATTTTCTCATTGGAAAATTAAAAGCTATTGTTATAAGCGACAAAAACCACTTTAAATAGCATGAAATCATTGAAACTAAAAATACCAATAATTGCTCCATTTTTTTCTGATTTCATAAATGTTTTAGTTTTCACGATATCTTAATAAATGACAAAAATACATCAGTTTTTCTAAAAATAAAAACTTTGAACGGCTCTCCTGAACATTTAACTTTTTGTCGTTTATACCCTATTTCCTTTTAACCGTCGATATATATATATATATATATACAGCCGAACGTATAACCGCCTCCTTTTTTGGGAAGTCGGTTAAAAAAACCTTTTCAAGGTCACGCCGCCGACGCCGCAGCCGCCGACCCGAAAAAGTCGGCGTGCCGCGGCCGAGCCGATCTACCTCCCATCGGCGCTCATATCTAGTACAGACTAATTAAGTTGATATTCAGGGGGTAGGTACTTATTAAAAATCATACAATATTATACTTCATATAAATATGTATATACTTAATCGCCTACTTAACACCTATATTTTTCTTAATTATGTGATTAGGTTAGGTTATTTAAGTAGGTACATTAGAATTATTATCTATGGTTACATTGGCGAAATCTAATAACCTGATACATAAGAAGGTATATGTATGATCGCTTCACGGCTTACTGCAGGAAACGAAATTATTAAAAGATGGCCCCGTCCCTCCTGCAAAAAATCTTAGATAATAATATGAAATACCAATCAAAAGTCAGAACCAAGAAATCGGACGTGTGTGGGGATAAAACCTCTTCAATAGCGGAAACCCAAACCAGGAAGCGCTTTCCCTTTCAAACCCCCGGTAAGCGCTTACGTTTTCGTTAGTGTTTCCCAATTCATAGGGTAAGCCTTATTTTGGGTTACCCAATCAATAGGGTTTCCCAAATGGTTATGGTTACCAAATGACCTGGGTTTCCTTTTATAAGGGTTTTGAAATTAAACGGGTTTTCCGGTCCCTGGTCGACTGTCAAGTGTCAATAGATTCGGAATAACATAGGCTTTACAATTTATGTACCAAAGTAGTCGGTTTAAATTTTTTTAAAAAAGCTGGCCTTAAAATCACGTTTGTTGTATGGGAGCCCTCGTTAAATATTTATTTTATTTTGAAATACATAATTTGTGAGAATGTCAAATGTCTAGCTATCGCGGTTCTTGAGATACAGCCTGGTGACAGACGGACGGACGGACAGCGAAGTCTTAGTAATAGGGTGCCGTTTTTAACCTTTGGGTACGGAACCTTAAAAATATGATAGCACAATGTTCTTATCTTTCGAAGATTCGTCGACAAACCATACTTCAAATAAAACTTAAAGGTATGGTATAAATAATAGTTTAAGTTAGGTACTTAAGGTAGCATGAATGAGCCGGCTCTACCGGGTAAATACCTCATAGAAAACCGGAGAAAAGACGTTGCAAGATCAGCGTTTTCCTGACCAAAAGCAGAGATTGTAAGTGTTTGTTATTACTTATTAACTAACACTACAATCTCTGCTTTAAATATTCATTCATCTTACGACATAGACTTTGTAGTAGCCTAGGTACTGCTTGTCCAATGTTTACGACTAGATTTAAGATTGGTTTAAGCAAGAGCAGTGGGTGTAGACGTGCCTGCTTAATTGCGAGTGTCCAGCTATCGCAAGTTAAGAAACTAAATAGTGGTGAAACATTGAATGCATAATGCTTCATGGTGTCCACTGTCCAGTTCTAATTTATCCTATAAATAATTACAATCTAGAAGATGATTACTGACACGTTGCCAAGGAGATAAATGATTGATGAACCCCGAATCAGCCAAAGAGATAGATCAAAATAACATACTACAGTATTGTAATTTGTACATGACTCACTTTAAGCATTTTACACATAAAAGTAGCCCTTTAAACTGTACAGCTAAAATTAATATGTTACGTATATTTAGAAGATATAGTAAAATTTAAATTCAAGTATATCAGGTACTTATATCAAGCGATCACGCACGTCGCGTTGAGGTTACAGGGTCCCGTTTTTACCCATTGGGTAGTGGGTACGAAACCCAAAAACATTTTCAATAATCAATATTATATACAGAAGTATATTGCAGTGAGTAGTGTTTTTTCCATTTCCATTGAAACCGGCCAGCTCTTAATTAATACTTCTATATATTTTTTTTTGTTTTATTCCTAGTACTCTTCATACACATACTACGAATACACAAAATGTAGAACAGATTATAATAAAACATATTATTGTGACAACCCTGCAGCAATGACGAATACCTACACAAAAGCGGCATTTCGCGCGACTTCAAACGCGTTGGCCCACTGTATCTTTTTATTACACTGTGGTTGCACTAAGTACTACTCAGTATTTTATTAGATAGGTACCTATACAATATTGTCAATATCGTATCTCGAGGAAGGTACCCTTAGCCAAAGAATATAATAATTTATTACTAACGTACCTTAGCTCATAATAGTTGCCAATAGTCGGCAAGGCCACAGTCGTAGGTAATATAAATTAATAAATAAAATAGACCGACTACACTCCGTTCCAAATTACCTCTATTAAAGTATCTACTTAGTAATAAGGAACTATTGTACTGTTAAAGTAGGTATAACTAAAATGACTATCTATAATAATCTATGTTATAATACTACAGATAAGTACTAGATAAGTACCAATTAACTACCTATAGGGAAGTTAGGACGTCACATTATAATTAAACTAATCACCACCGTTTACCATCCAAGTACGTCTTCCGCATTAAAATAAGAACTCTATAATAAAATACTTATAAAGTTAAGTATCCGTGACCAAGAGATAGATCGTTTGCACTCGACAGGGTGCGTATGATCCTCGGTTATTGGCGTGTCAGCAATGAGACTTTTAGAATTTTTTAAATAGGCACTTACCTGATTATATTAATGTAGGCGCTCATACCTACTGTGGAGGAAAACAGGTGTCCCGTCAATTTCTGCCGTCTTAACGAAGAGTGCAGTAAGTTGAGTTTTTGGGCAAATTGGATTAAGACCTTATATTATGGTATAATATGGTCTGAACCAACACCTACAAATTGTCTGAACTCGATTTGCCCAAACACTCGACTTACTGCACTCTTCGTTAGGACGGCAGATCTACGCGCCGGAGAATCTCAGCAATCTTCGAAGGCCTGAGAAGTCAAGTTATCAACTAGCATCAGAATACTCGATAGACCGTAATAGCCTAACTCTTCTCATCGATACAAGCTCCAGCATCGTTACGAGCGTTATCCCATTATGCGATATGATGTCAGAAAGCGCACCGATAAATTACGAAGGATTGAGAGAGATAATGTGTATCAATATGAAATCTTTCCGATATCGGAATGGATATTGAAAAAAAAAACGCCCTTTGATGGTGGTGATGTAGCTTACATACATTAATTAAAAAACGAGAACCTAGATTGCAGTGGCGAAGGCTGGTTTTCCTTCATAGGTAAGCCGTAGCCTGTTTAATGGGTAGGGATTTGGATGAGGGTCTTCAAAAGGTGAGTGGTAAGTGAAGCCGATAGGAATGGAGTTATAAGAACCCCACGCCACTGCTAGATTAGACAATTAAAGTAAAGGTGTACCTACCACAGGTGGTAACTAATATCTATTTTGTGCCACAGGTGAGGCGTGCATACAAGCCGGCTTCCCTTATGTATATTACTTTAAATCTATTATTTAATGTATATTAATTTTTAAAATACGAAATCGGTTCGTCACATAGTGTAAGGGCAATTTATGGGTGCATTGGGCGCAAAATATTGTTCTGGTTTAGTACCGTATTAAAAAAAATGTATTATATAATATACATAAGGGAAGCCGGCTTGTATGCACGCCTCGCCTGTGGTACCTACTGGTATTACCTAAGGTCGATGTGTGAACTAGTTCCTGTAGACGTCGGAAGTGTGGACAAGGCTTTAGTCGTCATCCTTCCTTCCGGTCTCGTTATGAACGCATAGAAAATAATGTATTTGACAGCTGGTGATCATGATAATATTGATATCATACAATCAATTAAAATATCAAGATCATACAAACTTGTACCGGTACATAAATGAGGAAAGTTATAAGTTACAGGATGTGAAACAAAATTATTATGATTATTTATTATCTATTAAGACTACCTACCTATTTTATACCTATAAGAATATAGTTTGTAGGCATAAAATCATAACTAACTTATTTAATTTACTAATTTGGTAGTAGAATATATATATGAAATATTGGAAAGTGGAAAATAGGTAGTTACTACCTAATTTATTTAAATATTATTGTGAAATAGATAATGGTTTTTCATCTATGTCAATGTTACTCGGGTTAGGATATCCGATTTTGATGTGAATTCGCTATTCTTTGTGCAAAATTTTAATTGGTTGTGTAATATTAATTGATTGAATTAAGTATATTACAGGATATGTCACAATCCTAATGGAAATTCGAGAATTTTTTAAGCCGATATATGGTTGACCAGACCACATAATTTGACTAAAGTGTAGATTTTGTGGAGTTAGGCTTGTAGAGTTAAGGCGTGTAGAGTTAGAAGTTTGGTAGAGTTAGAAGCTTGGTTTAAATGAGATCTAATAGCTTTTTGACAGTGCGAGTTATATGGTGTCATCTTGGCATCACTTTACATGTAAATGTTTTTGGTGGGATAGGTTAAATCTCCCAAGTCCCAACTCCCAAGCCGTTGGCTCCACTGTTTTGCAAATATGTTGCATGAATTCTTTCATGTTAGGTTTGAATCTGTCTAATAAACAAATTTTATAATAATACTAGCTGTCCCGACACACGTTGTTCTATCTTAAATATAAACGAAACTACATCTACAATGCAACCGACGTCATAGTCCTACACCTACACTGCACCTACTCCTACAAACACCTTTTTAAATATTCCTCACTGTTTAAACGTTTCCTGAACTGTCACAATTATTTCAAGACCAATAATTAGCCTAATCGGTCTAGCTGTTCTCGAGTTTAGCGAGACATTGGAATTGCAATCCATTTTTATATACTTACATAATATACCACGTAACACGTTTTATGTCACACCCCTCGGGAACGGGATATAAAGTATCCTATGTCCGTCTCCTGCTTCTAACTTCTAAGCTACCTCCCCACCAATTTTCAGCCAAATTGGATAAGTCATTCTTCAGTTTTAAATAGTGTAATTAACACGACTTTCTTTTAAATATATACCTACTAGATTATGTAACGAATATCTCAAAAAGCTTAGGCCACGAAAATGCTGAAGAAGGATATTATATTACTGTATAGACATTATATAGACCTCAACTTTAGCCAAGTTTACATCGCTAATTATGAAGTTAGAAATCAAAAATGGTATTGTCGTATCGCGCGCTATGTCACAGCAAACGTTATGTCAATCCCATACTTTTATTTTAATTTTCTAACTTCGTCGTCGTAATTAGCAAAATTATAATGCTTAAGCCCTCAGTTCATTTATGACTGTGTTATTATATTTTATTATACCAACTCATAATATTCTATTTTCAATTTAGAAGATCGTCATTGTAATTAATGTTGACCAAGCTCTCATACTATATATAATACCTAAATTAATATCAAACATATTATTTTGAAAAGTGACCGGAACTAATCATTAACAGCGCAATTATAAATTTAGTATGACCATTATGTAAATCGCTCTACGCCCAAACAATTCGAGCGTACAATGAACTTGGCCCAAATTCAGTTAGGTAATAAATGATTTTTGCGCATTTTCGTCACGCTTTGCCGAGGCAAGCGCAAGGTGAAGGTTGAACCGCTCATCTACATTGTAAATAGTAAAGAAAGTCTTTTTATAAGGAGTATGCGTAGCTTTTGCATGGATAAAATGTATCTAAGGAATAACATATATGTTACAATTTTAGCTTTTTTAACCACTTTTAACATGCAAGATTAAATGGTATTTTCTGACGTTACTGGTACTTCCGTCTACAATATCACGATGGGGTGAAATTTAAAAAATATATTTTTTAATATTAATAACAATTTATATTATTTCACATAATATATAATTGTTATTAATTGATTATGTCAAAACCGAAATCTAAACACAATCTATAATACCAAATTTCATACATTTATATCCATAATTACAGATGTTACAATGACTTAGGAGTAAGGAAACATATTTCTTAGTCATTGGCTGTGTTCCGCAGAAAATAGCGCTTGTTAGCGCTTGCTAGCGCTAAAAAAACTGATTATCGGCCAGGACATGTATGATAACTTTAATACTGCTAACATAATCCGCCATTTTGCTTACGTTTTTTTGTTAGCGCTATTTTCCGCGGAACACAGCCATTGTACGGCGATGACTCTCATCGGAGACTTGTCACCAGCTCCATGCTAATAAGTGGAAAAACTTGAAAAAACTGTCTTACATGCTTACAGGCTCATTTAATGCTCGTTACGTTACAAAGATGCAAGAGCATAATTGCTTTGAAACCTTACGAAATTGCACACGTGACGTAATATGGCCGTTAAACGTAGGCTTTGTTGGTTTTAATTATTTATTGTCAAAACAAAGTGTCAGCACGTTTACGTAAAACAAATGTTATTTAATATTATGTAGTTATAACAAAAAACTTGGCGGTCCCTAAGTAAACTCAAAAAAGGAAACCCGCGTGTGCGAGAAGGTTAAAAGCCGAAGGCTTTCGAAGTCGGTTCGAAAGCTCCTGAAGTTTGCCAAGTGCCAACTCACAGTAGGCTGGCCTTATCAGGAGGATATTATATATAATTATAAGATCAATGATGATCTTAAAGGTCTGTGTCCCTACTACTACTAGATAGTTTTCACGGAGCTTTTATGCATCGAATTTGTTGCCGTAAGGCTATAAGGTAATATAATCTTATACTTTTCACGAGACAATCTTGTATCTTCTTCTTCTTTTTTTTCTTCTTTCTTGACTTCTGTGGCTCAGTGGTTCAGCGCTTTGGTGCTCAAGCCGGGGGTCGCAGGTTGAATCCTGCCGAAGGAACAAAATTTTTTTCTGTGTTCCATCGAAAGATTAAAAACTAAGTATATGTTTATAATCTAACAAAAAATAATGTGTGAAATTATAGGCAGCATATTCGCGTCGGAAGTCTATCAACATTTTACAATTTCACTAGTTTTATTCCAATGTAACGGTTTTTACAATTTTACGGTGACATATATATCAATAATTTCGACATTAGGTATATCTCATATCGGTCCGCTTGGCAGTTTGGTTTTTGTGAATCTTTTTTAATTTATCAGAGATTTTTAAACCATCAAGGAGAGAGATCGTAGAGTTTATCCTAAAAGATAGTTTCTTAAACTCTAAGATCACTCCTACGTAGTAAGTGAGAGTTCAAGAGTAGAAAAATAGAATGACTAATCCGTTGAATTATGTTTGCAAAGATGAAAAGGATATCAGTTATTTCTAGTGTTGCGTCTACGAACTCTACGAACATACGTGTTGTGTAGTAGTTATGTAACGAATGTCTCTTTTTTAGCATTCGCGAATGCGAATGCGAATGCGAATATTCAGTTTTTGTTCATATTTGGCGCCAATTTGTCGCGCAGTCGCGTTCGAACAAGGTTCGTTATGGGTTCGTTACGTTCGTATCTTCCGAGTATTGCCGAGTTCATACGAACTCATCTATGATCTAAATAAAGCGTCATTCATTCCGCTCCGCTCACTCAAACTTAAACTCAAAATTTTTATTTCCATGTAGGTTATGATATAACGCTTAAAGAATTGTCCTAAATTATGCCTACCACCGGTTCGGAAACTAGCCCGGCAAGAAGAACCGGCGTAAGAAACTCGCACATTTGCTTTTGTTTTCTGATATTCATATTCGCAAAACATTCGCAAAAATTTTGCGAATGCGAATGCGAATATACAAAAATGTGCGAATATTCGCGAATGCGAATGCGAATATTCGTTACATCACTATTGTGTAGGGTAAATACCAGCCTCCGTGGTCTAGTGGTCTAGTGGCATTGGCTCTCGACTCGGAGGTCGTGGGTTCGATTCCCGCATTGGAACAACAAAAATGTTGTTTCCAAGTTTGGTTAGGACAATGATCACCTGATTGTCGGACAAGAAAGATGATACATGCGTCGGATGGGCATGTAAAAAGTCGGATCTGCGCCTGATCTCTCGTCAGTCGTGTCGGTTATCCGTCCCACTGGATTATGAGGATAAAAGCAAAGAATATATTATACGTATATTACTAACCTAATAAAAGGAAGAGAGAGTTCTCTTGTGTACTGCACACACACTTGGGCACTATAAAATTAATCCTGCGTAACTGGCCTGTTTTTAATGAAACCGGCCACCGTCACCGAGATCGGTGTGGGGGAGTTATAGGGTAAGTGCTAGGTACTCAATAGGTACTACATAATATTATAAGTATATAATATTTATACAGTTGTTAAATTACATATACCCTCTACTAAACCGATTTAATGTTGGCACTATCTTTGTCTGTCAAGTTACTTTTCCACGTATGAGACAAAGACAGATACATTGAATAGCTAATCAGTTGTGTAAATATTTTTAATTATTAGTAGCGGGGATAGTATACCATATTTTTTATATATTATTTTTTTTGCATACATAATGTATACATCTAGATGCAAAAAAATAATGAAATAATATTAGCTATATGCATAAGTTTAAGGGCGATAAACCTTACCTTACCTTCGATAAACATGCGTAATTAACTAATTACTCGCATTGATCACGTCATGAAGTATTGTTTATTTATTTTAATGAAATAATTTTCACGGTGAGTAGGAATATAATATTTAAATGAGAGTACTGACTTATAAGTGAGGTCAATTGGTTTTTGTCAACAACTCGATTTTTGGAACAAAAGTTCCTTATGGCGCGTTGCGGACCCTAGTCGGCAAAAATGTCCGTTAACGTAAAATAAAACCATAATGGCATCTACAGACACACGAATTTAGTACGGAGCGTACAGCGGATCTGGTACGCTCCGTACCAAATCCGTGCGTGTGTAGAGCAGTCCGGTGATTAGGCCGTACAACGGTGTCAGTGTTGCCAACTTAGGGATTCCCCCCCCAAAATTAGGGAAAATATCTACGGGGGTTTACTAGGGAGTAGGATGTTTAGAGTTTACTCCTTATGAATCAATTTTTATGTTATAATAAAAATAATGTTTATATGCGTATATAGCCAGGGATATGAAAATGTATTGGGAGTGAAATCAGATTAAGACACGTTAGTTTTATGTTATTCACGCGTAAGTCTTTATGTTAAACACAGAACCTTTGTTTATAGCTTATTATTTCTTAAACCTGTCAATGGTATTAATCAGGGGTAAGGTTTGGGGAGAAATATTTTTGAGAGTTGGTATCACTGTCTCTTATCAATGAATCATCATCGTCGCCGTTGAAAAACAGCACTGTAAATAGAACTCTGTGCTAATGCGAACACACGAGTGTCGAGCTTTTCGGTCCACTGCACCGTAGGTACCAAATCCGTGCGTGTGTAGCGACACCGGATTCGATCCTCGGATATGGTCTCCTGTACGTTCCGTACCAAATTCGTGTGTCTGTAGATGCCATAAGATTTTTATATTGTGACAGTTCGAAAGACCCTTTAAGAAGGAAAATTTCGCTAGTTTTTAAACAATCCCATTCATGATACCTACCTCACTTGCCAATTCCAATAATAGACGGCACAGCCGTAAGTTGTAACTTGTATAGTATAATATTTTATAAGTTTTATAAGTACACACTAATGAAGGTATTATTTGAAACAAGTTATATTGTAAATATATTTACGTAGACGTAAAAGGCAAAATGTGTCGTTTTAGATTTACTCAAATGTTTAACATTTTGTTACAAAAGTTCTAAATGTAAATATTAATTAGTAAACTAGATAAAGTGTAAATTAAACAAGGCTAGTAAGAATAAACTACTGTTAATATAGTAAAGGTATGGACTGCAACTATTAAGTTATACTAACGGTTAGATAATTAAGTATGTCACGTGGAAGTAGTGGTTCTTGTAGGCAATACTACAATGAATTTATATTGAGGTACCTAAATATTTTAACAACTAAGTGCATCATTTCAAATTCAAACTCAAAATTTTTATTTCCATATAGGTTATGAAATAACGCTTATAGAATTGTCCTACATGATGCCTACCACCGGTTCGGAAACTAGCCCGGCGAGAAGAACCGGCGTAAGAAACTCGCACGGGGCCACCATTTAGCAAAAAGATGGGAAAATTGTTCTTTTCAAAAAAAAATATTTTTACACTGTTGTAACATTAGTCATGAGTACATAGAGCATACATAAGTACATAAAAGCAGCCTTGCAGGGGGCCATCTTATTCCCAAGGTGTGCAATCGTTAATGAAATCACTGACTTTATAATAAGCTTTAGCACACATTATATTATTTACAAGCTTTTACCCGCGGCTCCGCTCACGTTAATACTTTTCCACGAGAACACTGTACTTTTTCGGGTAAAATGTACCATACCAGACTACTCAAACTACTACCATACCGAATTTCATCAAAATATGTTCAATTGTTTATGCGTGAAAGAGTAACAAAGATACATCCGTCCATCCATATATACAATATACATACATATTACATACATCAATCCATCCATCCTCACAAACTTTCACCATTAAAGTCCAAAATGACTATATATCTGTAGGTACTAGGCGCCATGATTCAAACATGGCCTGCAAAAAAGTACTACTGTACTATACTTTTTGTTCGAAAATTTTTATATACAATAGGGAATATGCACGTATTTTTTTAGTTTTTTATATAGATCTATCTTGTTTGGTAAATCGTATGGTAAAATCAGTTTTTTGATATCATTAAAAATAACTAAGATATGAACGTTTAAAGTAGTCTATTAGACAGAGAGATCGGACGTGTATCGTGACGTCACATAACACGACCTTCATAGAAAGTTCATACTAAATTTCGTTTTGCTAGAAAGAGATAGAGTACAAACTTTGACCGCTCATATCTTGCTCATTTATCATCAGATATTGAATTTTTTTTCGCCATTTCCTTTATTTTTCAGTCTAGTATCATATTATTATGTTTTAAGCTATTTTTATATTTTATGCATATTCCCTATTATTAAAAATAGAAAAGAGGATGAGACTGGGTGCGTAGTGCGTACTGCTAGGGCTATGTATATTGTCTATCTTGTATTGTTGCAAATAATAAAGAAAATATGATTATCACATATCGTGGCTTAATTCGGTAGACACCATCTGAGCAACGCCCAACGCCACAGTACCTAACATGGCGAGGGCTGGTTCTCCTTCATATGGAAGCCCTAGCCTATATAAGAATAAGGGTTTGGATGAGGGTCTTCAAAAGGTAAGTGGTAAGTAAAGCCGATAGGAATGGAGTTATAGGAAGCTCACGCCACTGATACTTAGTACGTACCTTGCATGGAAATAGCACCGGGTTGCATCGTTATCTAGGATGTCATTAATATCCGTTTCTTAGATTCTTGTAATAAAATAGCCAATATATAATTATTAAATTAAAAAGAGCTATACAATATACGATAATACTACTATCTACTCTAAAATAAACATTATAACAGGGTGTGTCGTGATCACTTTTACCTTCTACATGCCGGAAGCGATGGCGTGTGGGTATAGAATACACGGCCTTAAAAGTTCACGCGCCAATGACCGTTATCGTCAGAGAATGAAAAGAATGAATGAGTATTTTGTGTATTTTCGAATTCAATGAGTATTTTAAAATTAGAATAGAATAGAATAGGATCATTTATTTTCTAGGAAATTGGTTACAGAGATGTTTTTAGGTGTAATATGGTATGGATCACAATTATTTTTGCCTCTAGGGCGTGGAAACATAATTAACAATATCTTACAAATAATAAAATTACAACACCATCAATCAAAACATCATCAATATTAATCAAATCTCTGAAAAATTAAAATACCAATTATTAATTATCAATTATCAATAACAAAATATTAATTATATATTATTATATTATCTAATACGTTCAGTCATAAACACATCGCACGCTTAAAAATAAAAAGATGTAAGTCAAAATTTGTGAGTTTGGAGATTTTCTAATAAAACGCGTAATCATTACTTAAAGAATAGGTAGGATTCGACAGCAGCGCGTATAAAGGTCAAAATGAGGGAGATATGCGATCATACATCTCTCTTCAATTAACAGGATTGGACAGGTCGACTCTAAAAAAGTGACGTGATTCAGTATTTAACCGGCAGTGATTGACGTAGGGAGAGTAGATTTTTCAAGTAACGCGGAGTAATAACAAATAAATTTGTCTTTGATTAAAAAGTAACTATTAAATTATTTCATTATTTAAAAATAAAATGAACTATTTTTATAATACTTCGTTTTCTAAGAAAACAAATTCATGCAGTATGTGAGCATTTGGAGTTAATTCTTTTTAGTTTTAAAGGTGGATGTAAACTGCGAAGCTAATGTATAATAATTCAGTTTTGTTTTAAAAATTACGCCTTAGCTACTGGAGTAATTGGCTAAGCATCGCTTCATTATAAAATTTAACCAAATCTGTGAAATATCACTTTCATTTATTTCTTTTTATTTTTTAGAATGAAAAGAAATAACTAAAAATATTTAACGTTAATTCTTTTTTTTCGATAACGCCACGCTAAAACTAAGTTTTGAATGCGCTTATTATTATTTTTATAAAAATTAGGAAAATGGCATCTGGGCGGTCTAGGAGGATCCTAGTCTTCAAGATCTTCATCTAGTTCCACTTCATCATCTTCATCTAGCTCACCTTCATCAAGCTCACAAATTCACATCTAAACAAGATACTGGCCTACAAAAAGTAAGGACAGAATGTGAAGAAGTAACACCATCTTGTTCCGGCCTACAGAAAGTAGGGCCACCTCGTTCCAACTTATCAAATAATAGTGAGACACAGCAAAGAGAACACAGAAATAACATCAGCGTGACTAATTACAATATTTCTCCTATATACACCGATCAAAGTGACGTTGGTCTCGGTGATGATGATCTCACTATAGATTTTAATACCTACAGTGTTTGCTAGGCCTGACAAAAGGCACAATAATTTTCTGTTTGATGAACCAATTCCTAGTTCCAACTCTGACTGCAGTACAGAACAAAACAATCGTAGAGGCCGCAAGCGATCACGAAAATATGTTGAAAAATGGAAACAAGTTGAACCAAAACGGTTAAGGAATAAAGACGAATCATATGTCTTGGTGTCAAAAACTCCACCTCGCTTTATAAAAGATACATGTGATGCTAAATGTAAATTAAAATGTGCAGAAAATGTTGCTACTGATGGTGGATACAAACTATTTTGCGACTTTTGGGACCTAGGTAATTTAATTGCACAGAGGGCTTATATTCGAACATGTTTAGTAGACGTGACTGCAAAATAATAGGTCTTTACCTATGAAATTGCCATTCTGCCGTACTGGCCATTTCAAATCAAAATAATTTTTATAAAAATAATTTGTTGGGCTAAGAATTCTAATTTCAAATTAATTTTATTTTAAAAACATGGAATTCTTTTTCCAAAAGTAGTCATTTGTTTATTGATTAGTGTTACATTTTCATCGCATTGAAATTATTTTTGTCGTCATGGATACGTTAAAAATTAGAGTAATTATGGAATATGAGTACCGTCGTGGCAGCAACGCGGCACAAGCGGCACGCAATATCAACGACGTTTCGGAGCTAACACTACAAACAAACGCACCACCTGTTATTGGTTTGCTCGCTTCCGTTCTGGAAATTTCGTCCTGAAAAATGAACCTCGCGGTCGTCTGAAGACTTTGGTCGACAATGACGAATTAAAGGCGATTTTGGAAGCTGATGATACACAATCTACGGCTGAATTAGCAGCAGCTTTCGACACTTGCGTCAAAACAATATTGGTCAATTTGCGTCAAATTGGCAAGGTAAAAAAGCTTGACAAATGGGTGCCCCACGAACTCAATTATCGCCAACGCGAAGTACACGTCGAGACGTGCCTTGCACTGCTCAACAGACACACAAATGAAGGAATTTTGAACCGCATTGTTACCTGCGATGAAAAATGGATTCTGTTTGATAACCGCAAGCACTCAGCAAGTTGGTTGGATCCTGGTTCAGCACATAAACAATGCCCTAAACGAAAACTTACCCCTTTAAAAAGTGATTGTCACTGTTTGGTGGTCTAGCGCCGGTGCGATTCATCACAGCTTCTTGCGATTCATCACTTCTCCGTTTTCCGCCCTACTCACCAGACCTTGCGCCTACAGACTACTACTTTTTCCAGAATTTGGATAACTTCTCGGCGGGAAAAAAATTCAATACCCGAGAGGCAGTACAAAATGCATTTGAAGAATTTGTTGCCTCCCGTCCAGCTGATTTCTTTAAGAAAGGCATCAATAAACTGCCACTGTGTTGGCAAAAATGCATTGATTGCATGGGTCATTACTTCGATTAATACAAATAAAAATTTTATCAGCCAAAGGAGGACCAATGTTATCTATGTGAGTCTTATAATAACTCTAATATAGAGCAAAAACAGGAGTTGGAAGAGAAATATCTGAAGCATTTAGAAGAGAAGACTTTGAGTCGTTCAGAAATCGTCTGATTACTGATGAAAACTGATCGTCAAAATGTAATCAAAGAAAGTAAAGTAGTAATTTACGACTAAGAAGCAGTGTTTCAGTATCCACGAGGCGAAACCTCAGCATTTTATTGTAAATCTAAGTTAAACAGTTACAATTTGACTTTAACAGAATTATTATATAATAATAGATATCATTTTAATGTTGACATAGATGGAAATACTATGAACTGGAATGATATTAAGCTTTTACAAATGGTTAAGTCGGAACCACTAAGTTTTTATTTTAAGACTTCATACAGTTATACTACTTTTAGGCAAGTTGACCTTAGGAATAAAAGAAAGAAAATGGCCCAAATAACAGTTTCTCTAATTAAGGCTTATAGCCAAAAGCAAGAATTAAGTGCGAATAAAAAAGAGATTTAAAAGATTTTATATCAAAGAGGTTGATTCCTTCCTTTTATGCCAATTTTATAATTCGATACATTAATTTGACTTAGTATATTTTTTTCATATATTTTTTGGTTTGCGTCGACCAAAAATTCGATTGTAATTTACTCTTCTTATGAAAGAGTAGAACAGTTGCGAGGGGTTCCTATAACTCCATTCGTATCGGCTTCCCTTACCGCTTACCTTTTGACGACCCTCAACCAAATCCCTACCTATTATACAGGCTACGGCTTCCCTATGAAGGAGAACCAGCCTTCGCCACTGGAGTAGAAGATACAAGATACTGATTGTTAATTCGTAAAGATAAACATTTAATTTAGAATTTTGTTTACTTTTGATAAAGAACTTTACTGTTATTTTGTTTAATTATTCTTAAATCTTACTGGTACTAAAGACCGATTGCTAGTTACATATTTAATTTTTAAGTTTCTATGTGTTTTATTGTTTCTAAAACCAATTTTGTTAACCTTATAGAAGAATCATTATTACCTGATTATTCAATAAACTTGTTTCGTTTAAAAAAATAAGACAATTTTATTTTTATATTTTCTTCAAAAAAGGTACAATAGTAGTTCTATCACATTATCATCTTTTGTATAACAATAAAACGAAGTAATGTCTAATATTGTGAAAAATAGCACCTCCAATTTAAAACGAAAGTGAATTTTTAGGACTTACTACATAAAAAATTTTTCATTTGTACAGTTCTTTTTTGCATAAACAGATTTAAATCACAAACTTTTTTTTGGGGGTTAAATTATCCAGTTATAAGAAATTATATCAGAATATTAATAATATTTTTTTAATCCATATAGTTTATTCTGATAATATCAGCAGTTAGAATAATGAAAAGTTTAATACAATAGTTGTTAATTTGTTATCAAAGACGACACGGAATAAGTCCAAAACTTTAATCGCCATTTCCCACAAAGTTGTAATTTTGGGTTGCATCTTTTTATTTTTAAGCGTGCGACATGTATTACAAGCATTAAATAAAACAATTAGTTTTAAAATACAATTCAATGTCAGATGCAATTAAATAATAATAATAAACTCATGTCAAGTCAATAATTATGAATTTTAAATTTCATCAATAATTAGTGTCAATGACTTATCGTACTCAAAAGAGGAAAAACAAATCTTTAGTAGAAAATTTTGTAAACATTAGAAACAGTTCACATGACGGTACGTGACGCTATGCGGTCTGCGGAGCTGCATTTTTAAGATACATACATACATATAATCACGCCTTTTTCCCGTAGGGGTAGGCAGGACCGCCTCTTTCCGGTAGGGGTAGGCAGGACCGCCTCTTTCCCGTAGGGGTAGGCAGAGACCACTTCTTTCCACTTGCTACGATCCTTACATACTTCTTTCGCTACATCCACTTTCATTCTTATCATCCATTCCTCCTCTTACATTCAACGTAGCCAAGCGTCTCTCCATGGTCCGCTTTTCGCCTCCGCGAGAAACGAGACGTGATGGGTGGCGAACCACATCGCCGCCATTTTGGATGATTAAATTATTTTTAATTATCCATTGCGTTTCCACGGATTGGTGGAGAGGGTAGGAATAGGGAAAGGGAAGGATAGGTGGTGTGGTAAGGAAGATTGGTAAGTTAGAGTGGGAAATAGGGAATGTAGTATATTACCACCCAGGAGGGCAAGGGATAGGACAGTAATAGCTAGGGAAGCCGGGGTCGCATACCCGTATACTATACCACAACTACCGGACAGGTAAGTTGGGAAGAGTATCCCATGACATTTAAGATAGCCATTCAAAATTGAAGTTTATTCACTGCACAAAAAAATAAACGTTTCATATGACGTCAGTCACACACTGCTCAAGCGCATGAATTTTCTACGGCATTCCCGATTTCGGATCATATAGTTATGAAATTACGTTATGAAATAAATTAAAAAAGTAAATAGATTATCCCGCGGGAACTACATTTTCGGGATACAAAATTTCCTATGTCCTTTCCCGGCACTCAAAGTATGTCATACTTTGAGTGTGGTTTTGTATGTTATACTCAAAGTTTATTGTTTGTTGTTAAGTTTATTTAAATTTGGTATGTTATACTCAAAGTATAACATACCAAATTTCATAAAAATCGGTTAAAGCGTGAAGAGGTAACAGACAGACAGACACACTTTCGAATTTATAATACATATTAGTATAGATGTAATAAGGTATTGTTATTTTGTAAGTATAGGTTAGCCAAATCTTTGTTGTTTCACACGGAAACCATTTATTTAAAATATTATTTCACAATAATTAAACTGCAAAAAAATGCAAGCGAATTTCGCCTTCCTTCCGAAGACTTACATCCG
This sequence comes from Glaucopsyche alexis, assembly GCA_905404095.1. Classification (NCBI taxonomy): domain Eukaryota; kingdom Metazoa; phylum Arthropoda; class Insecta; order Lepidoptera; family Lycaenidae; genus Glaucopsyche; species Glaucopsyche alexis. The sequence continues at coordinate 13,634,069 of FR990047.1, forward strand.
GTTTGGAATGAACAATATAATTAGCATAATATCATTACGGATATATTTTTATATTATGTATAAATACTATATGAGTGTATTAAATTTCATTGTAATAATTTATTGAAATAATTTTTCGTTTCGCCTAACAAGGTCAAATGAAGCAGGAAGTAGGTTTCTGTTTTTCAAAGAATATATTAGTAAGAGTATCTATACTATCTATACTATTATAAACGCGAAAGTGTGTCTGTCTGTCTGTTACCTCTTCACGCTTTAACCGCTGAACCGATTTTTATGAAATTTGGTATTTGGTTGACATACTATGAGTCCCGCGAAAAGACATAGGATACTTTTTATCCCGAAAAAGTAGTGTTTCCGCGGGATAATGTAATTACGCGGGCGGAGCCGCGGGCAAAAGCTAATAGTTTATAAGTATATCTATACTATACGTGTAAGCCGTAAGCGAATACCTGAAAATGCCTAAATTAGGTTAAGTGAACGCTTTACTTAATTTTTTTTTAAATCAGGTTAGGTTCGGTTAGCTTTTTCTTTACTGGTCAAGGGAAATGTATTTTTTCTAATGGCCATCTTTACCTCAAACTAGTAATCCAACTACTATCATAAATCTGAAAGCTTATGAGAATGGATGGATGTTTGTTACTCTTTCACGCAAAATCTACTGAATGGATTTTGATGAAATTTGATATGGTAGTAATTTGAACAACTGGATATTATTTTTTTCGCAAACCGATTCTGGAATCTGGGGTACTCGTATGAGACTGTTTGTTGTGCTGTTTTGACTGTCTGTGAGTTATGACTGACTACGAAAATTCCAGTTAATTAAAAGTGTGTACCGAACTGGGTGTAAGATATTCGTATTTCATACTCTTTGATGGTTTGGAAGCTCTTACAATTAAATGGTTCAGACTATTTTAGGAGCAGAACATTTGGGGCCATAGAAAGCTTTAAGTGCGTCACAGACAGCAAATATATTATAATATAAATATTTTGTTTTAATATACCTGGAAAATATATTAAAGTATATTAGCCCATTCTGATAGTTCACACAAGCGATATTTTTTATCTTAACACGAAATATTAATTAGTATATTCGCCGTCTGTGATGCCCTTATGTATAATATTATAATAATAACTCCCCACACCGATATCGGTGACGGTGCCTGGTTTTATTGAAACCAGGCCAGTTACGCAGGAGTAATTTTATAGTGCCCAAGTGTGTGCGCAGTACACAAGAGCACTCTATCTTCCTTTACTCCCAAAATCCAGTGGGATGGATAACCGACATGATTGACGAGAGATGAGGCGATCTTTCTTGTCAGACATGACAATCAGCTGATTAGTCTGCATTGTCCTAACCAAACTTGGAAACATTTTTTGTTGTTCCAATGCGGGAATAGAACCCACCTCCGAATCGTGGGCCAATGCTCTAACCACCACTAGACCACGGAGGCTGTTTACTTGTTTAGCCTCCGTGGTCTAGTGGAACATAATATTATATAATGCCGTTAAATATCGTTAATCGCTTGTTTGAAACTTATGCACCCTGTAACGATAAAATTTCTTGATCCCATGGAACCAAAACTTACTTATACCTTACATAAAGCATTCATTGTGAAAAAGTCAAAATAAATGCTTTACGTAATGTAAAAAATATTATGTTCCCAAATTAAAAGAGCCATGTTAATTGTTTGGGATGAGTTTATCACTTAATTTTTATAAATAAAGAAGCTAAGGCCTAACTTTTAATTAGTTAAAAAACTGTGTCTTTGTTCTAATTAAGCCAAGAAGATATTGTTTCGAAATCAATAAGCAATTAATAGATCACGAGAGTGATTAGAAAAAAAAAGTAAATAAACCACGTGAAAAAGTCGATCCAGCAAGGTGGAGGTCGCTCGGTCCTATATAACAAGATCACACGGCTGAAGCGCCAACAGATACGATAACGCCGTCACCAACTCTACAAGAAGTACGTAAAAATGGACTAAATACGCCCCTGAGAGTGGGCAAGGTCAACACGTGCTTGTACCACCACCGTTTCATTTGCAGCTCCAGTCGGTGGCGCAGTCTACGCAGTGCGCGCGCGCCAGTGTGTACCCTACCTAGTACCTACCTGTGACAGTGAACTCGGCCGCGGCAGCTGTCAACATGAATAAACACGTCATGATCGTAAGTGTGCACTTGTCTTTAGCATAGCGATTATTGCAACTAGATAAATATTACAATGTACATTGGATTGATTTTCCGAATTTCCTTAAACACGTAAAAGTAGAAAAATAATCTTATTAATACAGTAATCACTTTGAAATTAATTAGTTATCTATTATTTTTAAACTTAAAATAGTTAAGTAATTAATAGATAAACAATTATTTTAGTCGCCATACCTTTTAAATATGAAAGCATATGAAAATCTGACTAATAATATCCGGCATCAGTTAATATGTATAATAATAAATACATAATCAGCAAAAAAGTGCTTGACCAAAAAGCGTTATAAGTATAGTTCTTAACTAAGAATATTATTTACATAGACTCAATAGTGTAAAACATAGAGCTTAAACTATTTGGCTGACTCTACATAATATTATTTACGTTACCTTTTATAATAAAAGCTCAGGATTACTAAGTTCAAAGTGCTAACAATATCATAATGCATATTCAATAAAAGAAAATCGCTAGAAAAAATCCTGTAAATATTTTCTTTTGTCGAACAATTGATAACATTTATACGAAATCTTTAAACTTTTCAAATCCAAATCCGTTAGACCTTTTTCTAAACAACAAACTCTAGGGATTAAAATATTTTCTACATGACTAGACTCGAAGTTCACTTTATATTATTATATAAAGAATTGTAGAAAGGATCAAAGTCAAGGTGAACAAACGAAATACATAGTTCTAAAATTGTAAAGGTATAGACAACTCTTTCATTAAATGCACGACTCGATAAAAACTTTATATTTATAACTTTATAGACATTAAACGCCTAGTAGGAAATAGGAATGAAATACTTGCAAATATAATTATAGCGCCCTCCACACGGTACAGTTTAGACCGCATCTGAGATTGCGTGCCAAACCTCGGATGGATCTGTGCGGTTTGGACTGTGGACGAAAGTGTCGTGCTATTGCTAATAACGATTAAATTGCGCTCAGTTTGGACTGCTGATGGATCTGACATATTTAGGCGAACGTTCTAAGTTGTGCGTGTAAATGCGATTTTCAGAGTTTAGACTATCGCGTGGAACGTTATTTAAATTTTAAAAGTTTTGCTGTCAGTAGTAAGTCAACGCTCCAAACCAACATGTTTTATTGTGCATTCAGACGTGACTTGCGCATAAAACTGGGGAAAATGTGCTCGCAGTTCGCACCGTCAATCCAGATCGGACTGTCAGCCCCGTGCTCATGTTCGTTTCTGAGCGAAGGTTGGAAGTTGGAACGGCCCATGCTGTTTCCCGCGTGTAAATTTATGTGCGAAGGGCGCTAATTAATGAATGACTTAAGTTTACTTATATAGAAAATGTTTTTTTACAAGAACATCGGTAAATACAAACTATACAAAATGAACCGGAAGAAAATTCATAGAGGAAATTGTAAAAATCATGTCAATTAAAGCATATTTGAAATAGTTAAAAATATTGTGTCATGTCAATAATAAAATGGAAAGCCGGGATGAATCTGCACAATATTATTTGTGTATCACGGTTACATCTTCACGCTGTATTACCTAACTACTTTTTATTATAGCATTTACGGTCAGATCTAACGGATACTCATTTATTGTGAAGTTTTATGTATTTTTTAGTTTTTCTCGTATATGTTAGTTATTATCTCCGCAATATTACCTATGTATTTCCTATTATAAAGTGTTATAACATACCTAAAGTTATAAACTTTAATAACATCATAATCTTTAATTGCACAATATCTACTACTATTTCAATATTGCTATTTTATAAGCAGGAGCCAAGTATTAATCTACACTAATATTATAAAGAGGAAAACTTTGGTTGTCTGTCTTTGTTTGTAATGAATAGGCTCAAAAAGTACTGGACCGATTTCAAAAATTCTTTCACCATTCGAAAGCTACATTATCCACGAGTAACATAGGCAAAATTTTATTTTGGAAAAAAATAGGGTTCCGTAAGATATTTTGGTTTTTCGGACACAAGGTGTAAAAAATCAACCAGAAAAGTTACTTATTTTGCGTACGCTGCCTAAACTATAAAAGATGGAACCATAAAATGTTCTAATTAATTGTAGATCTTATAAATATCTACAAAAAAGTCCGCGACACACTATACCTATCTATGTCGAGTGAGGCACAACAACCATTTTTTTATTAAGAAATCTTGAATTTTTTTTGGAATACATTTAAACGTTTAAATTTTATTTTACTCATGCTATTAATCCTTATCAAAATAAATTATTTCATATATACTAAGTACATGTAGATAATATTTGGTCTTTGAATGATTAAAACTGGACTTTTGGTTTTGAAGTTATGGCGAAATTAAAATATTACGATTTCTGCTACACGGCCCGTTGCGAAGTGGGCGTCACCAAGGCGGGGGTGCGCGTTTAGTTTAGATCTATGAGTAAGGTACCCGCAATATTAGTATCAGTATTGTACCCATAGATTATACAGATATATACTATTGTACCCGTGCGAAGCCGGGTACAATAGTATATATCGCTATTATATTATAATCGCTAGTATATAATAGCTAGTATAATCGCTAGTATATTATATATACAATTAAAATAACTTTTTTGCAGAAAGTAAAAACGGGACCCTATTACTGAGACATCGTTGTCTGTCCGTCCATCTGTCTGTCACCAGGCATCTCATGAACCGTGATAGGTAGAGAGTTGAAATTTTCACACGTGCATTTCGATTGGCGCTAAATAAAAGCAAGAATTGCTACAAAAAGGATACAACAAGTATCTGTCACCGTAAAATTATAAAACCGTTAGATTATAAAATAACTAACGATATTGTAAAAATATGTCGAAAGATTAAAAACTATATATCTGTATTTATAATCTAACGAAAAATAATGTGTTAAATTGTAGGCAACATATTCACGTCAGAAGTTTATCAACATTTTACAATTTCACCAGTTTTATTACAATCTAACGGTTTTTACAATTTAACGGTGACATATCCAATACAACAAACGTGAATTTTAAGCCGTTTCGTACGGAACCTTTAGTGCGCGAGTCCGACTCGAACCTGGTTGGTTTTTAAGTAAATATAACAAATAGAAGTCAAGGATGTTTTGCAATAATCACATGTAATATTAGGTCGATTTTACTAAGTATATCACCTGAGCAATGACTTACTTGCGGTTGAAATTTGACTACATCTGCGGGTTTAATATTAATATCATCTATAAAATATTGTCGACAATCTACAAGCTTCAGTTTGTCTTAAAAATAATTTTTATGTATTTTTAGGCAAGTATGAAACTTGAATATAGAGCGCAACGAGACCCATAGCTTATACAGATAATATATACTAGACGAGACCCATTAAGCCGTAAGGTTCCGTAGCAACTTACGGAATCCTTATAGCTTCGTACTGTCCATTTGTCTGTCCTACTTTGCTATCTTCTGTAATTTTATATATCAATTTTATAGATAATATATGAATATAAACAGACAAAAAAAGTCTTTGTACCTACAGTTATAGATTGCATAATTACAGACTTTTTGGCTTAATAAAATAATTATAATTTTGAATTTTAAGGGTAACCATATAATTCGAAATGAGGATTAAAAAAATTTCATGCAACCTCATGTAGGGTACCGTTAGATAGCTATTTTTAAATGAAGGCGAGGTTTGATACATATATTTTTATAATGTACACAATTTTTATATAATCGACATTCAGAGTGATTTACAAGTCGGCAACTAAAAAAATAACAACTTTAACTCTATATGTCTACTCTCGTAGTACTTAATTCTAATTTAGACTAAATCTTTATCTTAACACTGTGTAGTTAAAAGCAGATTCCGCTATTTTGCGTACTATAATTTAAATAGGTAAAAAATAATTAAGTTTGGTCATAGATTTTAATCAAACAATGCGTACAGCGCACAATACATTTATGCCTTAACACGTAAATTGCTTTGTAAACAAAAAACGTCGTACAAAGTACGTTTGACCATGTCAAGGCCCATCTAAGGCCGCACAGCCACTAATAATAATGATGTTAGTGACCTACTATATGGAAATTATAGACACGTTCAGAGAACAATATTTTACCCACCGGTGTTTAGAGTTGAGGCCATCTTCTATGAAATTACCTTAAAAATTGCCTTTGTTGGAGATTAAAATAAACGATAAGGTTGAAGTAATTTTTCGTTCAAAATATGTCTTTTTTCATTTTCTTACTTTAGTTATTATTTATATTCAACGCCTTTAATCGCTAAATTAGCTAAATATTCAGCTTATATTATGATTCACTGCATTAACTGATATGCTACTACTCAATTGGTTAGCTAAGTTAATATACTAAATACCTGGTATTACCAAAACCGTTTAGGTGTAAGCTATAACAGACAGTGCTACTTAACAAGACACTCAAATATTTCCTGCAGCTCCTTTGCGTTATGCAAATACATTTCCTGGTCAATAAATTGCGATATTTACGAGTTATTTGGACAATTAATCACCACTCTGATTGTATCTACAAATTAACTATTATTGTATCTTCGTATAATATAGTGTGTATAATATTATATTAGATATAACAAAGAAGTTTGATTAATTATGAAGGCAATAAGCCTGTGGCTTGTCAGAGCTCAAGATATCAGTAACACAATCCATCAGTCAAAATAAACAGTTTAGATTATGTTCAATAACATTATAATATGTACAATTTATATTATATTTAAGACTAATATGTGGTTTTGATTGATTAGATTTTGCCAATTTTGAATAATTTATTTAGAAAAGAAGAAAAAGAAGAAGTAAGATTTAAAAGATTTCGTAAAAGAATAGTAGATCACTTGCTACTTAGTACTAACCTAACTTAAATCTGACAATGAACGTACGAAATCATCAAAGCCTTAAAAATTTAACCTCTACCTTTTGCTATCATTTATAATCTTTGCCAATATGATTTTGACATTTATGCAACACATCTTCATATTTTGTTTTATCCTCAACAAAACATACACACATTTAAAATTTCGGAATCCTATATAATTGAAGTATATACATAATATTTTAGAATGTTTTAATCATATAATAATTGATTTGAAGAAGCTCTACGTGCTATTGACTTATTTTTAGTGACCGATCGAATATTCCCTTTTGTTTTCAGCCGAATATGAAACTAAACAAAAGCCGAAGCTGCGTTTTTGGCTAAAAATCCATTTTCGGTCGGACACTACATTTTTTGCTGACTTAAAGTAACGGTAAAATATATGTTTGTTCGTATTAATAAATTAATAATAACCACTTTTTTGAAAGTAGTTAGTTTTAAATGGCAAAAAATCTGAAACATTGAAACTCTTCCGGCCCTTTCCATATTGGTCGCATGATATCGAATTTTAACATTTAAGGTTGTTCGTGACCGTGCTTCAACCTTCACTTCACAGTTGAATGACCTATAATATTTAATCACATCCCAATAATACTTTTTACCCACGACCTTGGAATCGTATTATCTTCGGAAAATCGCACTTTTTGTCAATAACCTTTGTCTAATAGACGTTAAAATTAAATAATCGTTTTTACGACTCAATTACCGTCGTCGGTTTTTGTTCATAATAATGTGCACAAGAACAAGGATTTAGGTTTTTGCTGATTTCTGAGTTACATATGTTACACGTGATAGTTTTTTTACGTTCGTGAAATACTCGTATTACGTTCATCATATGGGTACTTAAAGATTTCAAGCCATAATATATAAGATATTAACAATAACGCTCATAATTTTAAGAAAATAATATGTTTTTCTCATAAAACTCATAAAAAGCTCCACACTCTAGGTACATAGAATTACTACAGTAACACTAGTTACTACCGTACCAAAAATTACTAAATTTGTACATATATCTAATAATACCGTAGTACCGTACCGGAAATGACTAAATTTGTACATACCTATATCTAATAATAAAAGAAATAAATCAATATAGAATTATGTCATAAAGTTGTGTAACATCGAAATCACATTCGTAAAACGCTTAAAATTGCTCTCGCATTTGTAGAAAGCGCACTTCACAACGTTTGATAGGTATGATTTTACTCATAATTATACTTAGCCTGTGCCACTTTGTTTTTGACTTAATTTGGAAATTACTTCAAAGTACAAAGTAAGTTTGTATAAAGAAAGAAAAACGAAATACAATTTTCGGTCTGGAACAATACAACGTAATAACATAAAATTTATGATGCTATCTGTATTCTGTATATATAAAATGCAAAGCTGATTGGCTGATGAATCAACGCACAAGCCAAACCCTTAAGGCTAGAAATTTGAAATTTTGCACACGTATTCCCTATATGACGTAGGCATCCACTAAGGTAGGATTTTCTCAAAATTCAACACCCAACAATTTTTTATGAAGAAAAAATATATATATAGGTACAGCCGAACGTGTAATCGCCTCCTTTTTTGGAAGTCGGTAAAAATAATGTTTCTATCATTTGTCCGCCTTTATGGAAGTCAATTGTTTCTTTTTGTCAATAAAGTAGTGTAAATAAAAACATCGTGTAGCATTTAGGCAAATGACGTAAGGAGTTTTTTTGTCGGTCAGTAAGAGAACGTAACAGTCAGGCTTTGAGTTATGTTCCTGGAGGCTGGTAACAAACAAAAGGTTATCGATTGTTACTCACTCGACCTTTACATTGTCTAAAACGTTAACAGCTCAATGGGATTTATCTTTTATCTTAATCGCAAAAAATACGTGAAAATCCGACAGTCCAAACTAAAATTAAACGTACCTAATTACTGAATTTAAGCTTATCAAGATTTGGACTAAAAGAAAAAAGAAAAGGACTTAAGGACGCGTTCGCAAAATATGTTGTTTGATAGTGGACGAGTACGAACTAACATTTTTAATTCAATCCAGACAGTGACCAAATAAAATTAACCTTATTGCCACGCATTAATATTAATAAATTATAGCAAAACACGTAAACATTTTGAGGAGACTTTTTATGCTTTACCAAAACAATTTTGAATGTTCTCAGATCACCTTCAAATTGACATAAAAATCAGCTAATTTTAAGGTGATCGTATCCGCTATCTTAAGGTATTTATATCCGCTATTTTATACAAAAAATAAATAAGCTACAGAAATCATATTAGACGAACAATTAGTTTCAAATAAAGTTTTGTCCTTCTAACGGCAATGAATAGATTGGTATCTTAAATCTTAAATTGCCGTGACAATAATGCGTATGGTGCGAATTGAACACAAAGTGCTTTTCGATAGTTTTTCCATTGTTTGCCATACTTCCTCTCCTTAAATCTCGTACTGACTACCGACCTCCCTCGTATAGAAGTCAAGGATTCAGTAAATATGAATTGGTTATATAGCTAATGAACATTGGAACTGTGTTGGAACCTTGTCACCGTGAGAGCTACATTGTTCAGTCAGGGATTTGAACCTCAATTCTCGTATTTAAAGACGACTTTCATTGTACGTTGATTGTAATTTAAGTGAAGCGACTTGTGATCATAAGCTGATTTTGTGAAGTTTCGACCAATCAGAGCGCGTTTGTCGTTGGTTTAACGTTTACGAGAATACCGGTTTGGCAGTTTTAGTTTATCGGGACTTGATTGTAATTGTCTTATTGAAGGTTTTATTTACAAAACATTGCATCAATTTTACATGTCTATAACGTTCAAGAAAAATATATGTATTAATAGGTACCACGTATACTAACGCAGTATTTTTATTGTAGTACCTAGGTACTTAAACTGAATTAATAAGTCTTTAACTTTTATATTTGTCTATCGGATATATTTGTTCGACTATTCAAGCAAACAATATGAATAGTGTTGCAATACACATGTCAACATCTGAAACTAATACCAAAAGTGAGCATAGGGAATTGTAATGATGACTACTAAATAACAGTGATTCGATATATAAGATTAGATAGACCGATATGGCTCCTGACATCAAGACAGTATTCTTGTAACTTTAGGGACCTATATCTATTACCCTTTGCTTTATTTTCCGAAATTCCTGCAAGGGCCAAAAACAGACAGACCGAAAGCGATGAAGATGATGCTATAAGGGCGTCGTTTTTGAACTCAGAAAAATAGTTTTATTGTCAGCCAGTAAAGCAAAAATAAGTTTAAAAGTCTGTCTAGTCTAAAATGCACGTGTAAATAATTTAAAAGAACAATGAAGCTACAGCGTAATAAACTCAACTTCATGAAATAACTGCAAGAACGTTAAAAATTAGGTGCAAGTATGCAAATAAAATGTCGTAAAGTTAATGAAATATTACAACTATTTTCAACTAAAAGTGATATTACGTTCAGAAATTTAATTGCAAGTATACAGCTGTTACAGAGCTATATATTTTACTGTTAGAATTAAAGGTAAGGGAGTGAATAAAGGATGTTTTATGTAGATATAAAGTTGACAATAAAGCGCTTGTAGTTAATTTTAGAAATAGAAATTGTGTTAGTTTTTTTTTATGGCAATACATTTTTTATTTTATTACAAAATATTTATATATAAAAAACATTTTTTGGTCGAGTCAGTCCACTGACTCGACCAATCAGACATGGTGTTACAGAAAAAACGACGTGAATAATTCGTCTGTTATACCTACTGGGTTATAACTTATAGGTTAATGTTTACCCTTTAAGGAGTTGTAGTTCCTATGATTTTTGTTATTTTTTTCTAGGAAACCTAAATACTGAAATAAATACTATGCAAGATTTTGGACTTTGAAAATTTTTATAAAAAGTGGCGATTTCCAAATATTATTATGTTCGATTGGGAAACGCAAAAATATGAAATGAAAAATAAGTTAAAAAAATATAACCCGACTACGTAAAAAGGGGTCTAAAAAATAAAAACAACAAAATAATTCAGATAGAAATTCAGAAATGCATAAGAACAAAAATGGTCAAGGTAGAGCCGTGGTCTTACTACTTGTACCTATGCATTTCTGGATTTCTATCTGTATTATTTTTTGTAGTTGATGAGCTGTTTTATGGTTATCAATATTATCATTGTTTACGCTAAACTAAAAATATAAGTCGTGTTAGAAAATTGAAGAAAAAAAAAGAAAAAAATAATAAAGGACCTAAAAGGTCGACTTAACCTAATATTATATTGCTCACGATTTCTAATAGTCACAGGCCACCGAGCAAAAAGCCACCGATGACCGAACCCATAGCGGTAGGCAGGCAGAGGCCATAGAGCAAATCTGTTGCCCAGGATGTTAAAGTAATCCGTGTATTAACAATCTATGCTCTAATTAATATTCCGACGACTTGAAAAGATAGCAAGGTTAAGTTACTCAGTATAACTTGCAAGGTGGAACCGTTTATTATTTATGTATATGTTACCTACAATAAATAGAGAATATTATTCATTACTGTCCTCATAGAATAATTTAATGGTAATAGAAAATATCAATGATCATTGAGATTTACTATGAAGCTTATGACTAAACTTGAAATATTTTTCATCTTAGAATATTTTTTAACCCCCGACGGAAAAAAGAGGGGGGTGTTATAAGTTTGTGTCTTTCTGCCTGTGTGTCCGTCAGAGGCATCGTAGCTACTAAACGAAAGGTCCAATGCAGTTTTTTTTGTTTGAAAGCTGACGTGATTCAGAGTGTCTTAGCTATAATTATAAATCATCAGCTCACTCATTAGTTTTACAATTCGAGGGTTACTTAAAATTTTTAATTTTTTTTGTTCGTACTTATCCTTAGAATCTTCTCTTTGAAAAAAATTAAGATTGGATATCGTTTCTTCCTTATTACACGACCCCGACGCATGTATTATTCAGCTTCCAAAATGCTATTTCTAATCAAAGTGCAACAGTAAAGTACCCAGGTTGATATGAAATCTTAATTCAATATAATATAGAGAGCGATTATCGAATAACCAGTAAATATCGCGGAAGACGGAAGTTCACAGGTGAGACCGGTTCGTCGTATGTGTGTGCGCACGCGCCAGACATACGCCGCCAGAGCAGACGGGCGATGTAGACCTGCGACTCGGGCGATATTACCGGCAAACGAGCAAGTGGATGGCATGATGAGAAGCGACTGCTAATTCCAATGGTCCTAATACCTACACCTCCGGTGCTCTGACCTATGCAATGCAGCGTTTCACTGCAAGCGTTATTCATACTGTTTTTCTTTGATGCCGTGATATCCAAATAGTCGAGCCGACTTTTTCGTGCTGAAGTCGAAAATATGGCAAATAACAACATTATTGAGTCGAAGAAAGTAACAAAATTGAGTTTAAATCAATGTAGGCCTTACTTTTATCCTTATTGATTAAATTGCATAAGTATTTTTATGAGCGATAATGTTTCAACAAAATCCGTGTTATATGAGACATTGTGACTTTGCAAAAATAACGTCGCAGGTTTTCTACAAGGAAAGATGATATAAATATTATAATATAATGACATAAAACTTTTTTCAGTTATCTATAAAATATAAATTCTTCAGATAACCTCATAAAAAACGAAGCTATTCAAAGCTAACTCAAATTGCTATTGGACAATAATTAACACTCTATTAACTTTGAGATAATTATTTAATTAATGGTGTATTTCAATTAATACTTCCCACCTTAAGCAATAAAACATAAAAAATATGAATACAGCTATTCATTATAGCTAAACGAGGCAAACAAGTCGAGTTTATTAATTAAATGTAAATTTTACAAGCATTTGTGTTAATTCCCACATAACTTTATAGATAAAAAAACATGCATTGCGCTTTTTTAAGTTTTATATTTTATTCAAACAAATAGATAGATAGATATTTTTTAAATATATTATATCATCGCGTAATTATCATGAGGATCGAATTTAGATCCAGACTCCAGAGGTGTGGATGTAGTAAGAGCCCTCTAATATGTCATGGAAGCGACAAATTATGTAACAAGATAGTCTCTCGTCTGCGCAGACCGTCTATATGTTTGTCTAGCCCATTCATTGCGAATACCTCACCCAGCTATTTATTTAATACAATTAAGATAATCTAACATACTGGCGTGTCGGGAATGCGCTTCAGTTATAGCCTTGAATGTTTTGTTTTTCGTCGAAAGTGAAATTGCCGTAAATGCTACTCAGAAACCTCGTGATGGTTACATAAGTTCAAGATTGAAACATGGACGTGTGTGGAGTAAACAGCGAAATTTTTAATAAAATCTAGAAATTTATAAAACCAGATAATTAGTATTAGTAGATAATGGTAAGTATGAACTTAAACTCATGAATTTCGGAGATATTTACAAATATTATGTCCCTACGGCCTTGTCTTACACTTTTACCTAATCGTGACGTCACAGTTAAGTACTACTTTTGTATGGACCGTTTTCACGACTTGAGGAATTTTATAAACAAACCGCTGTAACCGCAATGAAGATATTGATTTTATTATAATATAAGTACTGTTTCTTCTAAAAAAATACTCATGTTTAAGAGTACTTCATTCATTTATGCAATAAAAAATTGAGTCGTCTAGACTATTGTTTTATTTTATTAAAACAATTACTTTTTTTTTCAGATCAATCAAATAGATAAATATTTTAGGCGCCAAACTTAGAGGTTACAATTTGGCCTTCAGCATTTATTACTTACGAATTTTATAATTGCCTGTAACTAGGCACTACTGTGATTGTGTAATAGTTTATGTAGTTTTAAATACGAGGCGTGGCGGTAGTCGCGTGGAAACAAAGTAGTTAGGCTAACCTTCGTAATGTAGGTGACAACATTGCCTGATATGCTAAGTATTCTAGTCAATGGACAGTATGTACTACTTTTGTGTAAACGTTATAGATAACATTCTAAGAAAATGCCGGAAACGTTAGATTTCTTGGATATTTGTAGAAGCTGCAGGTATTTTAGCGATGAGCTTTCTATTTTAAGACAGATTTACTAGTTTAAAGCAGTGATCTAAGCAGATTAGACACACGTTATTTAAGTGATGTTAGATGTAATATGAAAAAAAATATTTAGTCTTCAATTCACAGTAAATAATATGCCCTTCTCACGCAATGAAACACAAATTAACATGTTTACACATATTAATTGTTAATAATTACATGATTACAAGCTTGTGCTTATGTAGCATATTGATACTATTGTTAGTATCAATATGCTACATAAGCCGGCTAGACGTTTAGGCTCAGTGCAGATGGACCACACGCAACAGATTACTAAATATATAAATAATTACTGCGTAAACATAGATATCACTACGCGACAACATCTTGACAAGCTATTTTATATATTTTATGGCTCAAAGGAAAAATAGTACCTAACTAAATTATTTATAATGTTCCTACTTTGTACTGAACCCTCAGTGGGTGAGTTAGGTTCGCTCTTATTCGGCTTTTTTAAGGACTTGCCGGACTCGCGAGAGTAAAATATATGTAAACTTTTTGCGAGGGTGACTGGTCGCTACTACTTATATTACTAGTGGCCGGTATGTGCTGAGCCTTCGTGTTAGAGCCAATTGTCTAGCCTCTAGCTTGAGTCCGGGCGATAGACTATTATGATATGTACCGATTGCAATTTGCTTCTGTAGTTACAATAATTGTTATTTAATTGACACTATTCATTTAACGATAGCATTTTGTAACACTTTTAGCAATGCAGTTGTAATGAATGTTGTTGACAATAAAATATGATACCGTAATAAAATAAAATAAAAAAAAAACTCGGCAGCGTCCAAGCAGCGTCAAATAATTTTAATGTACCCAGTGTCACTTTCACGACTAAGACGAATCTAATGAATAATAATAATACTTCTTAAGCTCAAATGCGACAAGCCGTTTAGGCTCTAGACTCTAGCCCCCTTACTAATAAACGCTGTATAAGTACACAGTGTTTTGTTCACGTCACACAAGTGATATTTTTAATTTGATTGAAGAAATCAAAACACTGTAATTATTCAAAATATATTATACAGCGTTTATTAGTAAGGGGGTAGAAGTCTAGAGCGTGTCAAAGAAATATAACATATATATTATATATATACACACTCGAAATACATAACCATCCTTCTGGCGAAGAGTTATCAATTTAACTAGTTGATACATACATACATACATACATACATACATACATACATATTAATCACGCCTTTTTCCCGTAGGGGTAGGCAGAGACCACTTCTTTTCACTTGCTACGATACTTACATACTTGTTTCACTTCGTTCACTGTCATTCTTACCATCCATTCCTCTTCTTACATTCAACGTATCGAAGCGGCTCTCCATGGTCCGCGAGAAATGAGACGTGATAGGTGGCGAACCACATCGCCGCCAATTTGGATAATTAAATTATTTTTATGATTATCCATTGCGTTCCCACGGATTGGTGGAGAGGGTAGGAATAGGGAAAGGGAAGGATAGGTAGTGTGGAAAGGAAGATTGGTAAGTTAGAGGGGGAAATAGGAAATGTAGGATATTACCGCCAAGGAGGGTAAGGGATAGGACAGTATTAATAAGCTAGGGAAGCCGGGGTTGCATACCCGTATACTATACCACAACTACCGGACAGGTAAGTTGGGATGAGTATCCCACGACATAGTTGATTAACAGGAAATATACCTACTGGAACTGGAACTGTTGGTAGAGAGCGTTTTAGTCTCATATAGCCTTTATAATCAGCTCAGTCAGCTTCTCGTACAACTTTTATTATGAAACATATTATGCGATCACAAATTAGTATGTAACTGTTGTGTTGTTGACAAAACATCCTTATTACCTTATTCAGTTCGCGTCGCTGTCTCACACCTCTCTTGTATGCGACCGTAGTACAATTTCTTCATCGTGTCGCAAATTCACAACACTTTCAGTGTTTTACACCCGTTATGTTCTACAAATAATTGCAATAAATTATTATAGTGCTACGGAAAGTTGTATTTTAAATAGCTTCGCAATCGCGAAAGGTACATAGGCTGATTTTGTTTCGACATTGTACTTTGTAGCTTTCGATAGACGATAATAGCTAAGGAGCCTTTCGTACTTTAAGCTTTATAAGGGCCACCTACGTCATACTTTTTGTAAGCCGATTTTTCCACCGATTTTTCTGCAGATTTTTCCACCATAGGAATATGACTATATGCAGCAACTCTTTGGAACTCACTGCCTCTAGAAATTCGCCGTGCGGAATCAATAAACTCTTTTAAACACAAGTTAAAATTGTACTTTCTTAATAAGTAAGTATACGAACATTTCTGATATGTTTTAAACTTAAATTTGTTTTTGTCATTATTGCAATAATTATTATTACTTAGATATTTTGTTTTTAGTCGTCAAATCATCATTATAAATTGTTATTGTTGTTAGTCTAAATTTCCGTTTGAGTTCCTAACTATTTTTACAGTTTTGTTAGTTTGAGCACCTACACGATCATCTTTTATTCCTACTGTCCATCTCATCAACAAAAGGTTGACTGGTAGAGATTGCTTGGTAGCAATAAGTTCGCCTTTTGTACATCATTTATTAGTATTAGCGATATAGTTGTATTTTTTGTATGTTCTTGGTGTGCAATAAAGTGTTTTTGTATTGTATTGTATTGTATTGTATGACCGATTTTGTGACCGATTTGTTGTATGACGTGTGTGTTGCACTATTGTAATCAGTATGTTCTATTTTTCACCTACAAAAAATCGGTCACCGATTATCGCTTGTGGGCGGGGGGGCCCTTATACAGAAACATTTGATGGAAGGTGTTCAACTAATATTAATGTATGTACTACAACTAAGCATTGTTTTATTTTTAATTTTACTATGTCTCTGAACTCTACAATTTTGGGAACCGCACTTTTTTTGTCTATTAAATTAAATAAATTTCTCCGTCTTACCTTGCTATGAATTAACAAGATATTCAGAAATCAAGGCATTGCCACTAGCTAATAACTTTTTACCTAGGCCTATTTGATACTTGTATTGCATTGCGTAGCGCGTGCAGACTGCAACCGTGTGCAATGTGCATTGTTACCTTAATGTTTCCGGTGTCAAGGGCACTCGATTTCTCGTTCCAAAATAATTGTATATGAATTCAAATTTAGAACATAACGTATTTGTTTTCCTTGATATTTCGTTGATGAAGAAAATGTCTTTTATTATGATGACCAGGTGTTGCCTGCGACTTCGTGCGCGCAAAAGTTAATTTCGCAGAAACCGTAGATGTTTCCATGATAAAAATTTGCCTATGTCTACTCTACATCTGTGGTCTACTCTACATCTGTGCCAAATTTCATCAAAATCGATTCAGTAGTTTCGGAGCCTATTCAATGCAAACAAACCAAAAAACTTTTCCTCTTTATTATATTAAGTATAGTATTAATATAGTATAAATCATCCCAATCAAACATTTTTACGTCATCGACCTTTAGACTGACATTTAAAATATATCACGCACACACAGTCTACATCTAGTTTGTGTCCACCTTGTGTCCAGCTAAATGGATTCTCGTGACGGAACCAAGGTAGGATATATATCGGTGGGCTATGTGATATGTCCAAGTCGTAAAATTTGGTTTTAACTAAAATTGTCTCTTCGGCCAATACCGATGAAAAAGACAATTACCTAAATTGCTACTAACGCATGTACCCAAAATGGCACAAGTTAATATCTAATTCTAAAGGCTTAGGAAATATTCTGGAACTATATTATGCAAAAAAAACGTTAAAATTGTACGATTGAGGCATTCTAAACGATAGTTCTCCATCAGTTACTGTCAAATGCATTAGTTTGTGATCTACAGCAACCGTTGGGTTTCTATCCGTAGCGTATCCGTATTAATTAGCGTAGGCTGTAGACACTATTACAGGAGTGTTTTATTATTATACTCATAGATAAAATAATTTGAAATGAGTAATTACTGAAGGTTATAACTCATTGTGACCGGTCGGTTTGGCTCACGTACGTGCGTCTGCGGTTGCGCGGTATGGCGACGACATGACACTCGACACGGCGCGGTGGGTCGGTTACGTCGGGATGCATGTGGCCATCACACAACGTATTGATGTAATGTCGGTACAATGGTTGTGGCATACTCAACTGTGGAGTTAAATTAGACACCAATCGTTGATAGAATCTAACAAATAAACCTTTATGACCTTTACCATGGACGTAGAAAAAGGCGGAAGGAACATATGAGCTAAGCATTGCATTGAGTGAAGCACAAACGTAAGTAAGCCGCCATTGTTGTAATGGCGGCTTACTTACGTTTGTGTGTGTGTGTGTGTTTTACGGATTTAAAAAAAAAATGCTGATAATTGCCATATGCGAACAATTACCCTGAATTACAAAACATATTTCATTTACTGAGTGCGATTTTTTAACAAATTTTGGCGTTTTGTCGATCGTATATAATCTTATTTATTGTTACTTTTAATTTGAAACAAAATGCTAATATCGGAAAATAAAACAATCAATAACTTTTATATCATTTAATTAAATAATACTAATATTCGTAACTGTTTCCATCCAACCATATTATACCATCCAACAATAGATTTTCATCAAAAGCGTAACGGTAATTTGCAAATCAACTTTTACTGCTTTTATCGCAACTGGTCAGTCCCGACTCCCGTGACCACATTTGCAGCTGTCGTATACATATATTCAAAACCATAGAATGTCCTAAACTCTAGCTCCTGACGTACCAAAATATAACGAAAATATAATTTTCGCCAATAATGCCGTTCGTTACATAATATTATAACATATGTCATACTTCAGTAACTGTTATATTTATAAGGTCGTATACACTTCCTCAGTATTCATGGCGAGCAAGCTAAAACTAATAATGAAACATTTTGATAATTAATGCTCTGTAAAAGTAAATTAAGTTTTAATTACTGCTTCCGCAACTTTATACTTGATAGTCGGTAGTAATTGATTGTGAAATATTTTGAAACACAAACCTCAACGAGTTATTATTTTAGTATCAAACACAAATATTGCAAAACTAACGATAGGCTGTAACGTACCTAGGTACATTTGACGGAAAAGATTTTCATACAGGAACAAATTACGCCATCCTGATTTTAGAACACTGAATCTACCACGAAAGGCAAATTTCAAAATGGTAAAATGCCAAATGTCGAACCTAAATGGCCCCAAACAACCCCATGTTTGGGGCCATTTAGGTGCATCCACATGCCTCGTCTATAATATATACGTCTATGACCAAACAACTACTTTATGCACTTTCAAGTGCTTGAAATTCTCGAAAAATTTATCTTAAATGGCGTGTCTGTTTTTATTTCTGATACGAAAGACTGATTTTTCAAAAACGTATGTTGTAAACCTATACTATACTAATGATGTAAACCGTAAACCAATCCTGCAACTAATAAACATGTGAAAGTTTGTTAGGATGGATTGATGGATGCATAGATGGATTAATGGATGTATGTTTGTAACTTTCACGCAATAACTACTGAACGGATTTTAATGAAATTTCGTATGGTAGTAGTTTAAGCTCCCTTTCGTTTTATCCCGAAAAAGTACAGTGTATCATAAATAATAATAACACTATATCGCTAGTGTATATTTGTTGTCTAACATCTAAATTAAGATAAACTAAGATATAAGCTAGACGAAACATTCCAGTGATAGTTGAAAATGAGCAAATTCCTCGCAATACTAGAACAAGGCAACAGTTGCGAGTTGCGACAATATCCGTACCGACTATCTGTTGGCCCCCGAATTGATAACGAAACCGCTTTAATTTCTTCATTTAAATGCACCTATACATTGTTCGATATCGCATTATTGATTGTCTACATCCCTGTTACAAAATAACGGCTGTGCCGTATCAATTTTGGTGCCTACATGACGTTATATTATGAAGAATACAGGGAATTTTTCAAGAGGGCGTGGTAAGGCTAATTAGTGTTCTTTGGGCGAATCAACTTTTACGAGGCCAATTTTCTTGTCCCCGATAGAAAAAAATTCTACTTTACTTTAGTTTTTTTGTTAACCAGGATCGTTTTTGATGGATATGCCATGGTGAGTTATAATCGTACTAACTTTCCCCTGTTATAGATATTTAATGTTTAAGCCAAATCCTAACAAAAGAAGAAATATTTGAAAAATACGACTCCTTAAATTACTATAGTAACGCAGGGGACTTGCAAAGTCCAGTTATTACCGTAATAATGTGGATTTTGTTTAAAAAAAACCTCTCATAATGAGCTCCTTAATTGCGGAAAATATCTAATATCGATTTCAATGGGCTTTCAAATTTTTATTCCTATGTTATGATAAAATCTAGACAACGTAACGCAAGAGAATTTCCGACTATGAACAACAAAATGTGCTTAAAACACACATAAATTGCATTTTGATATTGCTGTTGATATTAGAATAAATTAATTTAATCAATTATCCGTACGCCACTGTTATTAATAATCAGTAATTTGACAAAATAATAATTTTTAAAAAACTATTTTGAAACCTCTTTCAAATTGGCCTCGTAAAAGTTGATTCGCCCCTTTTTAATACGTGATTTACATGGATTGATTTTCGCCGTCACGGCGAGTCGCTTGACAAATTGCCTTGTCATTTGTGTTGGAA
This sequence comes from Glaucopsyche alexis, assembly GCA_905404095.1. Taxonomy (NCBI): domain Eukaryota; kingdom Metazoa; phylum Arthropoda; class Insecta; order Lepidoptera; family Lycaenidae; genus Glaucopsyche; species Glaucopsyche alexis. The sequence goes on from FR990047.1 coordinate 13,654,847, forward strand.
AAAATTGCCAAGCGACCTAGCTGAATAGCCATTTAGGCTGGGACTTTATTATGATACGGAATCGGGAGACCGGAGAAAATTCAGAGCACTGTAAATAGAACTCTGGGCTGATCGAGTGTCGAGTTGTCGAATTTGAAATTGACATTTGTCTGCTCAATTGCGACAAACCGTTTAGGCTCTAGAGCGTGTCAAAGAAATATACATACATAGTATTACATGCATATATACCTACATATACTCGTAAACTATAAATCTCCTTCTGGCGCAGTCGGGTAACAAATTGAAAACAATGTAATGATATTAAATTATTAATATGAACGGCTCTTAACATATTCATTTTCCGGTATGTAATTTGCATAAAATAGCAGTAAAAAAAATATCTGTTATTACGGACTTACATCTATTATGTAGCATTATATAATAACAATATATAGCGATAGGCTGATTATGATGATGATGATGATATAATAATAATAACAATTTTTTGTGTTTTATTTGTGTTAGCTAAAATAAATTTACCGTAGTACAGTAAAATTATATTCTAGGAAGTATTGAAATTAGAACATTGATGAAACAACTATTAAATCAAAGCAACTCAAGCTTCGATAGATATCTTTGCGACTGTGAGAAATGAGGCTTAGGAAATCTGCAATTACAACTTATCTAGCAGATAAATATTAGGATAGACAGATCTGTATTATTAATATTAGTAACAATTTAACGCTCATGTTCAAACTGAAGTAAGCCAGTAATTTAAAGCCTGTAAAACCTAAATTAAAAAATAGGTTATCTTCTTATTATAAATATAAAAACGGATTGCAAATTAATAATATGAGAACGGTTAGACCGATTTGGTTAATTTTGGTCTTGAAATAATTGTAGAACTTCAGGGAAGGATAAAACTGTCAAATATTGCACCTATAGTGCGTTCATGAGTTTCCTGTTAAGATAGTGTAGTTATTTTTTTATTCCAGTTTATATTTATAACAGAACAACGTATGTCGGGATAGCTAGTAATACATAATTTTTTGAAATGTTCCAAATTTAGCTGCACAAAAGGTCGCCCTGACGAACATCTTAATTTTATTTTTATTTTGTGACAATAATAATATTAGGTAAGATGTCTGCTTCTCGGTGTTTGTCTGCCAATCCAGGCTCCTTGTTGCCTACTAGTAGGGTTGGTGGTTACTGGTTGATGATGATGATGATGTTTAACTTCAAATAGGTTTATTAGAACTACTTAATATAGAGTAGAAGCTTTTTGTTATCGAACCCAGCAATCGAACTAACACAGGCAGCTGCCTAGAGGTCGCGGGTTCAAGACGTATAACCTAACATTTGTTACAAGCATTCAGATGATTGTATCGGTGTATCTTATTATTAAGCTGACTTAGATTAATTTATAAACATATTTTTCATGTTAAATAACTTTAGAATATTGATTGAGATTTATAGCTCGAAACGAATTCTTTAGTATATTAAAGTATTTCAATATTGGATACTTACAAAGACTAAAGGTCTACTAAATTATAATGTTTACAAATAGAACATATTACAGCTGATTTTCTACATGTAGGCTTTTTATGAAATTACTGAGGCAATTTTTAAAATTGTTGACAAAAATCTATTTCCGCGCCGATCTCGTCGTAATAACTAATACCTCGTCACTAATTCAAAATATAACAAAACAATCAAATTTTTATTCAAAAGGCTTAAATTAGCGCAAATATTTTAATCTCGAAAGGAAAAGCTACCCAAAAGAAAGAAAAATAGCAATAATATCTATAGATATAAATAATCGGCCAAGTGAAGACCAAACTCGCGCACGAAAGCTTGCATACAAAACGGGAAAAAAATCACGTTGTAAAAGTATTTGATTATACCGAAATACACCTTCTGTGAAAATTTCAATTCTCTAGCTATCACGGTTCATGAGATAGAACCCGGTGAGAGACAGACGGACAGACTGCGAAGTTTCAGCAATATTGTCCCTTTTTACCCTTTGGGTACGGAAAGAAAAAATAATATTCAATAGTAACTTATATTATAAAGTTGATAAATCGATGTATATGACGAAAGTGTACGCCTTGAACTTCAACTTCACATAAAGGACCGTGACTAATACGAGTTCATGTGAGCCTGGTACCGCTGAGGTCACATATCAAGTTCAATTCAGACACAAACCTGACTCGTATGCATTTGTTTGCGTAATTTCCTACATTCCTGTTCATTTGAACGTGCACTTGTGTTTCTATAAGGACATACACTACGGCCGCTGTATCTTGACGGGTCTGAACATAGGCTCTGCGAACTTTAGCGCATGTGCAACTCGTGAAGAAAACTGTTATTGTATTATTTTTATATACCTATGTACTAATAAAATTTCCCTAATACAGTTGACCAATTAGTACAAATAAAATAAATACGAAAACACTTAAAAACAGTTATTGCGTAACCTTCTGCGCGAAGTTCAGACTCGCCAAGATACATCGGCCGTATTGTACTTGTTTTAATAATAAATAGTTATTGATTGTCTAAGATTTTAAAGTAATTTGAAATAAATAGAAAGTTATTGAAAAAAAAAAAAAAGAACCTCCGGTTCCTTAAAATTTAAGTCATCTTCTTTTTCGAAGATTTGGTATTGTTGATAATTATAATAAGCATGCTTTATGCTCTAACTATTCTAGCTTTATATTGAGCGTATAAGATATTTAGTATTACTAAAGTACATTTTTTCAGAGTTTCATCTCTTTTGTTGCAGGCGTTAGTGGTGTTGTGCTGTGCGGTGCTAACGTCAGCTCAGTTCGGCCACCTCGGTCTAGGTTTTAATGACGGCTATTTTGGATCCAACTTTGGCGGTCTACAGTCCCTATCGGGCGCTGTGAGAGACCCCAGAGCAAATACAGGTACTTACGACATTGTTGATCCTACTATATCTATATATATAAATATGTTATGTTGGTTTGTGTACGCTTCAAAAACTCAAAAAGTTCTGCACCGATCGAGCTGAAATTTTAGCATGATATATAATCCGCATCAAGGATTTTTTATTAATTTTTTGCATCAGTCACATATCCGCGCCGCGAAAAAACTATATTTACGCGGGCGGAGCCGCGGGCAACAGATAGTAATATTATAAATGTGATAGTTTGTGAGGATATATGGATGGATGGATAGATGGATGTTTGTTCCTATTTCATGCAAAAACTACTGAACGGATTTTGATGAAATTTGGTATCTTAGTAGTTTAAGCTCTGGATTAAAACATAGACTACTTTTTATCCCAAAAAATACAGTGTTCCTGAGGGTTTGTTATATACCTTTGTTACCAAATTAAACTACCTTGTAGATAACATATTATGTTGTGGATTTAAATTCAAGGCTTATGTCCCCGCATTTTTCTATACTTAATATTATAAATAGGAAATATTTGTTTGGTTGTTTGAATAGGCTCCGAAACTACTGGAGCAATTTTGATAAAATTTGGCATAGAATGTAGAGTAGACCAAGGAGAAGGATATAGGCTATTGTTTATTACGGTAAAAGGTTACAGTTCCCGCGCGACTTTCTTTGACGCGCATGTTTTCTGGTAATTAATATTTTTAGGAAATTAAAAAAAATGCGAGACTCAAATATTTCTTAGGTTATATACCTACATCTCCTATATTTTTCTTTTATTATAAACACGTCTTATATTCATCATTTAGGATTTACACGGGTGACTAAAGCCATGTAAACGGCAAATCAACTGTAAAAATTGCCATTTAGATGGTCGATTTTCGCCATGTGTCTCCCGAGTCCCGTGTGAATCCCGCATTAGTAGGTATAGACATTGAAGTAATTATTATGAGTTGTAGTTCTCGCAGTTATTCCATATAAAGATACTAGACAGTATCATAGCAGCTAGCCATGTACGGTCCATAATTTACATCCATATTATAGCAGATAAGGAAGTGCAGTAATAATTTAATTGTTAGTGAGACAATGTACTAGCTGCTTGCGAAATTATAACATTGCGCTAGCAACTTACATCACCACGCAGCGTGTGGTCATTTACATTGAGATCTGGCTCAGTTGTTGGAGTTTATGGTGTATATTCAGCTATCTTGGCTTCGAATTCCACAAATAAAAGAAGACAATGTGTGACTTGAGCTTTTAGCCAATTAAGCTATGGTCGTGCTACAAATAACTAATTTATTTTTCTTGTACTAAATAAAAATAAAAGTATTAGATAAAAGAAACTTACATGCAAGAAGCCTTTTGCAAAATTTTGCAATAAATTAAAGGTCAACTCTTGTTTGAATATTATCATCCTACTAATTAATTTAGTTCCTATAATGTTTAATGTTACTGTCTTGAGACATCACTCAGTGGTAATAATTGCAATATGGATATAATAATTATTGTAATTGACGAGTAGACTCAGCTTATAATAAGAGTATTGTTGGCAAATCCATTGTATTACGTTGACCGCCTTTATGTAACGTTAACACTAAACTAATATACTACCCCCCTTACTAATAAACGCTGTATAAGCTTTGAATAGTTATACAGTGTTTTGTCTCCTTCTATCGAATTAAACATGTCACTTGTGTGATGTGAACAAAACACTGTATAAACTATTCAAAGCTTATACAGCGTTTATTAGTAAGGGGATACGAGTACAATACACTGACTGATCTATCAACACTCGCCTAAAATTAACTGATTGTTATTGTGAGTTAGGCATTAACTGTAGACGATGAATTAATGCTTAAAATTTGTATAAAGAAAAAAAGTGTTTCTTTTACGTCTATCCATACTAATATTATAAATGGGAAAGTGTGTGTCTGTCTGTTTGACCGTCTTTTATGCCAAAACTACTGAACCAATTTAAATAAAATTTGGTACACAGATAGTATAGAGCCTGAGGAAGGACATATGCTACTTTTTATCGCTGGGAAATGTACGGCTCCCGTGGGATACTTTATTTACAGTTACACATAAAAACTACTAACCCGATTATCATGTAATTTTGCACAGATATAAAGTAGAGCATGGGGAAGGACATATGTTACTTTTATCGCGGGACATAATATAAGGTTCCCGTACTTACGCGGGCGTACTTAATATTTACACAACAGTTATTTAATGTTGCTGTCTTTGTCGGATGCGTTGATTAAATTACTTGACAGATAAAGGCAGCAACATTGATTAGCTTATCCGTTTCATTGAGATTTCATTGAGCTAATACTCTTGGTGAGTATACCATGAAACGAAAAAGCTAGAAATTTTCATTTCAGCAATTCTTATTGTACCCGCGGGCAAAGCTATTTGAGGTGTATTAGTTATTATAGCGGACACTTGGCAACCATTAGGAAATTCCTCTGATAAACGCAAGTACAACTAGGCCTAAGGCTCTACAGTCTACATTACTTTGGCAAAATTGATGTCTATATAAAGGAATTTATAGCAATAAACCTATAATTATACTGTGCTGGTAAATAATTACTTGCTGTCTGACAAGAATTGTTTTAGCAAGGTTTGTTTTTAGGCAAGGTTTGCTTTTTTAAATTGTAAATTTTCACCCAGTTGCAAGCATGAAGCAGCATTATGTTATTTGATTTAACAACTTTAATTTTTCTTATATATATGTATTATAAGAAAAATTAAACAGATTTTTTAACACTGTCAAAAGTTGTCTTTTAATATATCTAAAAGAGTTTAACTACAAACTTTATTAAATCGATAAACTAAGCTTTTGTTCAAGATAGAAACAGAGCCCTATTCTTCATTCCATATAATATTTCAATACTAAAATATTATATTCAGCGCATAAATCTAATGTTAGCCGAGGACTTGCTATAAAATATGGAATCAAGATCGGTGGTCTTCGCTTAGAAATGCCATATTAGTATAAATAATACTTCGAAAGGCCTATTAGGGAACAATGGTACTTACAATTAATGTACGGTTGGCAAAGAAATTTCACAACCGACGTAAAATGGTTCGGCGTTTGAAGTTAATTTATTGCCGATAAAGTAAACGATGCTGTTTGGCTAGGTCTTTTGAAATGTACAACAGTGAATGTATCTTGTCTTGGAGAGAATTTGTTTATGCTTTTAGCGTAGCGAAATGACTTCACAATTGTATGTTTTTATGCAATTTTATAAAAAAGGACGCTGGAACTTTGACTGCTCATTGCGGATATTTTGATAAAGGTATGGCTATGAATTTCATACGTACGCATATTTACACATAACAGTTTACTATGGAAAGCTGCACGCTACAAAAAAGAGAAGAAATTGCTAAAATTTGTTCTCGAAATCAGCGCTCTATTCATCTAACGATCCGTGATTTGCATCTTGGTTGCATCCAATTTATGGCGTCTTAAAAATAAATTTTAGAATAGACTTAAGATAGATGGTATGAATTTCAAAAACATGTGGTTAGGATAAATTAGGTTAGGACCGTGATATTTGCCATACAGCATGAGAAAAATTAATTTATCGTATGAGAAGGTGAATTTCCAGGCCAATGATTTATGAGTTATGACCGAATTCATGAGAGATTAATTACTCTACAAATAAAACCGGTCAAGTGCGAGTTGGTCTCGCGCACGTAGAGTAACTACTACTATACTAATATTTTACTTTTTTTACCGTACTATTACGAGTATACTAATATTTTACATATTTACTCGTTTTTTGTACGAATTTTTTCAAGTAAGCGCATTTTACAAGTTAAGTCTCTATAACTCCTGAACTAACAAAGTCCAGTTTTTCCGGATAAAAACCTTCGTGCTAATCCAGAGCCTAAACTACTGCCAAAATTCATCAAAATCCATTTAGTAGTATTTGCGTGAAAGAGTCACAAATATCCGACCATCCTCACAAACTTTCACATTCATATTAGGAAGTATTAGGATGGGTAGGTACTTTTTGATAATTATTATTTTTATCAAATCTTGTTATCAATTATCATGAACATATAGCAAATATCCTAACCTAATTGAAATCAGGACTAAGCTATATTTGGTCAGCTAATTGACATACTTGCGTTAATTTCCACACGAATGGCATGAATCAAACAAAAATGTTGCGTGCAAAATGAGCTTCATTAATACACAACATTGTATGTTGGTAACAATATGCATAGCTTAGGGATGCATCACTAGGAATATTCAAGAAGTTAAAAATATCCCTAGACTAATTCACCACTATACCTAAGCACAAGAGAGCCGAGAAGTTTACAACGTGCTACATAGTACTTAGAATTGTAACTGTCTCTTTCTCTCACTCTATTTCCCTTATTGCAGTGAATTTTCCTAGTGATGCATCCCTAAGATATGCATATTGTTACCAACATACAATGTTGTGTATTAATGAAGCTCATTTTGCACGCAACATTTTTGGGTATAGTGGTGAATAAGTCTAGGGAGATTTTTAACCTGAAAATCCAAATAGAGTAAGCCAGTTTAGCTGGATATTGGGGCATATACCATGATATCGCTGGTGCAAGTTATCTTCATACGCAGAAGAAAGAAAACATGACAAATTAAGTAAAATCTGCCCAAAACTGGATATTCTTTTGATTACTCTGGTCCGACAAGCAATGTAAAAAAACTGTTGCTAATTTTATTTGTATGGCAACCCTAAAAATAGCACTAAACCTAATTTTGTGAACTCACTTGGTTTTGTGGTACCCGTCGGCAAATTTTAACATATTATGTAAATTTTATTCAATATGAATGATTGTGTAATATTGTTTCGATGTTTATGAAATATTTCTTATTTCTTAATCATTTTGTTTTTGTATGGCAAGACGGTAGATTTATAGGCACTCTAGCTGATGTTGCCCGTGACTTAGTACGCGCAAAAGGAAATCCCGCGGGAACCATACATTTGCCGCGATAAAAAGATACGTAAGTCCTTCTCTGTGGTCTAATCTATATCTGTACCAAATTGTATCAAAATCAGACCTGCAGTTTCGGAGACTATTCAATGCAAGCAAGCTAGCAAATAAACAATCAAATCTTTCCTCTTTTTAAGATGTGTAAAGATATATAGCTTAAAGAGGTCCTAGCACAAAAAAAAAACAGTAATTCTTAGCCTTGTTAAAATAATAAAATAAAACATCCACAATCAGTTATGTAAATAGATATGGCAAAAAAGTATCAGGAAGCGCAGACGTATCTTTTATGTCGACTGTTGAAGGTCCTTACGGTTATATTATACTTGTTTAGTTATTTTATACAAAACATCATTGTTGTCTAATGAGGGTTTTTGATATATTCTGACCCTCACACAAAGCGCCATCTGGTGGTGTAAGTGGTATCAAAACGGTCAATAAGAATTTTCGATTCTTTTTCTGTCACCAGGCGGCGCTCGGTAGCGCGACAGTCCTTGTCGTGTCAAAAAGGTGTCAGATGTCATGAGTTTTAAAACCACGAAGTATAGATAACAAGGAGTCCGAACGTAATGTTAAAATAATGGTCTCAATTACGGGGACAGATTTTTGCCGGTAGAGCGCGCGACGGTCCGACATGCACTCGTTTGAAATTACGCGGGAAGTTTAAAGTTGCTATTGACAGCTCTGGAAAGATTGAAATCTTATTATATAAAAGTTTTAGGAAATTCTTAGAAACTGTTCTCGAAAAATAGATATAGCTCTACCAGAATCTGATGGCATTTTAAAAAAAATAAAAAATGTGATTTTCATATGGCAATGTCAAGTATGACCCGTCAAATCAAAGTACGTGATCTGTCAACCGCTGCTAAAATTTTGTGATTATGTTCTTGGAATTTGTTGTTTTTGTGAAAATATCCAAAAAGGCAATTCGATCTCAAGCGAGAAATATTGTTTTCTATGTCTATAGTAAAATACAGAAAGAAGAAGGTGTAAATCGAACTCAATCTTATAATTTAAAGTTCGTTGTAAAGTTGACCGGTAAGTTAGAGTGAGTTGTTTTGATACTTTTAGTTTTTTTATATTTTCTTAGGTAATTATTGTGACTTCTTTAAATGTGTTTCCAGTACTACTATAAGGTGAATCGTAGCTGATGGCACATCGAATGATGGTTTTGTTTTCCATGCCTGGTAAAAGGAGGAGAGGAGGAAAAAAGAAAATCAACATAAGACAGTTTCGATTTATAGTTGATTAGGAATAAAGTAAACGAGTTCTATACAGTTCGGAAGGAAATTCCAACATTAAATAAACTGTTGCCAATTTAATTGTATGTTATTCGTAATAAATAAGTATATAAAGTAATTCACGATTGATTTATTTTTCATGAAATATCATTATATTACATAGTATAAAACAAAGTCCCTTTTTTGTCTGTCCCTATGTATGCTTAAATCCTTAAAACTACGCAACGGATTTTGATGCGAGTTTTTAAAATAATAGTCTTTAAGTATTTAATAGTCTTTAAGATATTATAAGATTATGGTAAAATTTATATTCAAGTACTTATTATGTAAGTATATTATCAAGTGGTCGCGCATGTCGTATCGAGGTGATAGGGTCCCATTTTTAACAATTTGCATTGAGCAAACCTAAAAACATGTTCAATATTGTATCAGTAGTATATTGCTGTAAGTAGGTAGAGAATTATTCGCCGAAGTAGTTTTTTCTCCAAGAACACTATTCCACGCGGGCGAAGATGCGGGCAAAAGCTAGTTTTCTATATTATACACCGAACATTCTTCATACAGTCTTATTATAATTCATGTTCAATAATACTAAAGACATAATTAAATATTAACCAGTATCAAGATCGTTTAATCCAATTTCCCCAGTATTGCACACTACAATTTTTTTTTTCCCTATTTGCCATGAGATTCTGGTACACCTATACCGTAGAACACGGTAATTGCCTAACGGTAATTTAAAAATAATTGTATTAAATAATAGTATTGGCAGCACTCGGTATAATAGTATTGGCAACACTCGGTACTCGTCGGTCTCGCACGCCTAGCGGCAGAAAAGAGAACTAAGATCTGGTCCTATTATTGTGTACATAATTATTATTAAAAAGCCTATACCGTTCGGACTCCTGGTATCTATGCTTCATGTTTAAAACCCTCATTGGAAGGTGTTGCCAGCTGCAACATAGTATTATTATTATTACATGCAAAAGAAAATAAACTAACACGGAAATGTTTGGAACTATGAACTACAATAATTATACTATTGAGTTTAAGGAAACCTTAACATTGTTTAAAAATTCAATTTTTTTTAAATTTGTTCTTATATATTTTGAGTTATTGAGTAGCTAAGGTTATATTATCATGTTTTTGAGGTTATATTATGTATTAAAGTAGAGGCTATGTGCTGATACATTAATTGTTTTAATTTTACTAAATTAGACTAATTAGTAATTAGTAAATTGAATTACAAGCTAGCGTTAAATATAATACTTGCATCATCACGTGTATAATTGGAAAGGAAGTTGCAATCGAGACAGAAGATAAAATCGAGATGCTCTGATTCCCAAATCTTCAATATCAAGGCTCACTAATTCATTTTGTTGTTCTAGTTTTGTTCTACGTGATTATTGCAATAAATCAGAACCCCGATTCTCATTTTAGTTCAGATTTTCAATTTACTTTTAAAGTTTTAATGAATTATAAATGAATCGTCCTGATATGTTAAAATGATTTTGGAGTTTGGACCAATCAAAACGCATTTGACGTTGGTTTGACGTTTATGATAATACCATTTTGCTGTTTTTGCATACCGAAGGTGCTTTGAAACTGTATTATAGTAAAACTAGATGTGGCCTGCGACTTCGTACGCGCAAAAGTTAATTTCGCAGAAACCGTATTCTGTGCCAAATTCCATCAAAATCGGTCCAGTAGTTTCGGAGCCTATTCAATGCAAACAAACAAACTTTTCCTCTTTATTATATTATAATTAGCAGAATCGATCTACAGTGAAGTTTAGAGACAAGAACATCGACATAGATATAGGTAATCAAGTCATTAACTAGAATCTTTAACGTCTAACTAAAGCTTAACCTAACGAAAGTTATCACCATCAATGGTAGACCTGTCAAAATAAAAAAAAATATGCATCTAAACATGACAGCAGTATACACACTACACAGTAAGAAAAAAAAGGGTCCGGGTAAATAAAATATACACGATCAAAGATCAAAGATTTGTAATAAGCGATCTCACGAATAATAATAATGAGTTGTACTTACGTAGGATATTTAATTTAGGTCAGTTCTTCAACAGTATTAGTCATACTGATTCGTGATAATGACCTCCTTCGCAATATCCTTCGATTTCGATCAATTCATCCGGGTTGAAATTACCAAAGCAGTTTAAATTTTACGTGCTGTTAATAGTAATTTGTCTGGAATTTCTCTTTAACGATAAAATGGTAGCTTAATATTTCAATAGTTGCACGATATTAATTGAAATAGGTATTAATTTATAGGTCCTAAGTGTAGCCTAGTGTTCGTAATCATAGTGTCCTGATACTTGTAACTAGGTAAAATTTTATTAAACACAGCTTTTCCAATCAACAAGTATTATAGTTGCGTATAATACGAGTATATTGTGAGTTATGGCATATATAGATTCAATTACTGTTTAGTTTCCGCAGGCTTAAATCTTACTAAGAGATGATTATTTCTTTTGTTTCTGGGTTAAATATGTAAATATTTGAATATATAAAATTAAATCCCACACAAACATTGAATGGTAAAAAGCTAAGTCTTTCCTTCGCAAAAAGTTTCAAAACGTCGCAGAGACCAAGTCGAATTCAAGATAGTCCAATTAATTAGTTACACATAAGATTTTTGTTACTGCATGTGGAAGATTTGATGTTGCCAATAACTAGTCTAGCTTTATTACAAATCATGAGGGCATAAAAAGCCGCGAAATTCTTCGAGAAAGTTAATAAGATAGAGTCATCTAGACATTAACAAATGACTTAAATAAGTACATATAATTACTATATTCTAAGATTGTATGACCTTCAGTAATATTCTGTTTTTGTCCCGTAAGACAATAAAAAGCCTATGTCTATATTTAAGAGGTTCCCTGGTGTCTAATATAGCTCAAAGAGGTATTTTGAAATAGTTCAAAACAACTTTCGTAGCCTTCGTATATACCTAATTATATGTATAATAAATTATATGGTTCATTTGACTAAAGTAAATAAGATGTTTCACAGCGGTCGTAATAGTACCTTAAGTGGGTCTAATGATACTTATATTAGCGTTCAAGGAGATATCAAAATTATTTTAACAACTTAAAACATAATTATTTAGTGTAGGCGACACCGAGGGCATACTTCTTTTCGACATTATTTGTCAGTATTACGTATTGTCGTAATTATACATGGTGTGATCAAAACAAAAATGGAAATTTCAGGAGTGTTATCAGTATTCGATTGTCGTTCCAAAAATGTGACTGACTAGCGGACAACACTAGACGTCCGTGATTTCGTGCGTGCAGTAGTTAATAATGCGGAAACCGTACATTTTTCCGCTTTAATTATTGTATAGAATAATCTAGTCAACATCTATACTTAATATTATAATGACTAAAAGACCACGGGGAAGGACAGTATATTGTGGCGTAATGTTGGGTAAAATATCTCATTCAGATAAAAATACTCCCTGTATATAAGCGGCTATAGAGTTATGAGTGGTGAAGTTAGTTAATAGATTATAAATTTAAATGTTATTAAAGTATATTTCGTATAACATTAACACTATTTGCCAGACCTTTTCATGATATTATTGGAACTAACGCAAACATTAGGAAAATGCAGTGGCACCGGTTTTTAATTTTTAACTTTAATAGTTTGTAATTAAATTCCTCAGTAGGTATTAGGAGTTGAGAAAGTTTAAAATCCACTTAAAACTTGAATGTGAACTAATAGTTAACTGCCATAGTACAATAATATTAGAACGAATAGAAAATTATAGTTGATAAGTTATCCCAAAAAACATTACATTGCATAGGTACACCTGGGTTAAAGTTAATCTGGATTAAAATATCATACCTTCTCTTTCATAAATGCGAAGAACAAGATAGATATCATGATATTAAACATAGGGTTAACTTTCCAACTAACCAGATCTGCGAAGGTTGGCATAAGTTTTTTTTCCTTTGATGTGTTTACTAAAAGTATGAATTATATTTTTCCAGGTCCAGTGGTCTTCCCTCCCTCTCCTCCTGGGGACCCATCCCAGACCAGCGGCGTGATAGTCGGAGCTTCAGGCTACGGTTTCCAACCCCCGAGTGCTCAAGGTAGATAAATCCTAACCGTCGATACATGTAAATACTTAGTACTAATAATACACAAACGGAATATTCAAACGCTTAAATTGAGACGCTCTCAAGTGAAGCTGTCCACTCTGATGAGCCTTAAAAGCTCGTGATTTAAGGGAGCCCTTAATTTTAATAAGCGTTTGAGTATAAAGCCGTAATCGACGCCATTTATTAAAATACATTATTTCTATTAAAGACCTAGATCTTAGTCAAGTGACTTGTGTGTGAAGTGACTTCATTGATTACAATCACGACGTTCGAAATCAAAAATGTATGGTTTAATTGAAGTATCGTGCGCTTTGTCACTGAGTGAACGTTATGTCTATGCCATACATTTTTGTTAACGAACTCGACGTCGTAATCAATGGTGGCATCTTGGCTACAGGTACTATTACTAAATTGTAAAAGTAAAAGAAACATCGTTTTATTACAAAAAAAAACCTTTAATTTAATTCTGATTAAGTATATTGAATTTAATTTTGAAAATAATAAATTACGTTTTATAGATAGATGTTTCTTTGTATTACTTGTTGAAAAAAACTTTGTTAACAATATCAAAGCTTATACAAAAATATTTTTTGAGAAGGTTTGATATTTAACTAATTTATTTAGTTACGATTATTATAATACTTTGCTTAATTTTTTCCGCACTTCTTTTTTATTTTGTTTTATTTTTTAACTGTACCTATTATTTTAATTTTTAAAACTTGTACATTAGCTTCTTAGTTACGCTTTGTACTTTGCGGTTGTTTTTGTTGTTTTGTTACATATAGGGTGATTGAGAGGATGTAAATATGTAAATAAATTTAAAGAATTGAACCTGTTTTATTGGAAATCCTGGTTGCACATGTAAATAAAGCACATTTACGTAGCATGTTTGTAGTCACAGCACGCCCCTAGTGTGTCCATTTATTATTTATTATGGTTAATATAAATATTATACTAATATCTAACACACAACATATTTTAAAACAAAATTTTACTTACTACTATCTACTTTTTAATTAGTTAGTTTGTAACAAGTAACAATCAAAAATATTTAACGACATATTTTTGGGTTGTATGTTGTAGTTTAATTACAAGGTCCAACGTTATTTTAGTTTTCTATTAGTTACTTTCCCTTATCATGTTAATCCACTTCTTATTCTTTCATTATGTTACCCAAATACTACCCAAATATCTCAACTTTTTGTATACTTTTTTAAGTTTGAAAGTGTGGAACTGCTCGTTATTTCTAAGCTATTTTCATATACCTAAATATTGGCTAAGCATTAAAATTATAAATGAGGAAATGCCTCAACCGCCATGATTCCGGCAGCGAAGGCCAGCTGCTTACACCACTTGCCGGAACCGAACTGATAATTTTGACACTACATATTCGCCGAATATCATTATGATGAATGATATCGAAATATACTTTGTGAGAGAGATATTATTATAGTACTTTGTACAATGATAATATCTATGCGTGCTTCAAGGCTGGATACATTCATTAAAATGTTGATTTATAATTGTCTTTTTATTCTCTCCAAATATAGAGTTGACTGTATAAAATTACCTTATTACAGTCGTATCTTTGGCAACACTATAAAGTGAGACCTTTTTTAGTTAAACCCTTTATTACCCTTTATTAGAGCTAGCATAGAGCTTTAAGTAGACAATCTTTGTTGTGGAAATGGAACGCAATAATTTGAAATAATATTATTTTAAAAATACTCATACAATACGATTATAAGTGAGTATTTTATGATCAAATGTTATAAAATACATAGAATTACTAATATGATTATTGGCTAATTTACGTGAAAATATTATGGTGACAGAACATTTATAGCTGGTTTCAGTTTTTAAGTTAAGTTCTTAGTTGTTGTATTACATATACCGAATCTATTTTTCTTGTATAAAATATATAATAAGAAAGCAACGTTTTCTAAAGCTTTTGAGGTCTATTTACTTATTGTTTGTTTATTTTGTCCCAGAGATGAACCTTTTGAGGTTCTCCTTATCTGTGTTCTCCATGGCCATACAAACACATTGGAATTTAACAGTAATTAGTCAACTTGCGCAAGTGACATTGGCCTTGTATAAAATATATAATAAGAAAGCAACGTTTTTTAAAGCTTTTGAGGTCTGTTTATTTATTGTTTGTTTATTTTGTCCCAGAGATGAACCTTTTGAGGTTCTCCTTATCTCTGTTCTCCACGGCCATACAAATACTTTGGAAATTTTACAATAATTAATCATCTTGCGCAAGTGACATTGGCCTATTCACATAAAAATTAAAAATTCTTCATCTAAGTTATTGCTACTTAAGTAGTAATTTAATTAATATTAATCACGGAATCTCCCAAGAAAATTAATATTTTAAGTGTTTCTGCTTCCTAGACGTTATAATTTTGAAACGTCAATTGACACCGAAACGAAACCTCGACATGGCGCTACATTTTGAAGATAGAGCTATTAAAAAACCTTTTTCATTTCACAAGAAGATACAGGTTTCATTGTATGAGTTGGAATTTCATGTTGCATCGTGCTACACAGTGTATGTGCAGTGTATGACTGATGTCATAATAACGTGTACCTCAGATAGGTATGTAGCGAATCTTAGAATTTTAGCGTCGCGTATTGGCGAGGTGTGAGATGATCTTAACTGGCTTAAATCGGTGGTATGAAGTGTCACACTGTTTGCAGTAGTATCTAAATATATAAAAGGCATTCCTGACTGACTCATCTATCAACGCACAGCCGAAACTACTGAACGGATTTTGCTGTATTTGGCATACAGATAGTTGTAATGACGTACGTAGCAGTGGCGAGGGGTTCCTATAACTCCATTCCTATCGGCTCCCCTTACCGCTTACCTTTTGACGAGCCTCATCCAAATCCCTACCTATGATACAGGCTACGGCTTCCCTATGGAGGAGAACCAGCCTTCACCACTGGTACGTAGGCATCCGCTAAGGATTTTTTAAAAATTCGCCCCTAAGGGGGTGAAAAAGGGGTTAAAATGTTGTATGGAAACCGAACTCCACGTGGACGAAGTCGCGAGCATAATATAGTATACCTATAACAAAGGAGGTAGACAAAACATATAATACTAGATGTTACCGGCGACTTCGTACGCGCAAAACGAAATCTTGAGGGAACCGTACATTTTGCCGAAATAAAAAGTAGCCTATGTCCTTCCCCGTGGTCTATTCTATACCTGTGCCGAATTTTATCAAAATCGGTCCAGTAGTTTCGGAGTCTGTACAATGCAAACAAACAAACCTTTCCTCTTTATTATATTAAGTATAGATTGGTCTTATCTCCACGCAAATATCTCCCATTAACACCATCCTACTATTATCAAGCCAATGATGGACAAAATATTTATAATAATAAACTAAGCTACCAAAACAGAGCAGCTACCACCATTTAAAGAGAACAATATTTAATTATTCATTACAATTTTTTAAATTGTATTTCATTTCTCGATAGGAAAACTCAGGGAGTGTTAACTGTTAACTCAATTCGGCCTCTCTTAATCTCTCGGATCCCTCTACACGGTCAAACGCATTTTAATTATGAAATTGACATATCACAGGGAGCGGGATCACTGACTCGAATGTTTTATGATTTAATAAAAGAGTTTGTACTTATTAAATTGGACATTTGGCCGGACCTTTGTTATAAATATTTATATGTTTGCCCTTTATAATGAAGAGTGTTCAATTTAGTCAAACATTAATTTAATCAAAAATTAGAGGTGCTTTTTCATTGAATATGTAACGTTTGAATAACGTTTTCCATGCGAGAAAATCTGAAATTGTGGAGTAATAAATTTTGTGTAGCTTTCGATGGAAATTTAGTATCTACATAGTGTGACAAATGACAATCATAAAAGTTCTTAAGGCGAGGTCATAGCCTACTTTGTCATTTCCCGTCACCTAATCTACCTAGTCAGTGTTTAGTCACGAAGTGGAAAAAATATGGGATAAAGTACACAATCCTTGACACATCATGAACCGTACACATTTTGAAAAAAAAAAAAATATTTCCTAAGTTAAAAAATCATAAAACCATTTGTCTTTGTCCTGGTTTTTAACTAAGAAAAAAAGTATTTTATTTTAGTGTTATTTTATTTAGAAAACTTAAACTTAGGCCTTTGCATCCGTTAATGGATGATTTATACAGTATTCTCCGAGTGAAGTAACCACTCTTGAAATACTGTAGTGCCTGGGACAGTTGGTTTTTAAATGTCGTATGGTTGCCCAAGCACATACGGCATTCTCACAACATAGTCAGCCTAGTCCAGAGGAATGAACTAGTCAATACGTCTGGGGCCAACTATATGCGGGTTTCCTCACGATGTTTTCCTTCACCGTTAGAGCGTCCGTATAATGTACTTGAGATCTGAAAAAGTCTCATTGGTACATGCCACAACCTGGGATTCGAACCTGCACTCTCTCGAGTGCGAACCAAACGGTCTACCCACTAGGCTACGGAGCTCCCTAGAAAACTTACAGCATATAAAATATAACAATAAAATTCTTAACGAAATGCCAATAACAAGTTTTCACTAGTGTAATACCTACAAATTAAAGTAAAGTTATGCACATGCTAAGCATCTGTTCATGATATTAAATAACTTAGGCCCACTTGCGCCAATCCGGGTTAAAGTTAACCTTGGGTTAAAATATAATGCTTTCTCTTTCACAAATACGAAGAACGAGAGAGATAACATGCTTTTTAACCCAGGGTTAACTTTATCCCGGATTGGCGCAAGTGGGCCTTAGACCCACTACATAAAAGTAAGACTAAAATCAATAATAATGATCAGCATAATCAATGATTAAACCACAAGAAAAGGCTAGCCGATTAATAAATATCATAAGAAAATCAAAGGTCACGTCGCATATACTCACAGCAAATGGCTTTTAATAAAAAATTATTACATATTATAATACTAAAAATGGAGCATATAAATTAGACTTAAGTATAATTTATTCAGTCTTTTATTCAGTGGGGCATCACAGACGTCGAATATTCTATGATATTTGTGTTATGATAAAATATCGCTTTCTACAGTTTGTATAAAGTACCTATAAACGATCACAGACGACAGACGGCTAAGTTACTATACGTCTACATTTCATAATGCGGGCAAATATTCCAGGCACCTTAAGATAAAATATTATAGTATCTTTGCCATCTGTGACGCCCTTAAATGTAAACATTCAATTATAACTGTGTACATATTCCGATAATAATAAGCTACAGTCTGTACTAGCTAATGATATATCTGCATTCACTTTCAAAATAGTTAATAGACATTTAATAGACAATATCTTTTGTTGTTCTCTCATTTCTAAGGTCACAATACTTTCAATCTTTGATATAATTGTTAAACGTATCTTAAATATTATGACATCGAAATGATAAGTCGATTCGATTTCGACACTGGCCGGAGGTCGGCAGAATAATGTTAGGCTGGGACTATATGCAACGGAATCCGGTAGGCCGTAGAGAATTATGAGCACTGAAAATAGATCTCTGCACTAATACAATAGAGTTGAAAATCGAACATCCGAGTGTCGAGTCAAATGTCAATGTCATATATGACAGCTCGACACTCGAAACTTCCATTTTCAACTGTATTGTATTAGCACAGAGTTCTATTTTCAGTGCTCATAATTCTCTACGGCCTACCGGATTCCGTTGCATATAGTCCCAGCCTTAACTGTTGGAACTTAACAATGTTTACTTGTAGTTTTTTTTATAGAATCGTGCACAATATTGCCAGATGTGATATTGATATAACCAAATCTAGAGCATACCTATATATTGCTTTTTTAAAGGTTCAGGTTATTAGGACCTTAAATAGGTTTTGGGTATCACGATAGCTGAGAGAGACTTTATATCAGTCGGAGAAACATCTACGCGGAGTAGGATTTACGCCTGCTCGTAGTCTGTTAAATCGCATAATGTTCTACACTCATACACAATTTTAAGGCAAATCATTCTAATCACTTAAATCATAATTCATGACTTTTTGAGTTTATTGTTTCCTTATAAGATACATATTATGTATGTGTCTTCATTATCAGTCGAAACTCCATCCAAGGTGATGGAATATTCATGACTTACTTAAGAATAACTAAATAGTTAGTCTTAAATCAGCCATGAGTATAATCAGTTTCCTAGACTAATCAAACCCACAAACACAAACAGAATGGAGACGGCGACAGTTTATAAGTACTCTTAGATACCTACTTTTTTACCACGAAATCTTGGATGGAATTTGTACAATTTTGTTAAAAGTCAACAAAGGATATCAAGAAGCGTGACAGTAAAAATTGCAAGACATCGTATGTGGCGTCTTCAGACAGCGTATCTCGAGTTGTCACAAGCGAGGGCGGAAAACGGAGGGCGGGCGGAGGCGGGCCGCGCGTAGGGTTGTCAACGATGAAAACTTTTACGTACAAACATATTTAACCACCAGAGGAAATATTTCTACGGATGGCACCCCTGGTCGTGTACTGTGTAACGGAAGTGACGCGTCTCGCCTCAGCGGCGCCACGCCGGAACTCGACTGAAGGGTTGCAGCGTCACAAATCAAGTTATGAGAAACGCCACAAAAGGAAACTTTGTGCATTTCCGTTCCAACGAGCGTGAAATCCGAAGAGCGTGAGCCATTTTGCCCCTTAATTACATTAAGAAACACATTACTGTTGCTTAAACTCTGTATAGTGAAAATATTTGTCTCTTATTACTGTAATATGTACTTTGAAGAAAAGATTTTTTTATTAAAATCAATAAAACCAGACGAGCTACGAGCTGGATTTATTTTATAGCGCCCAGGTGTGTGCACAATACATAAGAGCACTCTCTCTTCCTTTACTCTCGTAACCCAGTGGGACGGATGGCCGACACGACTGGCGAGAGATCAGGCGCAGGACCGTCCTTTTACATACCCATTGCCCATTCGACGAATGAATCATCTTTCTTGTCAGACCATCAGGTGATCAGCCTGCACTGTCCTAACAAGAGTTGAAAACTGTTGTGGGTAGTACTAAGGTGATATTGTGGGATAGTTCTAATTATGATGGAATAAAACAGTTGTTCGTCCGACGCCTGTGTTTTGGTTTGATACATAACATGGTGACAGCGGTGGGATTGAGTATAGGTGTACCAGAATCTCATGGCATTTAAAAAAAATAAAATAAAGTAATTTTCATATGGCAATGTCACGTGTGACCCGTCAAATCAAAGTACGTGATCTGTCAACCGCTGCTAACATTTTGTGAATTTGTTCTTGGAATTTGTTGTTTTTGTAAAAATGTCGAAAACGGCAATTCGATCTCAAGCAAGAAATATTGTTTTCAATATCTATCGTAAAATACAGGAAGAAGAAGGTCTAAATCGAACTCAATCTTATAATTTAAAGCTCGTGGTATAGTTGACCGGTTAGTTAGAGTGAGTTATTTTGATACTTGTAGTTTTTTTATATTTTCTTAGGTAGGTACTTATTGTGACTTCTTTAAATGTGTTTCCAGTACTACTTTACGGTGAATCGTAGCTGATGGCACATCGAATGATGGTTTGTTTTCCATGCCCGGTAAAAGGAGGAGAGGAGGAAAAAAGAAAATCAACTTAAGACAGTTTCTATTTATAGTTGATTAGGAATAAAATAAACGAGTTCTATATAGTTCGGAAGGAAATATTTTCAACATTAATTAAGCTGTTGCCAATTTAATTGTATGTTATTTGTAATGATAAGTATATTATAAAGTAATTCACGATTTATTTATTTTTCATGAAATATTTTCTACATTATTAACCCGATGTATAAGAATACTCTTCATACAGTCTCATTAAAATTCATGTTCAATAATACTAAAGACATAATTAAAAATTAGCCAGTATCAAGTTCGTTTAATCCAATTTCCCCAGTATTACACACTACAAAATTTTATTTCCCTATTTGCCATGAGATTCTGGTACACCTATAATACAATATGAATGATATTTGTGTATTTATGGTCGTTATATATCATCAATATGAAATATGGTCGTAACTCGTAAGTTTGATAAAGTGTCACAATAGTTGTCGACCGATTATGAACTGTCGTCGACAGATTCGGTGTACCAGTTTTCTAACTTACCTACTATTTGTCAATTAGGTTCAAAAGTGGTACATCAGAACAGGCAGCGACTGTACAATCAGTGGCGTAGCGTGGGTGTCTGCCGCCCGGGGCGGACGCCAATTTTGCCGCCCCCTTACTTAGGTTTTGCCGCCCCTTTACTTAGGTTTTGCTGCCCCTTAAAAATGCCGCCCGGGGCGGGGAGCCCCCCCCCCCCCCCCCCCCCCCCCGCCCCTACTATGCTACGCCACTGTGTACAACGTACGTAATGGACTATACTTACTTTTACCTATTACTATTATAAATTTAAAAGTATGTGGATAGATAGATGGCTATTACTTTTTCACAAAATATTACTGAACGGTTTTTCTTGAAATTTGATATGGTAGTGATTGCTGGGAGATAATGTATTTATTCTATTATACCGATCTACGTAAATATCATATCTATTCATTAAACTGGACACGTTGTAAGGTACACATACACCGGCGTTGTACCGCTTTTGAACTTTATTTTCATAATAATAAGATCGAAATGGAATAAACTGAGTTACTCGGCGACTGTACATTCACAGTATAATGATTTTGTTTCTCATCCTTGACGATAGCAGCCAATTCCAGGTATTTACGGTGTCGTGAGTTCCACAGAAGATTGACGTTTCTTCGGACACTGATTTGTATTTATGTTTGTGTTTTTGAGTTACTTTTTGGGATGTAGGCATATTATTATGATTATTATTATAAAATAGAGTAAAAATATATACTTACGTATCTATACCCAATGTTTTTTATTTGTTACTTTAAACCAGAGCCTTATATTAAATACTAGAAAGAGAGTGTATTATGTAACGTTAGTGTTATCTCTATTTTTAAATAAATACTCTTGAAATATTTGAATCTTTTATTTTATGGCTTTATATCCTTTCATTAGTTAAAAATATATAGGTACATTTTCTATATTTATATTACACAAGTAGATAAAATTAGGCACTAAATATTATTATCATCATTAAGAGTAAATTTATATTTTTTTGCTTAAGTACAAGCAATAATTACAAGTACAAAGACCTTGTCTAGAAGGGCGAATTACGCGCGTAAACCTACGTGCGTAAAGCGTATAAATTTTAGACAAAATGTCATTCAATCTAGTACGAAACTAACGTTAGTAAAATACGCATGTAGCTTCTGGACGCAATGTACGGGGGCCTAGTAGTACCTCCTCTCGCGCGTCTACCTTAGGTGCGTATGATTTCGCACTTTCTGGACATAGTCTGACATTGACACTGTTTAAATACTTTTATTAGTAAGGGGGTAATACTACAATTTGACATTTTATCATTAAGAATCAATCAAATATCAATACAATGTTTGGTCCTTGTCTGGTACGTGGGAAAAGTAGCTTGACCAGACAAGGACAAAACATTGTATTGCTTATACGTTGTGTAAATATTTTTATTAGTAAGGAGGTTAGTGTTTACAATGAACGTAATATGTATATTGTATACCCGCTACCGCTAGTACGCGCGGGGCCGCGGCCGATTCTCAGGTACAAGGCAATAAAGTTTTTGTACTGACTCTACTTATATTCTGATAAAGTATCACGGGGCGTGGTGTAAGTCTGGCGGGCCTGGGATCTCAGTGCAAAAGTATTTCTATAAGTGTGTCAGTGATCCTATATATAATCAAACATCTTGTAATTAAATGTGGCATCGACCTTTGTGGCACAGTGGTTCGGCGTGTTGTTGCTCAAGCGGGGGTCGCGGGTTCGAGTCCCGCCGAAGGAACAAAAAGTTTTTCTGTGTTCTTGGGTCATGGATGTGTATTAAATATGTGTGTAATATTATAATAAAAATCTCAAATATATGTATAGTATAATTGTATTAAATATATTTCCGTTGTCTGGTACCTGTAACACAAGTTCTTCGGATACTTATCACGGGGCCAAATTGACGTGGTGTGAAACGTCCATAGATATTATTATTATCATTAAAAAATATATTAACGAAGTGTTTATTTTGTTACAGGTGCCGGATCGCCGCGGTACTTCTACAGAGGTTTCTTTTTAAGATAAGAAACGAAGCCATATCTAAAATATGTTCTTTAGCGAATAATTAAATGATAACTATAGAGTACAGTCAGGTACATTAGTACAAATACTATGTAAATAATATTTAAAATCTGTGATATGTGTGAAGTGCTAATGTGCATATTATAGTTATTAATTTGAAAAATGGCCACTCTACAGTCTGCATCACCTTCCACTATATTTTTATGTTAATTTAAATTAATATCTACTATTTAATATTATGATCATGTACGAGGATATAATAATGAGGATATAGCAAAATATTATTATTAAAACATTAGGTGTAATTAGGTTATTTAAATAGGAGTGTTGACTACATGTAAAATATCCAGTGTATTTTATAGAATAAATTATTCTGAAATATTGAGCTTTTATTCCTTGATAAATGTAAAAAAATATAAAATATTGAAACTTGCGAAATTCTTTACACAAATCGCTGTACCTTTGAAAATATAGATTTTTAATATACTATTCTTTCTGAGAATTTACTCATATTTAAGAGTCCTATTTATGCAATAAAAAACAATCAACACGCCTATTATACGAATACTATTACTATTTAATAAAAATAACTTTTTAAGACACGTGTATAAAACTAAGTGTAGTATAGTAAAAATATAATGCACCTACAAAACCCTTCAGAAATCGTATCGCTTTTTTCAATTTTTCTAATGTGGCTCAATACAAATATTAAAGACACAAAACTTTCACGACATTCATTCAATATAAAATAAAAATCAGTTTTTAATTATATTAATTGAAACTTAATAATATGTTCAATTAAAAATTATATTATGTGTCAACATATTTTTATTTTTCATTATTTTACCCCTAAAACTATTATTAAATTAGGCAAGTATGAAAATTAAAAAGGGTTAAATAATTAACTAAAAATATATATTTTGTATTTATATATTTAAACTGTATAATAGGTTGGGGAAAAAGTCTTTTCGCATTATAGTATGTATGAACTTGTCATAAAATATCTTGGGCTATACCAATTGTATCTGGCTGATTTTGGTATAATTAAAAAGTTTAAATTTTACAGAAGACAATTCCAAATTCAAATTAGGTAAATTTGAGATTTTCATTTGTTTTTCTTATTGTTAAAATGAGTGATTCTTGTGAAGAATTTCGATACATTTTAAAATTTTATTACAAAAAAGGTAAAAATGCAACACAAGCTGCGAAAAAAATTTGTGATGTTTATGGACCTAATGCAGTATCTGTGAGAGTACCGCAAATTTGGTTTAAGCGTTTTCAATCCGGAAATTTTGATATCAAAGATGCACGTCGCTCTGGTCGCCCTGTTACGGACAAAACTGTTGCCATTTTTGAAAAAGTGGAGCAAGATCGGCATATTAGTAGTTACGATGTAGCTGAAGAACTGGGGATTGACCACAAAACGGTTTTGGCGCATTTGAAAAAAGCTGGGTACACAAAAAAGCTCGATATTTGGGTGCCTCATGAGCTCACTGAAAGAAACCTAATGAACCGTGTACTCATTTGTGATTCTTTATTACGACGTAATGAAACCGAACCATTTTTGAAGAAGCTGATAACTGGTGATGAAAAGTGGATCACGTACGACAAGAACGTGCGAAAAAGATCGTGGTCAAAGGCCGGTCAGGCTTCACAGACTGTGGCGAAACCCGGGTTAACTCGCAACAAGGTGATGCTGTGTGTGTGGTGGGATTGGAAGGGCATTATTCATTATGAGCTGTTACCGTCAGGCAGGACCATCAATTCTGAACTGTACTACGAACAACTGATGAGATTAAAGCAAGAAGTTGAGAGAAAGCGGCCGGAATTAATCAACAGAAGGGGTGTGGTTTTTCACCATGATAACGCTAGACCTCACACATCTTTAGCCACTCAGAAAAAATTACGGGAGTTTGGCTGGGAGGTGTTAATGCATCCGCCGTATAGTCCTGACCTTGCACCTTCAGATTTCCACCTGTTTCGGTCGCTGCAGAATTCCTTAGGCAGTGTCAGGTTGACATCACAAGAGGACTGCCAAAACCACTTGTCGCAGTTTTTTCATCAGAAGCCCCAAAAATTTTATAGCAATGGGATCATGTACCTACCAACAAGATGGCAAAAAGTTATCGAACAAAATGGCACCTATATACTTTAGTCACTTGTAAATAAACTTTATAAAAAAACCTTTTGAATTTTTATATAAAATGCGAAGAAACTTTTTCCCCAACCTAATATTTTGTAAGATGCAAAAAAAATATGTAAAAAATAACTGTAAGACGTTACACATTTTGGCCAATTTTACATCCTTTGATAAAAACTACATACATACCTTATACCTGTTCCATCCATTTTCTGTGGCCATTTATTTTTAAATTAGATTGTTTTCGGGTGCAGCCTCCTTTGTATTCGACACGGCCATTATGCACGAATCCGTCACCGCCAGTGGTTCGAAAAAAGCCTTAACCTTTCGCTACTTTCAAAGAGATAAAAGCTATCTTCGTAAATAGAGTAACGTGTTTTGGAGACAAAATTCTTTTGATATTCAAATCACGGAATGCATAGCCATGATGAACAATTTAGATTGTGCGGGGTAATATTTTTCAGATCGAAGTTTTTATCCGCAGATGAAGCGAAAATTTAGGTAACACTGAGGGTTAAATAAAACAAAAAATATTAATTTTTAGTTTTTTATTACTTACTTTACTTGAACAAAAATGTTCTTTAGTACCATAATAATTATTTTAAACCGTAGACAACTTTTCCTTGTGTTTTTCTTCGCATGGCTCAAACTCTTGTTGTTGACTGTTTTTGTGAAGCAGAAGCTTTATATGCACACCTAAAAATTAGAAATGCATAGTTTTTTTTTTGACCACTGAAAGTGATTAGCGTAATAATCCTTACCGATATTATAGATTAACATAAGTATTTGTTTATAATATTCACGCGTAAACCACTGAACGGATTATAATGCATCTCTACTTTACTAACTATTAAGTGCCTCAATCGTCAATCAAAAGCCATGCTTCCTATTACAGTACTAAGCTACTTTAAAAAAAAATAGTAGATTTACAACTATTTGGGTGGTTTAAGAAAAAAATAATTTAATAAAGAATTAATAAGAGGGTCCTATTTGTACTCACTTGATAAAACAATCCATATGAGCATGGTGATAAACTGCTGCGTTGTTTTATAACTTCGCTCTGTTTAAAGTTCCCGATTGGAAAAATTGCCTCCACTGATTCTGAAGACGAAGAGGACGACGACGATGAAGACGTGCTTGAGGAATTTTCTGGAATGATTTGTTTCATCAAAATGGTGGTATTTTTAGACGTTAAGCGCTTAATCGAAAGGCTTTTTGGATTATGAATGAGCCAAAATTAAATCGACGGATTAAATAAAATTAAACCAAAAAAAACCTGTTTTTACAGTGGGCAAACGATCGACCTGATCCGGTTAAACTTATAATCCTGATAAAAAGCGAATAATGTCGTCCATGGATACTGCGAGCTATTAGCAATGTCGGCCTTTTAAACCTATTATTATAATATGTGAAGCAGTAGGATAACAAGGTCCACCTACACAGCAGAGTACGTTCGAAAATGCTTTCTGTTAGGGCAATCGTGCAGAATCTTTGTCCAGTCACTGCCCGCGTCCCTAGTCAATTTTATTAATAGACAAGTTAATTATTTGTGATAATTAATATTATTGCATAATATTATTATCTTCTAAACATAGATGTATTATAATGAAAATATTAGAGGAGAAGGTGGTAATGTGACCCCTGCATGTATTTTGGCCCCCTTCAATATTTTGGTTTTTAAACAGCGTCATCTAGTTCAAAAGCAGGTTAACTAGTAGATAACATGCCAAAATGATCATTAATACCCAAAGTCACCGCTAGATGGTATTTCATTTTTAGTTATTCAGGCAAGTTTTATTGAGTCCGGGCAAAAACTTTGCGTGTGCGTTTTTAAAATTCAATATTTGTATCTAAAAGTAATTCTGGATTCATCTGATGTATTAATTCAACGTGTTGGACGCCTGAGTCTTCGATTTTAAGGTAATTATCATTCAATAGTTGTTCAATAAAAAAAATATTATGTTGTAGTAAAATGTCTCATTTTGGTATTATGACCCCCTAATATAGTATGTAATATGACCCCGGGGGTCATATTATATGTATGATGAATTATTTTTTTTAGATGCCATGAAAGACCTTGACGTCAACTTCGATTAAAAAAAGGAAAACCTGAGATCCCGAAAAAATGAAACAAGCAGTTCAGGCCATCCAAAACAAACCCATGGGTTACAAGAAAGCCAGTCAAAGCTTTTACTGTTCCGAGGTCCACATTGAAACATCTTGTAAAGGATGCTGAGGAATCATTAGACTTGGCAGTGAAAAAAACCACTCGGAATCAAGTCTATCCTGCCACATAATTTAGAGAAAAGTTTATTAGACTATATTCATGGAAGCCAAGTACCTATTAGGATAGACTAGGCAAGATATTCGGCGGTCTGCATACATATATACTTCAATGATCGTCGAGGTGAAGAGTGGATACAGTGCCAAAGCTGCCTTCTGTGGGCTCATAGCGCTTGTGCGGGCCCTGAAGGAGAGCATTATATCTGCGATTTTTGTCTTTATTGTTTCTTACATTTAATATGGCCCCCAGGGTGCCATAATACCATCCTCATATCTCAATTCACATTTTCTCTACTTTTTTGAAAAAAAAAAACGTTTTTTATAAAAAAATAATCGCTTTTCATTCAATACAGACCCAGACACGAATAAATAGATAAATGCCTAACATTTTAAGGTATATTGTTTATTAATAGACCTATTAAATAATTTCTTATAAGCTAAAAACAAAATGGGGGGCCACATTACCACCTTCTCCCTGTATATAAAAGGCAAGCCTGACTGACTCATATAATTAGCTAAGAAAGGATTTTGAAAATTCGCCCCTTAAGGGGGTGAAAAAGGGGTTAAAATTTTGTATGGAAATCGAACTCCACGCGGACGAAGTCGCGGGCAAAAGCTAGTAATACAATAAAAATATATTTACCATTGATGATTTCAGTGTAATCTTTACCACGTACTACTTCTGAGAACCGACGGGGTAAAGCTAGAAATCAAAGTTTCGTTTATTTATTATGCAGCTTAATTCGAATGTCGGTTTTAAACTCAAATAAAATATTTACTTAATTTATATTCAACAATTTTACTAGAAAATAAAATTAACTCCGAAAGCGACTGACTTTAAATTTATAACGAGTTGGATGTCACCTTTTTAAGACAAAGGGAATTATGCTCAGTTGAAAAGTGAAAATACTGTAGAAAAATCCGAGTTCCTAGAATAGCATAATCACATCCATGGCAGTGCAGACACATCCGTGTCCGAGACCAGGATAAGAGTTATAGAAGCAATTTTTTTCTAATTACCTACCTTCCTTGCGATATAACATATCTAGTTCAAATTAAAACTTACCCTCGCCGTGTACAGTCAAAATAAAAAGTACAACCATTTTTATTAATTTGTTCATTTTTGCAGTTTACAACCTTCTAGTGCAGCGAATTGTATTCTTCTATTGAAGCGTGTGACAGAAAGTACCACCTAAAGTAAGCCTGTGCGTAAATCGTGATCGCCGTAGCCCTGGTAGACCTTAATAATATTTAATGGATTATTATAATTGATTTATTATCTATAAATTTTGTTATGGTGTGACAAACTACTTAGGTTTATCTGTAAACTTGACCCATTTCAAGTAAGATTAATAACTCCCCACACCGATTTCGGTGATGGTGGCCGATTTGAAACCAGGCCAGTTACGCAGGAGTAATTTTATAGTGCCCAAGTGTGTGCGCAGTACACAAGAGCACTCTCTCTTCCTTTTACTCTCATAATTCAGTGGGACGGATAACCGACACGACTGACGAGAGAACAGGCGCAGGTCCGACTTTTTACATGCTCATCCGACGCATGGATTATCTTTCTTGTCAGACAATCAGGTGATCAGCCTGCATTGTCCTAACCAAACTTGGAAACAACATTTTTGTTGTTCCAATGCGGGAATCGAACCCACGACCTCCGAGTCGAGAGCCAATTCTCTAACCACTAGACCACGGAGGCTGTTAGTTAGATTAGACTATTGTCCAATCTATGATTAGACTTAGGTATAGCCTGTTTCATTATTTACTGATGTCAGATAGCTTATTTGTATATTTTGTCTCTGTCACTCGATATAAATGCAATGCTATCTACAGACACACGAATTTGGTACGGAGCGTACAGCGAACCATATCCGGAGACCAAATTCGGTGTCGCTACACACGCACGGATTTGGTACGGTGCAGTGGAGCGAAACGCTGGACACTCGTGTGTTCGATTTTATGCTCTATTACATTAGCACAGAAACTCTGTGCTAATGTAATAGAGCATAAATAGAACTCTATTTACAGTGCTGTTTTTAAACGACGACGATGATTCCCGCAATTCATTGATAACGGGTAGTGGTAGTTTAAAAAATATTTCTCCCCAAATTTTACCCCTGATTACTTATACCATTGACAGGTCTAAGAGATAATAAGCTAGAAAGAAAGGTTATGTGTTTAACATAAAGACTTACGCGTGAATAACATAAAACTACTCGTAACTTGTCTTAATCTGATTTCACTCCCAATACATTTTCATATCCCTGGCTATATATACACATTAAAATAATTTTTAGTATTACATACAAATTGATTCATAAGGAGTAAACTAAACATCCTGTCCCCTAGTAAACCCCCGTAGATATTTTCCCTAATTTTGGGGGGTACATCCCTAAGTTGGCAACACTGATACCGTTGTACGGCCTAACCGCCGGACTGCTCTACACACGCACGAATTTGGTACGGAACAGACCAGATCCGATGCGGACAGCGGCGAACTCTTCGCCTTCTTCTTATGTTCGCCGGACTGCCCTACACACGCTCGGATCTGGTACGGAGCGTACCAGATCCGCTGTACGCTCCGTACCAAATTCGTGTGTCTGTAGACACCATAAGTACCGACAGCCGACAGAACTTCTGAATAAGCTATCCGGCACTTACCTAAATACCTAGTAGACGTTTGTGAAACAGGCTCTTAGATTTTAGAACAATAAAACAGATCATTAGCTACAAAACAACTATAAAAAGAAATAAATTGAAATCACATAATTAAAAAAAATATTAATAATAGCTAGACAGTTTCTTTGCTCAATATTAATAAATCAAGTAAACTTACTTATATGGTAAGGTATTTTAGTAAATTTTAGTACTTATACTTGTAGGAAATCTGTCAATTCAATCCTTTGTGCTAGAAACTTAAAAAAATGTCATATTGCAATAAATACGACGCCTAAAATTTTCATTAGCAACAGCTGTTTGTATTAGTTACAGAACCGATGTTTGTAAGGCATTTGGATGTTACAAAACTCACTGTTGTCAGGAAATTCACTTTATATCTTAATTATCGTGTAATATAGTTATGAAACATAAAGTTCCTTGTGTAACAACGCTAAATCAATAAGATTCAAGAATATATTATGAAACCTAGTTTTATTTATATTTAATAATTATTGCCTAACTGAGAAATCTATTGTAATAATTGAATTCTAATATTGTGTAAATTAAACAATATTGTTTCTTTTGTCAAAGACCTAGGGCTCCTATGGCGCGTTTCAACAACCTATCTACGAATAAGTATTTGTTAAAAACGTTATTCAATCATTTGCTGGTTTTTTGCGATAGAAATTTGACGTTTTTTAACAAATAGTTATTTACCGATAGGTTATTGAAACAGATTGAAAATGCGCAGAAAAATATGAAATAAAACTCACTTACTAAATAATTCCCCTTTTAAATTCGGCTTAAATTATAACTTTTTCTCTACTCAATATCAATATCCTAATTAAAAAAAAATATAGAACTCCAGTTCAGGTTTGCTGACTTAAAAAGTAGTGCAGTTCACTCCTCCATATAAACGTAAACTGTGTCAAATTTCATACTTTTCTGTGTGCATAATTTTCGTAAATTATGTTTGACATTGTAAAAAGTTATAATATGTATTTACCCCAACGAATAAATATTTTCCCATCATTTCAATTTACTTTGTGGAAAGAAGAACTGACGTACAAAGATATCTTTATTAATTTAGTTTTTTTTTCTAGGTTTAGTTGTCATCCATTAGTCGGAGCTGTCCTTGGTGCAACTGGAGTTGTTGCTGTTGTTGGAGCTGCAGCAGTCGCTTGTTGTTGGGCATTTTGTTGGGATTGGGCATTCTTATTTTGATTCTTGTTTTGGTTAGTATTTAGGTTGTTGTTCTCATTTATAATAGTTACTGAAAAATAGATATCATAAGAAATAACTTAAACTTAGACCAGAATAATGGATATGTGAAATGTATTTGTGATAGTCTGTTATGATGTACATAAATTAGATTCTGAACCTCAATTCTCGTATTCAGCTTAGACTTTCAATTTACTTTCAATAAATTATTGTAAATGAATCGTCTTGATATCACCATCTGATGTTGGTGTTTGACCCACCAAAACGCGTTAAGCATTGGTTTGACGCATATGAGAAAGCCGACATTAAGCTGTTTTAACATATCGAGACTGCATCGAAACAGTATTATTGTAAGATATAATTAGCTGAATCGGTCTACAGATTATACTTACAATTGAAAGTTTCGGGAGCTGTAACAATGGAAAAGATTTATTTTAGACTTTAGAGATAGTGGCACAACATATTACTTAAATAAATATGGTTATTGTTGGATAATATATAATGGAAAATTAATGATTTGCCTTCATTTTGCCAAGAAAATGAAGTAGCTAGTAAATAATAAAATCTAAAATTTGTCTCTGTTAGCCTGAACATATTTGCAACTTATAATAAAGACTCCTTTCCGGT
Source organism: Glaucopsyche alexis (assembly GCA_905404095.1). Taxonomy (NCBI): domain Eukaryota; kingdom Metazoa; phylum Arthropoda; class Insecta; order Lepidoptera; family Lycaenidae; genus Glaucopsyche; species Glaucopsyche alexis. Next base: position 13,687,252 of record FR990047.1, read on the forward strand.
AGAGGATTTAAATTTTGATATAAAATCATAAATAAATAAAAATGAAGTTACCTGGTTCAAGCCCGGTCGCTTGTCCAACCGATTGTACGATATCTAAAAACATAATTTATTACGGTTTTATGTTGAAAAATATCAGTTTTTGGTCGCTTCTCAACTGCTAGGTTTTTGAAAATAGAAAAAGATATTATCCTAATAATACTGAATAAATATTTCTTACCACGAACAATAGACAGAGGAAAGAAACTACTGAAGTCCTGCGCCGATGATATGCCTGAAATAAGTAGATGTCATCATACCACATCTAATGTAAATCTAAGGTTACTGATACCAAACATATAAGTAAGATAAGTAACATACACATTACTTATACAATTAGGTATACATATACATATAGGTGTATGCACCTATTTATCCCGAGATCATCGAGCCCCGTAGAGCTCCATGGTCTACAGATATTATGTGTGAGTGGGCTACAGACTTGGTCTGTGCTGTCTGGTCAGACCAAATCTGTAGCCCACTTTTCACCCTCGCGGTACCTTTATTTACACCTTGAAATTTTTGTTGGCTAAGTTGCCTCGCGGTCCCAAATACACGGTCGATTTTCGCCGTGCGGTGGAAATTTTGCGGCGTTAATCGATCTAATAATAATAATTAATCGATCCACGTAAATTCCCCTTTAATTGACTTCATTCAAAAATAAATATAATTAAAAAAATAGCAACTTACAACAGGTTGTAACTAAACATGTTATAAATACATAATTGAGATACATTCTTATAAAATAGAAATATTTACTAGAATTCTATAGAAGAAGCGGAGCATAATTGAAGCTATTTCTTAAATACCATAATAGTGTTATTAACTACACGCTCATGATTCACGATTTATTTTATAAAATATATTGAGCAATAAATATATCGTGAGCCACGAAAAAATAATAACACATAATATCATTTTATATATAAGAGTTTTTATAAATTAATTTGATTTCATTGCAATAAGCTTCTAAACTTGTTTTACTATTGACACGTCAATCTATACTAATACAAACAACAAACTCTTCAACTTATAATATTTTTATAAAGCTGAAGAGTTTGTTTGTTTGTTTGTTTTAACGCGCTAATCTCAGGAACTACTCGTACGAATTGTTGAAATTTATCGAGGAAGGCTAAGGCTATATAACATCATGCTAAGCTCAATACGAGCGGAGCACCAATCAAGAATGTTACAAAATCGTTTTTTTTTTCCTTTTGAGAGCTTTCGCTGCGTACTAAAATTATGTATTACAGAATTGTTCCCCTTTAAAAGTTCTAAAAAAAGTCCGCGACTGTATATGTCTATCTTTTAAGGTAGGCTCACTATAACCTTTTTATGCTAACCAAATTTGTTCTAAAAGTAAGCATTATTTGTGAAGGTGTTTTCATATATATGATACTAGCTTTTGCCCGCAGCTTCGCCCGCGTGAAATGGGGTTTAAGTCAGAGGGAAAGCTTGTTCGGAAAAATACCAATAGGTACCAAAATTGAATACATAATGGTGTAGGCACTGCACAGCCGTATCAGTTGTATTTTATTTGAATGTTTCTATCTATCTATCTACCTACTCTACCGTAAATAAAATTTAATAAGCTGCAAAAAGTATTCTGTGTTAATTCTAGATAACTACTACCATACCAAATTTCAACAAAATTCGTAACGTAATTATTGCATGAAAAACTAAACATATTATGTACATACAACCTTTCGCTTTTAGGTATAATCATAGATGTATAATATTAAAAAGTAGTTATCACTGGGTATAATATTAAGTAAGGATTTCTTTGTAGCCAATAATTAGTATTTTAACGATTTCGAAAATCTTTTAAATGAGAAGACGTTAGTTGGCAGTTGGCAGTAGGCGCGTAGACTTTGAACTTAATGAAAGTAATTTGGATTGTGATCACCCATCCTAGTTGGGACCAAGGCTAAGTTTGAGAGAGAGATAGAAGAGAGATAGATAATGAGAGATATAGCAGTATGACCATGAAGCCATCGAGCTTTTCACTTATTCCTTATAGAATCAATCACACTAATGATTAGGTTAAAACTTTACCTAGGTATTCCTATCTAAAGTTTTAACCAATTAAAATATCTGGTTATTCTAAAGAATTTTATTCTATGTTATTATTGATAAAACTTTTTGTAGGTATAAACCGATTGAATTAAAATACCTACACAAAGTTGAAGCAGAGCTATCCTAACCGCGTGAAAGCCGTAGGTACCCAAAAATTTTCCGCGATAAAAAGTCAGTCCTATGTATTTATCCAAAGTCTAAACTACTACCACGAAGTAGAGATACCAGGAGTCCGAACGTAATGTTAAAATGATGGTCTCAATTACGGGGACAGATTTTTTGCCGGTAGAAAACGAGAAACGTGGATTTAAATCTAATTATATAAAATTTTTAGAAACTGTTCTCGAAGTATAGATACCGTAGAACACGGTAATTGCCTAACGGTAATTTAAAATAATTGTAGTAAATAATAGTATTGGCAACACTCGGTATAATAGTATTGGCAACACTCGGTACGTAACAAATTCTAGCACAGCCAGTGGCAGAAAAGAGAACTAAGATCTGGTCCTATTATTGTGTACATAAATACTATGGAAAAGTCTATGTAACCGTTCAGACTCCTGGTATCTCTACTTCGTGACTACTATGGTAACAAATTTCATAAAAATTCGTTCTGTAGTCTCTGAGATTAGCGCGCAAAAACGTAAAGATACAAAAAAAATCTTAAAAGTCATAGTTTTGGGTTAAAAACTAAATCCTATATATTATTAAACACTGATAAATCAAGCACAAATAAATTAAATATTACATATAACAACAAAAGAGAAAGAATTTTAATTATACACTTAAAATATTCTACAGAAATAGTATATAATATATTATGTACTTATTATGAATATATTAAATCTAAAAGTGCCTAGTTTTTCAGAGTACTAAGATTTTCATCAAATTTAACTTTCGAATTCTTGTTGACATTTATTTTTCAACATGATATTGATGACAATATATTATGTCAAAATAAAAATAAAGCTCTCCACTCACGGCCTATCGTTTGCCTCGATCAAATTGGAAATTAATTAGTATTTGAAAGTAAATTGCTATCGACAAACTATTACACAAAATGATTAGTGTTAGATCTACCAGCTAGTTTTTGCGATGGGCGCCAAAAGTGGGAACAAAATTCACGCGTATATGAGTTTCATATAAACTCATATGAGTTTCATATAAAAAGTGTAGTAAGGCGGGCTTAGGATCTCAGGGTATATTCAATTTTTATCTAAACCGATTTACTTGCAACTACGGATCCAGTACCTAAATGTCTAAATTGTAAAGACTAAATCGATCGATCGCTTGTGAGTGGGAGCTTTAAATCAAAAGCGCTAAGGAGTTTTTATATCAACTTTAAAGCAAATCGCCCCTAAACAACTTTCTTTCCCTTTTTTATCCCCTTTAGAGGACGAATTTCAATAAACTATGATACACGAATTCCATCAATTCTGTAAAATAATGTTTTTGCAAAATATGAAGTAGATTGGACCAAGGAATCACGTTGCCCCATACAAACTTTTTTCCCCTTTTTCACCCTAAGGGAGTCGAATTTCGAAAAATCCCGTCTTATCGGATGCCTACGTATTACAATGAGTAAGCCCTGCAAGTTTCAGGTCTCTACGATCAGTGGTTTAGGCTGTGCGTTGATCCGTCAATCATTCAGGACAAAGGATTTTATATGTATAGATTAATCCTTATCCAGTAAATACGTTATTTATTACAAGCATTTAATTTAGAAGAAATTTCATCATTTAATTTCAATGAGTATTTTAGAAGATATCGCAGTAATAAAATAATCATGCGCGCAATAATAATGTACGGCGCTGCGCGCGGCGCGGGCGGGTAGTCGTGAGGTGGAAGCGCTTCTCCTTCTACGTAAATGAAATCGCGGGTAAATTTTAGCGATATCCCAAAGTAATTGTTCCACGCGGACGAATTCGCGGGCAAAAGCTAGTATTCCATATAATACGTTATCGTAATTATTAAATACTTATATTGATAATAATTTATAATATTAATACTTTTGTACTTAGTCTGTGTCTATGTTTTATATTTTTGCTATGATCTCATGATTTGTGTTAAGTTGTATATTATGTTGGAATAACTATCAGTGGAAACCTTTTCTTGGCTTCATGTTAATTATGCTCTTGTCTACTGTGTGTTAGTTTTAAAACTGTTGGTTTCCCAAATGAAATAAATAAATAACAAAAAACTTGTAATAGCAATGTTAGTTTCAATAAATCCGTTAGCCCATATCAATTTTGAAATTACCCAGTTCCCTCAGTTATGAAAGAAAAATTAAATTAAAAAATTATTAAAGATGTCATGGGATACTCATCCCAACTTACCTGTCCGGTAGTTGTGGTATAGTATACGGGTATGAGACCCCAGCTTCCCTAGCTATTACTGTCCTATCCTTTGCCCTCCTGGGCGGTAATATCCTACATTTCCTATTTCCCACTCTAACTTACCAATCTTCCTTTCCACAATACCTATCCTTCCCTTTCCCTATTCCTACCCTCTCCGCTAATCCGTGAAAACGCAATGGATAATCATAGAAATAATTTAATTATCCAATATGGCGGCGATGTAGTTCACGTCTCGTTTCTCGCGGAGGCGAAAAGTGGCCCATGGAGAGCTGCTTCGCTACGTTGAATGTAAGAGGAGGAATGGATGGTAAGAATGAAAGTGGAAGAAGCGAAACAAGTATGTAAGGATCGTAGTAAGTGGAAAGAAGTGGGCTCTGCCTACCCCTACGGGAAAGAGGCGGTATCTGCCTACCCCTATGGGAAAGAGGCGTGATTATATGTATGTATGTATGTATGTATGTATTAAAGACTGTTGCATAACATTATAATTATTTAAGAATATGTTATGTCAATGCCAAACTTTCTAATGTCATGTTGAAGCATAAGATAGATTATTCAGTTAGCCGAAAGGCTATGTACAGCATAGACATGTATTAGTATTTTGCTCTGTTATATAAGTTGTTTATTAAATGTATCTATCATACGTGTATGAATATAAATTGTATCATTTATATCTCCATTGTAACATAAGAAGAATCCCCAAGAGATTCTACGTAGACGTCCTGGCTGATACATAAAACTTATAAATTATATTATATTCCTGTTTTATATTATTATTTATTGTTAATAAGTTATCACAATATCATTTTTTGTGATTATTTAGATAGATAATAGTATATTATTTTTACTTTTAACGCATTATCTACCTACTGTATTATAAAGTTTTTTTCATTGGTTTTGAAACATAACCTCAATTTCACTAAACAGCTCATAACTTTATTCTCAGATTGCCAAAAGTTACACAATTTTCAACAAGACTCTCATTAATCTAAATCTATCTACATATACCATTTTTATCTTATTACATTCTTAGCCCATTAATGTATGAAATGGTTTCGGTCTCCTTTAAAGACAACTCTTAAGCTTCAATTCATTCAGCCGTTTAGGCTGTTGAAGGTTACCTACAAAGTACTGTGTAGGTACCTCAAACATATCATTTCATGTGTATCAGACAAAGAATGCGTTTATCGTCCGATACTTTGATACACATGGTCAAAATTTAATTTCAATTTCAGCTCTGTAACACATATTTGTAAGAAAGTATGACCATACTTTTCAAACGACATGACATCCAAAACACAGGAGGAGGGTCTCAATTGGTGTGTATGTTTTTTGTTTGTATGTTACGTAATTACTTGACCATTTATGGACCAATTTTAGAGATTATTTTTTTATTTTAAAGGGTTGACTCCCGGATTGGTCCCATTGTCATCAAAAATTGAAATGTTGTGCCAAGGTATATACCCTGGATTTAAAAGCATTGAACGGTAGTCCTCAGTATTTGAAGATACCCGTTTGGAAACTTCAGGATCATTTATAAAACTGCAAATATGTCACTTTTAAATAATCATCATCACCACCACCATCATCCATTGTATGTTGATCCAAAAGGAGTAAGGATCCAAAAGGACTGAATAGAACTCCACAATCTTTAAAGATACACGTTTGGAAATTTCATTGCATTTGCACAGCATTGTTTATAGAACTACAAGAAAATGTCGCTATTAAATAATCATCATCATCACCACTATCATCACACCATATATCATGATAATATTATGATACAGGTATTTCTTATAGTCTTTTACATCGATATCGTTTTGACATTGGAAATGTCTTTTCGATCGCTTCAGTATAGGGGCTGAATTCACGAAAAAGTGCGATTCCCTTATATCTCGGAGAATTGTAAAGATATGATAATAAAAAATATTCATAAAATATGCGTATTCACGAGATCTATAAGGTGCGAAAAGAATTTTTCGAGAAAGTCAAAAACTAAAAAAGTTAAGGCCAAAATAGTGAAAAAAAAATCAATTTTTTCCGAATTTTTGATTTTGGCGCTCGATATTTTGGTAACGAAGAATGATATCAAAAATTTGAGAAATACTCCTCTTGACAGTTAAGTTGGCTACAATTTGAGCCTAAAACAAATACGATCGGGTTAAGGGTTTGCCCTGTAGCCTAACCTTTTGAAACAAAAAAAAATAATATTTTATGCTTTAAACGAGACTATCTTGTATGTTTATATTCAGAATCTCAACAACGGCAACAAGTATTTACATGAAATTTAGTATGTAGTGAGTTTTGGGTGTGAAAAATCGATCTAACTAGGTCTTATCCCTTAGAAACTGCGTATTTTTAAGCAATATATTATGTTTTTTTTTTATTTTGACGTGCAACAATATAATACCTATCAATAATTTCGACTTTCTTACGTCAGTCTGATTGGCAACTTGGTGTGCATGCCTACGTATAGTTTTTGCATTGTTTGGAAATTCAGAATGTGATGGGTTCGAATCCCGGTAAAATAAATATTTTTGTGATTCTCATTGTTTCTTTTTCTTTATATTTCTTTTTTTTTTATTCATTTTTATTTTTTATTGTTCTACAAAATCACCGGGCAAAGCTCGGGATCCCAGGTACTACATACTTATGCGTCACGGCTACAATTATTCAACTTGTGTGGAAATTTTGCAATTTGCTTGTTCATACGTGTTATGTCGAGGATACTTACGTAATCTATTAATTTTATGATCTTCTACTAGCTGACCAGGCAAACATTGTTTTGCCATAATATATAAAAAATAGATTATTACCTACCGAATGTGCAAAAAAAAATCATAAGAATCGGTTAAGCCGTTTCGGACGAGTGCAGTGTCCCCGAACACTATGACACGAGATTTTTAACCGACTTTCAAAGATTGAGAACCGTCTGTGTACCGATTATAAATTTATATTTTTAAACGACTTCCAAAAAAGGAGGCGGTTATACGTTCGGCTGTATATATATTTTTTTTTTTTTGTATGTTCGCGGATAACTCCGCCGTCTGTTGGCCGATTTTCAAAATTCTTTTTTTGATGTAAAAGGTATAACCCGAAGTTGGTCCCATTTTCAGAAAATTGGTGACCTGATGATGGGATCCATGAGGAAACGAGGGAACTCCTCAAAATTTATATGGACACATATGGTGGTTTTGACTTTTTCTGAAGTGGTCCAAGCATATGCTGCCAAAAAGTAAGATTTTGCTCCAAGGTATACCCTGGATCAAAAAGTACAGAACAGAACTCCTGACTCCTTATAGATACATGTTTGGGGATTTTGGCGTTGTTTAAAGAACTGCAAGCATATGCCACTTTGTCAATTAGAGTAATCATCATCATCACCACCACTATCACAGCATACATCATCACATTATGATGATATAGAAGGTACTTCTCATAGTACTTTACACTAACACGGAGATCTTTGAACATTACTCTGCCGTTTATGGACCTATTTGCAAAATTATTTTGTTGTTGTAAAGGGTTTAATTCGAAATTGGTCCTTTAGTCACTAAAGTGGAAACGTGATGATGCGATCCATGAGGAATCGAGGGAACTCCTCAAAATTTATATCGACACATATAGTGATTTTGACTTTTACTGAAGTAACACAAGCATATGCTACCAAAGAATAAGACGTTGTACCAAGGTATACCCTGAATCCAAAAGCACTGAACAGAACTCCTCAGTCTTTAAAGATATGCGTTAGGAAATTTCGGAATTGTTTAAAGAACTGCAAGCATATGCCACTTTGTAACTTACAGTAATCATCATCATCATCTTAATAACAATACCTAATGGAAGCTTGGCGCGTATTCAGTTATACATTCGATCGTTTATTTTAGACGTTTTTAAGACGTAATAATAATAACTTAACAAGATATACCACTAAAAAGGGTGAAATTATTATTTTTAAACAAAAAATTAAACCGACTTCCAAAGTAAAAATACACAAAAAAGTATGAAATAAAACTTATTTTATAAATAATTCCCCTTTTAAATTTGTCTATTTCTCTACTTAATCTTCTTAATTTTGAAGTCGTTACCAGCAAATATGAACGTGAGTTCTATAAAATATTGTAGGATATCATTTGGGCTGGTAGCGACTTCAAAATTAAGAAGATTAAGTAGAGAAATAGACAAATTTAAAAGGGGAATTATTTATAAAATAAGTTTTATTTCATACTTTTTTGTGTATTTTTACTTTGGAAGTCGGTTTAATTTTTTGTTTAAAAATAATAATTGATGTAGAGTGTACAATCCCAAATAATCAGTTTAGTAGTTTTACGTGAAACTGTAAATAAAGTATCGCACAGGAACCGTACATTTCCCTGCGATAAAAAGTAGCCTATATCCTTTCTCAGGCTATACTTTCTGTATCTGTGTACCAAATTTCGTTACAATCGGTTCAGTAGTTTTGGCGTGGAAGACGGACAAACAGACACACACTTTCCCATTTATAATATTAGTATGCAAATATTTAAGTGCCTACTTTAAGAGTAAGATTTTCATCAAATTTAACTTTTAATTGTGATCGTCCATCCTAGTTGGGACCACGACAGAGTTTGAGAGAGAGATGAGTTAGCAGTACGACCACGAAGCCATCTAGCTTCTCACTTATTCCTCATATAATAATCATACACATTAATGATTAGGATTAACCTAGGTAAAGTTTTAACCAAATCAAATATCTGGTTATTTTATAGCATTTCATACTACGTTATTTTTTAGATTGATAAAATTTTCTGTAGGTATGAACCGATTGAATTGAAATACCTACACAAAATTATAAGCAGAGCGATTCTAATTCCTATCCGCGTACATCCTATATAATATGGAACCCGTAGGTAGTTAGGTACAGTTCAGGTACCCAAAAATTTTCCGCGATAAAAATCGAGTCCTATGTGTTTATCCAAGGACTTAACTACTACGGTAACAAATTTTATAAAAATCCGTTTCGTAGTTTCTGAGATTAGCGCGCACAAACGTACAGATCAAAAATCTTTTAAGAAAATCTTAAAAGTAATTGTTTTGGGTTAAAAACTAAAAACCTATGTATTAAACACTCATAAATTAAACATTACATATAACAACAAAAGAGAAAGAAATTTAATTATACCTACTACTGTAATTGTTAAGGACAGCGGCCTCGCCTCAACAAAAGCAAAGAATATATATTACTAACGTAACAAAAGTGAATTTAAAGACAATGAACGCTCATCAGTGCTCTAAAACGTTTCTAAAAACTGTGAGTTAAATAGTACATAAACTCTTAAGAGTGAAAATAGTGAATATAAGTGTTGTATATAAGTGTTAAATTCATTAAAATAGTGGTAAATAATTGTTTTAAAGTCACGAGTTTATTTTCTTTATAATTTCTTAACCGTAGCTTATTTCACTTGGAAAATTAGTGTTGTACATAGGGAAAATTAGTGGCTAAAGTAAATAACGTTTAGGTAAATTAAAATGTAAATGGTTTTAGAGAAAATGAGATTATAATGGTGAAAAATATATGGTTTTCTTATACTTGTAACTTTAAGTTGTGTATTACTAATAGGTATATATATATATATATATATATATATATATATATATATATATATATATATATATATATTATAAATATAATATTATATGTAAACTGTGTGATTATGTATTGTTTTATGGTAAATAAAGAATTTCACGTTGTGCGTTTCACTTATCCTGGCTCAGGGGAAATAAAGGGAAATTAGGGAAAATTACGGAAAAATAGCCGTATAGAGAAATAAGAGAAAGATAGCTAATATGAAAGTTAGAAGAGTACATTTGTGCTCCCTATACGGCTTTGCCCTGAGCCAGGTAAGCTAACGACTTAGACTCTGTCCAGAAAGTGCGTAAGCCTGCGTAAACCTACGCACGTAGAGATTCTTATCTTATACAACAAAATGTGTGAATTTTGTACGATACGCGCATAGCTAAAATAATACGCACGTAGCTCCTGGACGCAATGTATGGGGCCCTAGTACCTCGACTACGTGCGTAGACCTTGCGTGCGTAAGAATACGCAGTTTCTGGACATAGTCTTATCGTGCTGAATGTTCTCCTCAAATCAGTGTTATTACTTATTCGCCCCAGCTCTGCCCGAATCGGTGTAACCTTGCTATCTTCGAGTCTGATCAGAGCCGGCGGTGAAAACCTAGTGGAAAAATACAGTCCCATACAGTAATATAATAAGTTTTATGAATATATTGCAGCAATCGCAAATATTTAGGTGCCTAGTTTTTCAAAGACATTTGTACATCAAATTTAACTTTCGCATTCTTGTCAGATTTATTTTTTAACATGGTGACAACATATGATGTCAAAATAAAAATAAAGCTCCCTACTCGCGGGCTATCGATTGCTTCGATCAAATTGGAAATTAATTCGTATTTGAAAGTAAATTGGTAACGACAAACTATTACATAAAATGATTAGTGTAAGACCTACCAGCTAGTTTTTGCGGTGGGGGTCAAAAGTTGGAACAAAATTTACGCGTATATATACGAATTTCATATAAAAAGTATAGTAAGGGTCCTTGGATCTCAAACTATATTCAATTTTTATCTAAACCGATTTACTTGCAACTACGAAAGTAAATGTTTAAATTGTAAAGACTAAATCGATCGATCGCTTGTGAGTGGGAGCTTTAAATCAAAAGCACTAAGGAGTATTTATATCAACTTTAAAGCAAATCGCTCCCAAATAACTTTCTTTCCCTTTTTATTTCCGTTAGGGGACGAATTTCAATTAACTATGATACACGAATTCCATCAATTCTGTTACATAATGTTTGTGCAAAATATGAAGTAGATTGGACCAAGGAATCACGTTGTCCCATACAAACTGTTTTCCCCCTTTTCACCCCCTTAGGAGTTGAATTTCGAAAAATCCCTTCTTATCGGATCCCTACGCATTACAAAGAGCAAGCCCTACAAGTTTCAGGTCTCTACGATCAGCGGTTTAGGCTGTGCGTTGATCCGTCAGTCATTCAGGACAAACGATTTTATATGTATAGATGTCCTTCAATAGCGTAATAATAATAATAAAACGATCCTAATCCATTTACCATGTAATTTAATTTATTTTTAGCATAATTAAGGTATCTTTCTAAAAATAATAGGAAATTAGTCACCTCAATATATACGCGTACGAAGTCGCGGCCAAAAGCTAGTCTAAGTATAAAATAATATGATTTAACGTTGTCGTATAATTTTGTCACCTTTTCCTAACATTCTGAGTGTCTCGTCGCTCAATAACAATATATTTTCGGATTCCGTAGATTCATTTCCGATGTGCTCGATAGTCGTGTGAGGCACGAAATCTGTGAATTTTTTTAATATTCACAGCTACCAAAAAGGGAAATTTTGTACAACATAAAAAAGTTTACTAATTTAATACGTTTTCTTTGATATACTGTTTCTTCTGAGAAATCACTCACAGAGGCGGCCTTACCCATTGCGAGGCTCAGGGCGGCAGGTGTTTGCGAGGCCCATTGACCTTCGTGAAAATTGTGTGATGCGAGAGTACTCGTAGATCTGGTTTTTTGAATGATTTATAAAATGGTATGTATGTAGACTTGCGACAAAACAATCACATTTTTTGGTGAAAAAACCGAATATTGAATACTAAATTACCAAATTGGCGAAAAATGTAAGGAACACAAATTTCCAAATTTGTCGACTAAATAATACTAGGTTTGTTCACTGAATATTTCAGAATGGCAGACAGAACTTTTACCTGTCAAATTACCATCTTGGTGACAATTTGTGAGTACACATTTAATTTAAAAATAGGAACATGTAGGTAATCCAAAAAACGTAATAAGTAGTAAAACGAGCGCACATAAAAAAAACGTAAAGGAAATTTTTAATTTTCTCGGTTTTGTTAAAATATAAAAATGGTGCTAAAATTAAAAACGCAGGCTACTTTGATCTTGAAAAAATCCCGAAGGGTGTTGAATTTACGCGGGCAACAGCTAGTAGCTTTATACGAGCGATGGCTCGTATCTCAAAGTACAGCATTGCTTTATTTTTTTCTATACTGAAAACAATGAAAATTTCCTCCCCCTTAGTAACGCCGCAACCATATATTTTCTTCATGAAGGGAGAAAAATAAATTTAAAAATCATACATTTTCCAACATTTATATAGCTTTATACATCGCTCGTATCTCAACGTGCAGTATTCACAATTTTTTATAAAATTGCTTTTATCTCAGAAGCGGTGCATCCTACTGAAAAAAATAATGAAAATTTCCTCCCCCTTAGTAAATCCGCAAGCACATATTTTCTACATGATAGGAGAAAAAGGAATTTGAAAATTTTGAATTTTCCAATATTTCTGTAGCTTTATACATCGCTCGTATCTCAAAGTCATTGTCATCTTTTTTTTATAATAATCGCTTCTATCTTGGAACTACGTATTTTCTTTATGATATTTTTTTTGAAAATCCTAAATTCTATAGCTTACGTATCTTGAGCTACGTAACATACTGTATTAATAGTCCAAGAAAATAGGCTCTGAAATACGAATTTGAGTTAAACCTTGAATTTTTGATATAAGTTACTTTGAAGAACTTAAAAACGAACTGTGAAAGTTTTTTTAAAATTCACCCACGAGAAGGGGTGAAAAAAAAAGTGTTTTTTTGTCTGGTTTTATAGCTGGTCATCAACTCGGAATTTAAGTCGCCAACTTATATATTTCGGTACCAATTTGGATTAAATTTCGCCACTTATTATCTGCCGATTCTTGTGTTTTTTGTCACCTGAGTGCTTTCGCCAGTAATTTAGTCGCCAGCATATAATTAATTGCTGCTAAATTCAGTAATACAGTAATTCAGTAAATAAGTTGGCGACTGCACGTGAGTGCAGTCGCCAGTTCTTGTTCGCACGATTAATGATATCCCTTACAAATAACAAATACAGAGATGATGATTTTGTAACTCATACTGCAAACCAAGGTGACGACTTGATGAACGAAATGAAACACGGGGATTCTCTGAGAGATAGAGGACCAAAACATTATGTCCCAACTCCCGCGCTGACCCGAGTGCTATGGATTAAAAAACCGATCTTCAAGTAAACACTTATATAACATACTTATATATATATATATATATATATATATATATATATATATATATATATATATATATATATATATATATATATATATATATATATGTTACAGTCCAAAAATCTTACAGGTCTTTTAATTTTTCTGCCTCTACGTGATTGCTGTAAAGGCGTATACACATTAGCTTCTCTATGCTGATCTAAGTTACTGTCATGTCTAACTTCATTTTCTTCTAAAATATACGCGGGCTTGAGTCTATCGATCGAAACATTACATTCTCTATTATCAATTAATATTTTAAAAACTTTACTACCTCTTTCTAAAACTTTATGTGGTCCGCTGTACGGAGGCGTTAGCGGTCTCCGTACGGCGTCTACTCTTAGAAAAACATGTGAACAGGAATTTAGATCAGCATGCACAAAAGTACTATTACTATCTTTGAATTCCCTTTTTATGGGCTTAATTTTGTTTAAAGTATCTCTTAAATTTATTATAAATGAATGTGGGTTATCAATTTTCATACTTTTATCAGAACAAAATTCTCCCGGCAACCTTAAACAATGACCCAGAGTAAATTCCGCCGCACTAATATTATCATTGTCCGCTTGACAAGCAGCTCTCAATCCTAACATGACTGTCGGTAGTTCTACTAACCATGATAGGTTATTATTCAATCTAGCCGTCAGCGCCGATTTTAAAGACCTATGCCACCTTTCTATTTTACCATTACACTGTGGGTGGTATGGGGTAGTCCGCGTTTTTTGAATACCTAATAATTTCATTAAATCTGTAAATAATTCGCTTTCAAACTGTCTACCTTGATCGGTGGTAATAATTTTAGGACAACCGAAACGACAAATCCATCCCTCATAAACTGCTCTAGCTACCGACTCCGCGGTCATGTCCTTCACAGGGCAAATCTCAGGCCATCGCGTTAGTCTATCGATCATAGTGACGCAATAACGGAAACCGTGCTCGGTTTCCGGTAAAGGTCCTATCAAATCTACGTGCAAATGTTCGAAACGCTCGCTATTATTAAAATCGCTAAGTTTCGAAACTGTGTGCCGAATAACCTTACTTCTCTGACACCTCACACACGTCTTGGCCCAGGTCCCTATGTTCTTATTCATACCTGGCCAAAAAACTTTTTTACTAATTAACGCACGTGATGCCCTAACTCCGGGATGGGAAACATCATGAAATTTATGAAAAATACTTTTCCTAAACTGAGATGGTATATACGGCCTAATATTCTGTGCTGATGTTTCGCAATATATTTTAATATTCTCATTATTATCGAGCGCTAATTGTTTCCATTGCAACTTATCATTTGTTTTGATTAAATCCGCGAGCTCAGCGTCTGTCGCCTGTGCTCGCGCAACTTCGACGTATTCGCTCGAACTAGGACATATGATACTCTCAATTCTCGATAAGGCGTCGGCCACCTGATTTTCAGTGCCTTGTATATGTTGTATGTCGCTCGTAAATTCGCTAATATACAACAATTGACGCGCTCGCCTAGGTAACTCTTTATTAGAACTTAATTTACTTAAAGCAAATGTGAGAGGTTTATGGTCCGTGTAAACTGTTAAATTTCTACCTTCGATTAAATCCCTAAAGTATACTATTCCCGAATAAATCGCCAAAAGTTCCTTGTCGTACGTAGAGTATTTCTTTTGCGGTTCTGATAATCTTTTTGAAAAATATCCTAAAGGCTTCCAAGAATTTCCTTCCCACTGATTTAACACTACCCCTATACTAAAATCTGACGCGTCAGTCATTAAACCTAATTTAGCATTCGATATCGGATGCGAAATAGTGACGGCATTTTTCAAATTTTCTTTACATACTTCAAATGCACTATTCGCCTCGTCGGTCCATTCTATACGCGTCTTATCTCGTTTTTTAGCCCCGTGTAAATACCTATCTAAAACCCCCTGAACTCGAGCAGCGTTAGAAATATGATTTCTATAAAAATTTAGCATGCCCAAAAATCTACGTAATTGTTCTATTGTTTCCGGTATGACTCGATAGCTTTAACTTTATCCGGCATCGGACTTATGCCTTTTTCTGAAACTAAATAGCCTAAAAATTCTACTGAGGATTGTCCAAAAACACATTTACTTAAATTAATAGACATTTTATATTTACTCAACCTTTCAAATATTAATCGCAAATGTTCTCTATGTATATCGGGGTTATCCGATCCTACTATTACGTCATCTATGTACCCGAACACCACTGACTGACCTTTGCCCCCTGTACAGTCGCCAACGTAATTCAATTGTTCAATACCTGACAAAACTGTATTATTAATAAATCTCTGAAATGTTTGTGCCGCGTTACGCAGACCAAACGTCATTCTTGGAAATTCAAAAAGCCCAAATGGTGTAATAATGGCTGTTTTTTTTATGTCATCTGGATTAATACCTATAAAATGATAAGCTCTACAAATATCTAATTTTGAAAAAAATTTTTTTGTTATGTAACCCATACGTAAAATCTTGTACCCTAGGTATCGGGTAACGATCCGGCTTCGTAATTGCGTTTAACATCCTATAGTCCCCGCAGGGTCGAATACCGCCATCTTTCTTAGGTACTACATGTAAAGGACTGGCCCACTCACTGTTTGAAGGTCTACATATGCCTAGCTCTTGCATCAATTGAAATTCTTTTTTAACCCTATCGTACCTGTCCGACGTCAACCTCCTGGCACGCGCGTGGACAGGTGGTCCGGTTGTCTCAATATGATGATAAACGGAATGCTCTGGGACATCCTTGAAGGTTGGCGGCCGCGTGATGTCCTGAAATTGTTCCAGTAAATCCGCGTAAGGATGGTTGCTATTTATACTTTTAATAGTGCCGAAAAAATTTGTACTTTTTAGTCCACGGACATTTAAGCTGGTAACTGTATCAATTAACTTGTTACAAATCCACATTTAATTTAAAATTCTTCAAAAAATCGGCACCTATTATAGGCTGTTTTACATCACATACAACAAAAGGCCATTTAAATGACCGTCTTAGCCCTAACGATAATTCTAAATTACATATACCATAACATTTAATCTCGCTGTCATTAGCAGCATATAATTTTAGATCGAGTTTCTCAATAGGCTTTCTAACACACCACTTTGGAATGACGGAAATGTTAGCGCCTGTATCGATCAAAAAACTACATTTTGTTAAATTATCCCTAATTAATAAACGATGGCTTTTATTCACCTGACCTTGAGTACATCCGTCCACCGAGCCCGCATGTACTCCAACTAGTTTCCCGACTGCTTGGCTCGCCACGCGCAGGGTTGCTCGCAGCGGTTAGCTCTCGCTCTGTACCGGAAGTGGAAACGGCACAGCCAGTCCGGGTCCCCAGGTACTCTTCTAGGCCGCGATGCTGATCTTCTTCTAAAGTCGGTAGGTCTACTGTTGCTCCTAGAGCGCTCGCGACCCCTCAACTTGGCGCGCAGTGCTGCAACCTCTAGCTCCAACCTACTCATCTGCTCGTCCATCTGTCCATCTGCTGCTCTCTTGCTCGTTACTGCTGCAATATCCCCGGCGTTGGTGTATTCTGTTATTTTATCAGCCATGGCCGCCAGCTTGTCCAAGGACTGGTCTTCACACACCGCCATAACTGCTCGAACCGATGATGGCATTTTCGATAACCACAGGCTCTTGAGTGTGGTATCCGCAATTTGCGCGCTGCGACCCAGATCCTTCATTCTTCTTAAAAACTGAGAGGGTCTTTGCGAACCCAATTCCAGTTCCGACACCAACTTCTGCATTTGTCTTTCGGCACTCTCCTCATAAACCTGCAGCAATCTCACTTTAAGCGCCGTATACTTGTCCTGTGGGGGCGGTGACATCACCAGGTCGCTCACCTGCTGGATGGCCTCTTTCCCAAGTTTTGAGATGACCATGTTGAATTTGGTCTCTTCACCCTGCTTCTGTGGGGCCATCACAGCCTCGAACTGTGCGAACCATAACCTCGGCAAGTCTGTCCAAAATTCCGGTAGCTTTGTGGATACACTTATAGATGCCAACGCCGTGCCTGACGACTCTTCCTTACACCCTGTGTCTGTTGCTGTATTCATTTTCCTCGAACAAATTGAGCTGATGAGCCGCCTGCCGCTGTATTCGCCACGTGTCACGGCGCGTTATTTTATTGCGTCACGCTGACTTCCTGTCGCCGCGTGAAATTTGATCTCGAACAAAACTTACCCCACAGCCAATGTCACTATTTACGCCGAATTCCTTCACTATTCGAAAGTATCACGTCGGGGTCACCAGTTTAGTGAACTATGGCTGGGGTCTTCAAATAAAATATATGATGCGCTGAATTACTTTATTTGACAACCAGTTAAGGTGACGACGGGCAGACGACTGCCGGAGTTACGTACATAAATTGAGCTGACTTTACATTTTACAATTACTGAGAATTATAATATACACTACATATATATATATATATATATATATATATATATATATATATATATATATATATATATATATATATATATATATATATATATATATATATATATATATATATATATATATATATATATATATGTCAAAGACTCCATCAGGATAAGATGGCGAACGGTTGAAATATTCCAAGTTTAGATATTTATTACAATATTATCGAATAGCCCAAATGCTGAACGATCAGAAACGTGACAAGTTCGATGCCACGTATTTCACGACTTCCGTATTATCCTGATTCCTGAGCTTTTTATAATCCAGTCATTCCCAAATTCAGGCAAATAATACCCCAGTCTCCATGACAACCCTTATTTTTCTATCACATCTGTCATTACTGGCATCGAACAAGTCCAAATAGTAAAACTACTTGACGTCTCCAATCAAAGACAATCTTAGCTTTAACACGCTCCGACACGGCCATTCTGACAATTCGCACGTCCCTGTGCGAAACAAATCCGTTGACACTCCGACAAGATCACCCTGGTGACTCTGAGATCCTTGTGTGAAGAATATTTATGTGCATCAACGCTCCGACACGGCTATTCTGTCCATGCACACGTCCCGGTGTGAAGCGTCTCACGTCTTCGTTTCAAGTTTCTGAAAAAAACATTTGACAGCACAGTAAAAGGTTCTCACTCGGTCAACCTGACCTCGGAAAATTAATAAGAACTGCTTTAATCCATGGACATAACATTTAATTTTATCATATTCTAACACATCAATACCTCCCTCCTGTGTCAATTACACTCTAATTAACATCCTTCATCTAACCTCTATCTAGTGTTCTCAGAGTTAAGTTTTAATTTACATTTTATACTCTCAGATTAAACACACATGAAGTATACAGATACAACACAATATCAACCATAATCTTGCTACCAAATAAATCATGACATGCTTTACCACACACTTCACACTTTACATGTACCAATCTCAATATCGAAAAACGATGCTGTTATATTCCCATCATGTACAATACAAGGCCACCTCCCTCCGGTGCACCTCACTACAAAAAACCACTGGGTTGCCTCCCTCCGGCACCCAGTCACAAGGCCACCTCTCTCCGGTGCCTACTCTCGTCAAGTAATGGGCTGCCTCCGTCCGGCACCCAATCACAATCCTCGCTCGCAATCCACAGTCGCAATTCACATTCGCAATCTACAGTTGCAATTAACAGGTGCAAACAAAAATATTCACAGTTTACATCTTTTAACAAACAGTTTACAATGTACTTCAAAATCTTAATGTCTTTTGGACCGCTTAGATTATTACCGGATTGAGCGCGCCGAACATCTTGGTGAAATAACTAAACCTACTATTAAACCAAAAGCTAATATCATTTTACTTTAGTGCTAAACAGAGCAGTCGTATTGCATACACGTCACGAACTTTTAACAAAATATTTTTGCATTTAACTTTTTTAATAATTTATACATCCAGAAGCAGAGACGGGCGAGCAAAAAAAAACATTGACCGAACCGGTAGCACATTTACAAGAAATAAATAAAGATTTAGTGCCTCACATGACTATCGACTACTTTAAAAATTATTCCACATAATTCGAAAAAAAAAAAAAATACTGTCGCAAAAATGTTAGACCGGGCAACCCGATCGTCTTTGTTTTAGGCTCAAATTGTAGCTGACTAAATTGTCCAGAGGAATTTTTCGCAAATTTTGAAATAATTCTCCGTTTCCAAATTATCGCGCTCCAAAAAATATAAAAAAGAATCTGAATAAAATTTAATTTTTATTTCACTGTTTCAGCCATAACTTTTTTCGTTTTTTTTTTTTTGTGAATACGCGTCCTTTGAGCTTTTTTTGAATATCATATCCTTCACAACTCTCCGAGATATAAGGGAATCTTAGTTTTTCATGAAATCGGAGCTTGCACTGGAGCGAACGAAAAGAAAGTTACAATGTCAAAAGTATTTCGTATTTTTTCTAGCTATACACACTGCAATTAATGTTGAAGGGTCAGGTGTTTCACAATACTACCGCCGAATGTAAGCAGTTGTAACTTGTTACACTAAGTTAACATAACACATATTAGGACGATTACGCTAAAGATTGATATCAATATAAAACTTTTGAATTTTCAAAGTTTCTGATGGAAATTATACGTTTCTTTCTCATAAATTTAATAATCGTTTGGTCGTAAGCAACTTTGGTGCGTTTATAACGAACGACAAGGGTATTCAACTCGAGGTTCATTTTCACGTTTACAGATGAGCAATCGGATTGTTGATGGAAAATAACCATAGCCGTCGCTTTTATTACCATACCAAAAGACTCATAAATGCGTTGCTAGTCGTTAAGATAATCTTAGGTCTCCTGTCGCACAATTTTTAAGTATTTTTGGTTTTACCTAAGTACCACAATATTCTAGGCAATTTGATTTTAGCATGTGTAACAATATACATTCGAAGCCCACAAAGTAAACCAAAAGGTCGATTCTACTAATCAAATTCCGTAACAGTACAGTTACGATCCAGTCCTGATAATATATTAAAACTGCAAAAATGGCACTCCCACAAACGTCTAACCAACGTCAAACCCGTTTTGATTGGGCACAACTCCAAAAATCAGTTCATGACGTCAAGACTAGTCATCCACAACTCAACAAAAGCAAACTAAAAGTGTAAGTCAACTACGAGAATTGGGGTTCAGAATAACTGATAGTTGACACAGAGATGACTGAATATACCAGTAGTGATAAACCTCCTCCTGACATTTCATAAGCTTACTTCTACATCTGTTACTTTCTGGTCGATATCCTTTAACTTCATTGGAAGTAACTGCAATTTTAAGTCCACGGTTTTAATATGCGCAAGTAAAATTCAGGCTTCTGAAACTTTGCCATTACTTTCTACTTAAAACCTTACCGATCAATAATTAATTGACAATATTTATAAGATCAAATAGCTCATAAATATCAAAAAAAAGTAAGATCAGGACAAAGATTGGTGATTTGCTTTGATGTCCGTTTTCGCAAACTAGAGTATGTATGTTGTGTCTATATGATGACGTTGCCATAGGTTGACATTTCCAGTCAGGTTCAAGTAGTTCATTTTTCTGAAGGTTTGGGGGCCGTTATACCAAATACTCCATAGACCTTAGGAAAACAATTATTATTACCAAAATCGGATATTGACTTTTCATTATGCCTGCTTTTTCTTAAAACAGTAACCTATATTCAGAAGATAGATGATTCGTCATTTCGATATATAATAGTAAAAAAAATTTAGTCATTCGTATCGTATCGAAATAAGTTGTTATTTCTTTGTTCTAAGTTAAACATTTTTTCAATGGCTCGGCTCTGATCACTAACATTCCCAACGCTGGGGCTCGGATCTCTCATCAACTGGAAGTTGCATCAGTCTACTACGCTACCTAATCACAGAACGCTTATTACGGAGAAGAATGTCGACCTCATACAAAAAAATTGGGACCAGATAAGCGCTTCTAGTGAGCTGCCTCTTCAAAATTTTAACCGCCTTCCAACAAAGGAGGACTACTTAATTGATTATATCAATATGGCGACAAATTTAAGATACGTAATCATAGTTTAAGATATCGTTAAATTCCTTTTTCGAATACATTTTCATATTCCAACAAAACCGATTAACCATCTCCATAAACTATTCATTAATACTGCAGAACAATATATTCATTTTTTTTTTCTGTTTCTTTTTTTTTCAAATGGGGCTACGTTAATGTCATTTAAGTTGTTTTAACTTAATCGGACTGGTGACTGCCATTTGGCTAGTCTTTATGGTACAATATATTAATCATTCGTGAGCCTCATGTACATAAGTCTAGCGTTTTCGATGGCGCAAGGCAGAAGCGACATAGTGTCATCTGTTGTGGTTTTAAGTAGCTTTTATGTAACGTTAACCCTGTAGGACAGAGCGATATATTGAAATGTCGCCATTCTCGTTGCACCGAACTGCCCCCTTGTACCTAATACTAAAACCAAGAGAGAAAATAATTTATGCAATCAATAATTATCTGTCAAAATAAAATCATCCCAAAGTACATACGTATCATTCCAAATTAATAAACAATTTCACTTGGTTAGATAATAATCTAGCGCCTGACACATGAATTTTCAACTACTATCTTAAAGTATCATGCGAATTCTTATTGCAAAGTTAGATTTTGACAAACGGACAAAACTGTATTTTCAATTTGATCCAAAGGTTGCGAAGTACTATAATTTTATGTTCGTTTTAAATATTCTTTTTATTTTGGTCTCATGAAATCAATTATGAGTTATTATGTACTCAAATAAAAATGTCATTCGTGAAAATGCGCAAGATCACGCTCCTTCTATATCATAACAAAGATTACTTAAATTTGCAAAATTTAACAACTATGTCATACATTCTTATAGCATCATCTGCAAAATAGCAGTACACTGTAAGAACTAAATTATTACACTCATGCACATCGTCTCAGACTTCAGCAGGCTACGCGTCGCTATATAAGTAGGTAGGTCCACACATATGCAGTCTTTCGATACACAAACTAGTATCTAACCTAAATCTTAGTTTGAGATGTGCTAACTCGCTTAGACCATGAAGCCATTAGCATCAAGAGAAGCAACATCTTATATGATCTTTATTAGCTAGGTAATTTCGCTATGTGTATCAAATGAAAGAGACTTCATAAACAATACTAGATCAATTCTACCAATATTTCGAAAAAAATATCGTAATGGAAGGAATACGCTCACCACAGTTATTGAGTGTCCAAGTTGGAATCTTTATGCCCAATATATTATCATTTACCAAGTTAAGAGAGCAAAACTGCATCTGCCACGTAATTTATCGTCAATTCCCTCCAAGTATGTCAATACATAGTGTCCTTGTCTCCCGCTGTAAAATAAAAATAAACAATACATGACATATCTCAGAATTGCTATTAAACTAGCTTTGATGTTCTGATGCAGCTAAACGTCTTTAACAAAACTTTTCCTCATGCAGGACAATCAATTGACTTGCGTCCCATATCAACCACAAACAAAGCATTTGCGAGCAGTGTGTTGACCACAGGATCTTATATTCTCTAGTTTTGGCTTTCCATCTCTTATGTTTGTTATTATTATATTTTTAGCGATCAATACAATTCAACTTCAACTCAAGAATCTTGTGTTCTAAGTCTCCGCTACGGATTAAGTGTACCCAATATCCTTTGTAATTGGAATGTGAATGCAGTCTGATTATTTCATCTTGCTTTTACACCATGAAGATTCACCCATGCTAAATGCATGTAATACACTCTTCTGAACCTAGTGTCATTCTGATCGGTTTCGATCTATTAATCTAGGTATTACTTTCGTCGGACAACTTTTAGTTTTCTCCACGTTTTGGGCTCTACGCATTTGTTCATTTGCGATTTAAGCAATTTGCTCATCCTGCGTGTCATGTTCATTCTGCCCTTTGCACGTTATGCTCCGAAGGGTCTTTCTATGTGGGTCGTGATGTTCATACCAGTTCTGATGTCAAAGACTCCATCAGGATAAGATGGCGAACGGTTGAAATATTCCAAGTTTAGATATTTATTACAATATTATCGAATAGCCCAAATGCTGAACGATCAGAAACGTGACAAGTTCGATGCCACGTATTTCACGACTTCCGTATTATCCTGATTCCTGAGCTTTTTATAATCCAGTCATTCCCAAATTCAGGCAAATAATACCCCAGTCTCCATGACAACCCTTATTTTTCTATCACATCTGTCATTACTGGCATCGAACAAGTCCAAATAGTAAAACTACTTGACGTCTCCAATCAAAGACAATCTTAGCTTTAACACGCTCCGACATATATATATGTATAATACTATAGTCACTATGGGAAGTGCATGCGGGGCGTGCGGAGGGCGCGGGTAGCGAAATCGCTGCTTTAATGTTCATAGCAGTCACACTATTTATATTATAGTATCCCATTATATATTATCTTTATCTTATTTATATTATATTTATTTAACTTTTTTAATGCTGTTGCTAAGTGTAAATCTGTACCTCAAATGACAAAGATAATGGAGCCACATAATACCAGGCACTGTGGTGTTTACGCCGCGGTGATATGCCTGAGTGGTCTCCTTTTCGGCAGTAGGACTGGGACATTACACTACCTACCTTCCTATCGACTATCCACACGCATCTTAACATGCTATTTTGTATTTGTTAGTATTTTGTCTATTGTATCTTGGTTTGTTTCTTATTTTTTTTTGTTTTGTTTTTATTGTTTTATGTAAATTAAATATTATGTTATTGTGTTTTTGTAGCGGGAATCCATATTGTTTGTAATGTAATATCCTATTTTTGTCTTATGTGGTCGAATAAATGGCTTATTATTATTATTATTATTATTATATACACATACTTATACACAATATCGCGCCTCGGTTTCGAACCTCAAGCTCAAGAACTACATAATCAATTTTTTAAATATGTTTTGAATGAATGAATTAGTTTACTAATTTTATTTTAATTTGCCATTATGTTATAACCTTACTAAATAATTAAGAATCAAAATAAAAAAAATACATATAGATTTTTATCTATACGTAATTTTTGATTTTAAAAATCTATAGGTGTTTTTAAAATTTGCTTGGGTTGTTGCGCGAGGCCCCTGCAAGAGCGAGGCCCCGGGCGATTGCCCCGTTCGCCACCCCCTAAGGCCGCCACTGAATTTACTCATATTCAAGAGTACTATTCATTTACGCAATTTAAAAAAATCAGTCCGTTCCCCTACCGTTTCGTGTATCTTTTTATGCACGAATTAATTGGTGTACCTACACCCCAAAAGCGTCACACAGAACACAGTTCTGTCATGAGTTCGAATAAAATAAATTGTACAAGTTATCTAATAAACTAATCAGAAAGTCACCTGAACCAAACACATGTGAATTAGACATTCCCCTTTGTACACTTCGTATTACACCATCTATTTTTAAAAGTCAGAGCATTAATACACTTTCAAAAGTATCAAATTATCTAACATCTTGAATCCTCATTATGTGTCGGTTTTTCCTTGACCTTGATTCAACACGAATTTGTCGCTCGACCGGAGGAATATCACATCCTTAAGGGCCATACTGACCATCCGGCCTGCAAGCTCAAAGCCGCAGATTTGTAGGTAAAAGCCGACCCATGTAAATCCCCCATTACAGAAATTATAAAATACGCATGAATTGTGTTTCGCTGAGTGAGTAAACAATAAGGATGCCGGATGCCCGTGGAGATTTGGACTTTAAAAACCGCCATGTTCTTTAATAAAATAAAAAATAAAAAAAAATAAAAAAAAAACCCGACTGCAAAAAAAGACAGATACCTAAGCAAAATTTAAAAAGTCAACACAAATTAGCGGGATACTAAAATCTGTTATATGTACATTATCTGTGACGGACTTTTGTGCTAAGTTTTGAATTGAATTTAGGTTTATTTTCCATATATTTTAAATGAAAAGTAGAGTGTATGCCACGGGTAAAAGAATGAATTCCTACTCGGACTATAGCCTAACTACCTCGGGAATTGATTCTTTTTAACCCTAGGCTAACAATCTACTATTTCACAATTTACTTTAGCACTTCGTCGACGTGGTAAATACACATATTTTATCTTTCTAACACTAACCGTTTGGACGGTAAGCTGAAGACGGACGGATGGACATGACGAAACCATAAGCGAGACGTAAACTGCGGAGCCCTAAAAACAATGAATACGCATAATTTTGTATATTTACAGGTCAAAGGTTATATGGGACTGTTGAGATACGAAGGATTTGGCAGTGATGATTCGAAAGACTTCTGGGTCAACTTATGTTGCTCTCAAGTGCATCCAGTAGGGTGGTGCGCTACTCGTGGAAAACCTCTCATTCCACCTCGCAGTATAGAGGATAAATATACAGATTGGAAAAAGTATGTAACATTATGTAGTAATTTATGTACAGTTGCTGAATGACACTAATTTTGTCAGAGTTTGCTCTGGGAGGCCAAATCGTGTAATTATTTTTAATAAAATCTAGTTTGGATTCCATGTTTAGTCCAGTGGTTTTTTGCTTGGCTCTTGACTGTGAGGACGTGGGTTCGATCTCCGCATTTCGCACGGGTTCCACATAAAGATGCCCCCTTATTCTTCAAACCATGAATTTTGGAGGAAGTGAAAAGACCTCACAAGCGACTCGAGCTGCTCTTACTTTACTTCATTGCAATTTGCCTTTTGTCACATTCTATAAATACTTATAGCATGAAATTATATCTTTTTATTTTCTTTTTCAGGTTTCTAGTGAAACAACTAACTGGGGCAAGAACGTTACCTGCTAACTTTTATACTAAGTTAAATGATAGTCTCATATCAAGGTTTTCTGTTGGTTCTGTCATGGAAGTAGTAGATAAAAATAGAATATCACAGGTTAAGGTAAGCAGAAACATAAATATTTTATCATGAAAGTTTTTTACGCTTACGGTCAGAGTTATTATCAATAATCCATTTATAATTTATATTAAAACTAGCTAACTCTGATGTTATTCTCTTTCTTTAAATAGGAATAATAACAAAACACCTTCACCTATTACCTACGTTATGACGTAGGTAATAGGTAGAAGGTGTATTGTTATTATTTACTAGCTTTTGCCCGCGACTTCGTCCGCGTGGAGTAGTTACTTTGGAATATCGCTAAAATTTACCCGCGACTTCATTTTCGTAGAAGGACGCTTGCCCGCGACTCACGACTGCCCGCAGCGCGCCGCACATCATTATAGCGCGCTGATTATTTTATTACTGCGATATCTTCTAAAATACATATTAAAATCAAATGATGTAAATGGCAAATTTCTTCTAAATTAAATGCTTGTAATGAATAACGTATTTATTTGGATAAGGATTAATATCATCTTTATGAAAACACCCTCACAAATAATGCTTAATTTTAGAACAAATTTGGTTAGCTTAAAAAGGTTATTGTGAGCCAACCTTAAAAGATAGACATATACTGTCGCGGACTTTTTTTTAGAACTTTTAAAGGGGAACAATTCTGTCATACATAATTTTAGCGAAACTTTAACCGTTTCCGCAGCGTACGCAGCGAAAGCTCTCAAAAGGGAAAAAAACACCCCGATTTTGAAACATTATTGATTGGAGCTCCGCTCGTATTGAGCTTAGCATGATGTTATATAGCCTAAAGCCTTCCTCGATAAATGGACTATCCAACACAAAAAGAATTTTTCAATTCGAACCAGTAGTTCCTGAGATTAGCGCGTTCAAACAAACAAACAAACAAACAAACAAACTTTTCAGCTTTATAATATTAGTATAGATTAGTAAAAAAAAATACACAAATAACATGGATTTGAACAGAAACTTACGTTTTGCGATCAAAGCAAAAAAAAAAATCCTCGCTCTTTTTAATCCTGTAACTTTTTAATTTAGCACTTATAACTGTACTTTTTGTATTATTCGGTGTATATTTCTGTTACCTTTCGGAAAATATAATAATTTTGTTGATTTAAAACAAATGCATCTTCTCTATTATTTCAAGACCAAAATTAGCCAAAGCGGTCCAGCCGTTCTCGAAGTTTGAGTTCCTCGGGAACGGGATAAAAAGTATCCTACCCAACTAGCACACTAGCGGAAATAGCAGCCTATTTTGCAACTTTTAGCTGTACAGTAGCGCTTTAGGGGTTCAGAAAGTGATTTTAAGTTCTACTATTGCTTCTGTAACTGCTCATAGTTATAAATATCACTAAGGGTAGCAGAAAGTGAACCAAATGCCACCATAGGCTTTATAAGAGTTCATGTTACAACCCATTTGCCGTCTATAGCTTTATAAGAGAACTAGCTTTTGCCCGCGACTTCGTCCGCGTGGAACAATACTTTGGGATATCGCTGAAATTTACCCGCGACTTTATTTATGACTAACGAAAGCGGAATCCTATTTTTTTAAACGGAACCCTAAAATAAAAGTAGACTATGTTAGACCCTTTAACATCAGCTATCTGCTAGTGAAAGTCCCGTGAAAATCGGTCCAGCCGTTTCAGAGATTAGTCGGAACAAACAGACAGACAGACCGACTGACAGACAGACAGACGGACAGACAAAAATTAAAAAAAAATGTATTTTATTGTAAGTACCGAATATACTTTCAGATTCATTATGTAAAAAGCTGTTAATTTGAAGTTACAAACAGACACTTAAATTGTATTTAACTGTATAGATGTATAGATATTAAAATATAATGTATTATATTTTAAGATATTATCAATTTGATGTTTATAAAATAACTAAACTATTTAACTAAACTAAACTAAACATTAACCCGCACGCGCACCCCGCCTTGGTGACGCCCACTTCGCAACGGGCCGTGCAGCAGAAGTTGTAATATTTTAATTTCGCCATAACTTCAAAACCAAACGTCCAATTTTAATCATTCAAAGACCAAATATTATCTACATAAACTGTACTTAGTGATGAAATAATTTATTTTGATAAGGATTAATAGCATGAGTAAAATAAACGCGTTTAAATGTAGTCCAAAAAAAATTCAAGATTTCTAAATAAAAAAATGGTTGTTGTGCCTCACTCGACATAGATAGGTATAGTGTGTCGCGGACTTTTTTGTAGATATTTATAAGATCTACAATTAATTAGAACATTTTATGGTTCTATCTTTTATAGTTTAGGCAGCGTACGCAAAATAAGTAACTTTTCTGGTTGATTTTTTACACCTTGTGTCCGAAAAACCCAAATATCTTACGGAACCCTATTTTTTTCCAAAATAAAATTTATCCTATGTTACTCGTGGATAATGTAGCTTTCGTATAGTGAAAGAATTTTTGAAATCGGTCCAGTACTTTTTGAGCCTATTCATTACAAACAAACAAACAAACAAACAAACAAACATACAAACAAAGTTTTCCTCTTTATAATATTAGTGTAGATAACAACTCTCACGTGGGTAACACTGAAAATGTTTAGAACTGGCCAGTTAGAAACATTGCTAATGAAAACTTTTTTGAATTTCAATTTTAGAAATCTTTGGTAACCTAATGTACCTAGTATATTGCGTTCATTTGTCATTTGTTTTTGTGAATTGGCGGCAAATCTAAAACTCTTGTTACACGTGAAAATGAAAATAACGCGAGAAAATTTTCGGTCAATGATTTATTATGACTTTCGTTGTGGGCTTACTCAACAACAAAGCTATGATAGGCTGCGATTAGCATTTCTTAATGAAGCCCCATCTCGTGCCACGATTTACAATCGTGGACGTAGCAATCTCAATGATGATCCACGTGAGGGACGTCCTTTCACGGCGACTACTGAAGATAATATCAGTGCTGTGCGACGTATGATAGAGGAAGTTAAGAGAGTGACCTATCAGCAGATACGGGCAAGCCTAGGCATTGGTATGAGTCAAGTTCAAAAAAAATTACACGAACATTTAGGCGTCAGGAAGCTTTGTACCAGATGGATTCCCCATACTTTAACCGACGTCCAGAAACACCTTCGCATGGACTGGTGTCGCCAAATGTTAGATAAATTCAACGGCGGTGACTCAAATGCTGTATTTGACATCGTCACAGGTGATGAAAGCTGGATATATTGCTACGAACCCGAAACCAAAAGACAATCAGCTCAGTGGGTGTTTTCTTTCGAGGATCGGCCAACTAAGGTAAAGGTCATTCTTTGGTCGGAAAGGTCATTTCGAGGCAATTGTGCTAGAAGACGGAAGGACAGTTACTTCTATGTCAATCGCTGATTGCCTATTGTATTGGAAAAAATTCGACAGCAGCGCCCTCAAAGCAGGATCAGGCTTCACCACGACAATGCTTCAGCGCACTCCGCAAAACGGATCGTTGAATATTTGACTATAGCAGGTGTCGAGATAATGAGTCATTCGCCATACAGTCCTGACCTGGCGCCCTGCGACTTTAATTTATTCCCAAGAACTAAAGATAAAATTCGAGGTATTCGCTTTACGAGCCCTGAAGATGCGGTGAAAGCGCACGAAAATGCCATAAAAGAGACCTCTGAGGAAGAATGGGCCCACTGCTTTTTTCAGTGATTCCATCGAATGCGACGATGTGTAGAGAGGAACGGAGATTATTTCTAAAAACAGTAAAAGTATTGGCAACTTTCTACATTAAGCCGTTTTTCATTTTCTAAACATTTTCAGTGTTACCTAGGTACAAGTTATTTCCAACCAGGATTAAACCAGGGAAATGTATGTTATTATTGAATTATTCGAACCAAGTTGCAATATTCAGTCGTTTGTATATTTTTAGGACAACAATATAAAGCTAAAAACATATGCCTACTATTTATCTGTTGGCCCAGATTTCAATACACAGTAATTACTGTTGTTGTTTTTTACAATCTGGGCCAATAGCAAGTTTAAATATTGACTATTGATTTGCCACATAAAAATATTATAAATGAAAAATCACTTTCATACTTATTAACGTTACGAACAATTACCTTGTTAGAAAATCGACTTTATCCAGTAATAAACGAAAGATAAATTTGCTTCTGGAAAGTAATCTCCATTATTTACACTACTACATCAGATCCTAGGCTTAGGTATTTTGCAACGGTGAGTCGATTTAGATAAAAGTTACATCTTCGTATTGATGCCAGCTTGTATATAGAGTTACAACGGCTCATTTTGAAGCAGCGTTGGTTTTTTCAATGGATTAAGGCGCTCTTACCCTAGAAATGCGCTTCTTTCAAAATTTTTTTGAGACGAATGGATACATTTTAGTGCAGCAAAAAAATATATGTTAATTTTGATCATATTTGCTAGGGGACCTTCATTTTCAAAACACGTTATCTGAAAAATTTCTCGATAAAAAAAAATCATAAAGTTACCATTAAAATAGAAATTCTTGGAGTTGTAACTGTATTATTTGTGAACAGAAATGAGAAAATTATTTGCAGTTTCGTAAAATATAATAAAAGGAAGGGAATTGTTGTTTTGATTTTTCGTATAGAATGTGATATTTGTTAGTATTAATTTATTTCAATGATAAATAATTCGTACGAGTCGAATGAAACATCGCGAAATGGCGACCTGTCATTCCTTCTCTTTCATATCTATTGAATAAGACAGTACCGGCTTAGGCCTCTTGCTAATGAGACGTATGTCAAATTTTTCCCCTCTTTTCTGCTCAAAAATTATTCGAATTTATTGTTGAAAGTCCGTTCAAATTTATTTTACCCCCGAATGGACCTTTATGTCGTCTGCATAAAGGTCAAGTCGGGGTCAAGTCAATATTTACATATTAGTTTTTCATTCGTCGTGTAATACTTATAATATATACATAATTTCGCTATCTGACGTAAGACGCTTGGTAGTCCTTTGGCTTTTTGCGTTGTTGCGACCAATTGGTCTCGGGTTCGAATCCCGGTCAGACGATTTTTTTTTTCGTTTTTTTTGTCGCACTATAAAACTCCGAGCGATGCTTGTTTTCGCAGTAATAAAAGTATATGGTTAATTATGTACTTATTTTATTATTAGTTACTTTAAGTTGTTGTTAATATTAGTGTAGATTATATTATATAAAATATGAAAAGATTGTATTCGATGAATGTCCAAATTTTTAGTCCAAAGTTTTAAGATGGAGGTACAAAAACTCTTTATAAGTAGGTACTAGGGAGACCGAGCTTTGGTCGTAGTTTTACTAGTTTTAGTACAACGATAAAAATTAATAAAAAATAAATAAAAAAAATATTAAAGAAAAACAAAGACATTATAAGAATCACAAAAATCATATTTATCTTACCGGGATTTGAACTCACCACCAAAAATCAAACGTCGGTATGCAAACCGAGCTGCCAGTCAGACTGACGTAAAATGACCGAAATTATTGATATAATTTATTACACGACGAAAGAAAAAACATATTTGATTCAAAATTGACAACATTGATTGACAACAGAATAAGTAAATATAATATATATACCTAAATATTATTATTCTGTTGGTTTGTAAAGTTATATCAATTATTATAATCAATTCTAATTCTAATCACCATGAGCAGATATTAGGAACATGTACTTATTCAGTAATCTACGCTTATTTTTTACTAGCTTTTGCCCGTGACTTCGTCCGCATAAAGTTCGGTTTCCATACAAAATTTGTTACACCCGTAGGGGGCGAATTTTCAAAAATCCTTTCTTAGCGGATGCCTACGTCATTACAACTATCTGTATGCCAAATTTTAGCAACATCTGTTCAGTAGTTTCGGTTGTGCTTTGATAGATGAGTCAGTCAGGTTTGCCTTTTATATATTTAGACTAGGTGTTGCCCGCGACTTCATGCGCGCAAAAGGAAATCTCGATGGAACCGTACATTTTTCGGCAATAAAAAGTATGCCTATGTGCTTCCCCGTTGTCTATTCTACATCTGTCCTAAATTTCATCAAAATCATTCCAGTAGTTTCGGAGCCTATTCAATGCAAACAAACAAACATACAAACAAATAAACCTTCTCTCTGTATTATATTAGTAATAGATTAAATAAAACAATATTTACAATTAATATGATGAAGCCGAAGAGACTATTTGGTTAAACCACAAATGTCAGAAACTAGGTATTTGAAATTGTATTTTTTTTGCTGTCAGATAGCCGAAGTTTCATGTATGTAGAATGGGAATATTTGATA
The DNA here is from genome assembly GCA_905404095.1 of Glaucopsyche alexis. Classification (NCBI taxonomy): domain Eukaryota; kingdom Metazoa; phylum Arthropoda; class Insecta; order Lepidoptera; family Lycaenidae; genus Glaucopsyche; species Glaucopsyche alexis. The sequence goes on from FR990047.1 coordinate 13,720,016, forward strand.
TTGAATTTTATTGTGTATTTATGTATTGTATAAAATCAGTCGATAAAATTTAGCTTTGTGCTACGCGAACGAAGTTGCGGGCAAAAGCAAGTTTAGATTTTGTAACCGCTGAAAAATACGAAATATATAAACTTTTGAAATGTCGACCTAAGAAGAAACGTCAATGTGTGTGATGTCATAATGTGTATTGTGTAATGGTGTCTACAGACACACAAATTTGGTACGGAGCGTACAGCGGATCTGGTACGCTCCGTACCAGCGGGCCTATTCGCTATCGTACATTTTGTGAGTTAATCACTGAGTTAATAACGAAACGGAGGAGTGAGTAACGGAAAGTGTCACTTTTGTATTCACTATGCACAAGTTATCAACTGAGTTGGTACGGTTTTTAACCAAATCTTAGTTGATAACTTTTAGGGAAGAGGCATGCATTTTGCCATAAATTTTTTATCGAAAGTTCTTAACTATCAATAAATATGTATTCACTAAAGCAAAATGACAGTTCATAATTACGAACTCAATGAAGTGACTAACCCATTTTAACAACTGCTAAAGAGTAGTTGTTTTCGTGCGTTGATAATAAAATTTGAAGATTTTAATTGAAATTACAGCTTGGCAAATAAATCGTGAAATTAATAGGGGCGCCAGCATCGTTCGGATGGTCACCTCACCTCATTTCCTATATATATAACTATAAAATATACTTTGATTAAATTCAGTTTTGAAAAATAATTTATCCATTAATTAATTTAATGAGTTTGCATACCTATACATTTTTTATTATGCCCAAATTTAACTAGCCATAAACATAATAACAAATAGTAGCATTAAAGCTCGCATTTGTATCTTTATTTACGTTGCTTAGGTCAAATTGCATCTAAGCGGATTTCATAAAATAGTTTTTTTAGGAATAAATAAAAGCAGTATATTTATTTTGTTTATTTAATCAGAGTCAAAAACACCCTCATCCAAATATTCTATATCAGAAAACCAAGTTATAGCTTGGCTCGAGCCCTCCCCAAAAGTCTAGCTCGAGCCCTCCTCAATAGCCTGGATCGAGCCCTGCCCAAAAGTCTGGCTGTTATTAGAATCACTGTCACTAATGCTGCAGCTGTCGTCTCGGAGGTTTACGACTATTCTGTCTATGTCATCATATAATGATTAATGTGTGTCCTCTATTAACATATCCGTCTTCTATTTTTATCACATGCTGGCATGCTTTTCTCCAGTCCTCAGCAGATACATCTTCTTCAAACACACACCTTGAAAAATAAAACACATATTTTTTTTAATATACTAATCCAGTAAAGTACATAATTCACAAATAAAGTTAGTACTTTGTAGTACCTACCATGATATCAACTGATCCCACATTGCGTGAGGCGATTTTTTGTTTTGCTATGCCCCAGATCAACTCAATAGGGTTAAGGTCACAGTGGTAAGGTGGGAGCCACCTAACAGTTTATCGATCTCGTAGATAGTCTCGGGCTTGTGTTGTTTAACAAGCATTACCAGATTTGGCTTTTTCGCTGTTTCGTTAAACATTATTTTGATTTTCACCAACCACTGCTGTAGGAGCTTTATTTAGTAAAACAGAATGGTAAGGAACATTATCCATTACAATCATCAATATGGCTCTGACAAATTGGGAATTAATCTTTCCCTAACCCACTTTGTAAAATTATTTTTATTCATTTCTGAATGATAATCCTCATTTTTATTTTTTCCACAAAAAATTAGCAATGAATTTGGTACAAAACCTTTATCAGAGCCTGCATGTATAATTATTATGTATCTGAAAAAAAAAATAATGGAAATAGGTAATCATGAAAAAAAATTGAAATAGGTAATCAAAGATCAAAATAAATATAAAATAAAAATAGAAAAATCAAAATAAATCCATGGGGTCCTAGCGCTATAAGGCTTTTTAAGGAAATAGGAAAAAGGTTAGTCGACATCACAGGAGACCGAAGAGCTGGCGGCTCGGTTCACCTCGGGCAAAGAATTAGTCTAGCTATTCAAAGGGGGAACGCTGCCAGTATCTTGGGAACCTTCAGGACCGCGCCGACCCCCGGTAGCGCCTGTGTGCGAAACCCGTGAAGCACCTCTTATTTTTACGAATCTTCATGTTTTAACTTTTCGGTGGCGGCCCGCGGCGCCCTCATCGTCTTGGCGCCTGTGTGCGCCGCACACATCGCACACAGGGGCGGCACGGCTCTGGGAACCTTACCTAAAGGGACTCCTTTTAATAATATATTTTAGCCATTACATTATATTTTTAAGGTTTTTAGTTTTAGGTTCCTTGTTCTAGTTTAAATATATATTTTAGTCTATTGTATATTATTATGTATGTTGAATAAATAAAGAGAATATAATATTATATTAAACAATAATTAAAGGTTTAATGCTTGAACATTAAATAAATACATTAAGAAAGTGGAAGTTTATTAAAAATAATTAAATTAATTCAGTTAGGACTACATACATACCTTTTGAAATATTTTGTTTTAATCCACTGGGCACTGACTTCCAAAGATTGCCAGCACTTTTTTAATTTATATGATGTATGAACATAGGTACCTAACTCTCATCAAAATAAAATATAAATAATATTCTTCTTCAGCTCCTCTGGCAAGTTTCTGTTTTTAATATTTTTTTCCAGGTAGACTTCACTGGTTTTTCTATGAAAGCCGTTCTATCGTTTTGGCATTTTTTGTATCTAAAACCTAGGGATATTAAAACCTTCTGTAAATGTTCACGGCAGTAGTAAATCGCTGTAAGTGCGATTTACTACAGAAATTGTAAGTACCTCATAACATCGATGTAATTAACTTAACAAAAACATATGAAAAACATTTACATTGTTGACTTTACCGCTCAATAATTTTCCTCTAACCTATTTTTGGTTTCTCGTAGGTAAATGTAAAGATGGCTCACACTCTAATAATGGTATATGCTGCAGAAAGTTAGGAAATATTAATTTATTTTGAAAAAGTTGAGAGGAAAAACTTATAATTCGAAATATTTATGTAGGTACTCGTCTCATTGACTTGACAAACAATAGTTGATAACTTAGTCCACAGACAACAAAATAAATAGTTATCCGAATAAATTAAAAGGTTCTCACATTTTATAATGTACTCCTCCACAGACGGTACTATTCAATTTAGCCGAATTACAGTCGAGAACTTTGCGTCAATTGAGTTATTCACTTTGCCATCAAAAGGTACTGAATACAAAATTATGGAACTGGTTGGTTACAAACAAAAGCTGGTTAATAACCATTTTCAAAGTGATTAACTAAACTTGTATTTTAGCGAATAGGCCCGCAGATCCGAGCGTGTATAAGGCAGTCCGGCGAACATAAGAAGAAGGCGAAGAGTTCACCGTTGTCCGCATCGGATCTGGTACGCTCCGTACCATATTCGTGCGTGTGTAGAGCAGTCCGGCGGTTTGGCCGTACAACAGTATCAGTGTTGCCAACTTAGGGATGTACCCCCCAAAATTAGGGAAAATATCTCCGGGGTTTACTAGAGGACAGAATGTTTAGAGTTTACTCCTTATGAATCAATTTGTATGTTATAATAAAAATTATTTTAATGTGTGTATATAGCCAGGGATATGAAAATGTATTGGGAGTGAAATCAGATTAAGACAAGTTAGTTTTATGTTATTCACGCGTAAGTCTTTATGTTAAACACATAACCTTTCTTTCTAGCTTGTTATCTCTTAGACCTGTCAATGGTATAAGTAATCAGGGGTAAAATTTGGGGAGAAATATTTTTTAATGTGTTGGTATCACTGCCCGTTATCAATGAATTGCGGGAATCATCGTCGTCGTTTAAAAACCGCACTGTAAATAGAACTCTGTGCTAATGTAATAGAGCATAAAATCGAACACACGAGTGTCGAGCGTTTCGCTTCACTGCACCGTACCAAATTCGTGCGTGTGTAGCGACACCGAATTTGGTCTCCGGATATGGTTCGCTGTACGCTCCGTACCATATTCGTGTGTCTGTAGATAGCATAATGTGTTACATGTTGTAGTGCGTATTCCGCAGTACTTCGACCGCATATTATAATAATACTAGCTATCCCGGGAAACTTCGTAGTCTTCGTACCGCCTTAGAATTAAATTTGTTGACGTACTGACTACTGACAGCAGCGCCACCTACCAGGTCCAATTGCAAATTTAAACCATTCTCGAATCAACCTGAAGACACACAATTTTTTTTATTAAAATCGGCCCAGCCGTTTAGGAGTTCAGTGACTAAATTGAGCTTTTTTTTAGATTTTTTTACCCTTTAACTACTTACTAAAAAGCTTAACTTTCTCAAATCGCAATGGCTAAATTTGGCACAAAATAAGGAATTAGACTTATTATAATTGACCTAGACAGAAAATAGACATTTTGAAATATGTAAACGTAATGAGATTTGAACCTAGACGCTACGCTTAGCTTTAGGCGGGCAAAATACCGCTAGGCTATGAAGCATATTGCGATTTCATCGAAATTACGCTTTTGTACATTATAGACACATCACTTTGACGTAAATCGCATGAAGCCCCCCGCAGTAACGGGGGCGGCACGTCCCCCACTCATCTCCTTCACCCCCTCGAATACTTCATAGTTGACTACTCACAGCGCCTTAAGGGTTGCTAATGAAGATGCGTGAACGAGCGTCGTGCGTTCACGGAGTACTCCGCCTCGGCCATCAGGGTCTGGAGTACCTCTTCTTTCGGCCATTTCTTTATTCAGGGTGGCGATTAAGGCGGTTTTCACCGACCTTTCCGACCACTTAATTCGATCAGGTCACGTGTCCTGACGCGAGTTTAAGGCGCTCTTACCCTAGAAATACGCTTCTTTCAAAAATTTTTTGAGACGAATGGATACATTTTAGTGCAGCAAAAAAATATATGTTAATTTTGATCATATTTGCTAGGGGACCTTCGTTTTCAAAACACGTTATCTAAAAAATTTCTCGATAAAAAAAAAATCATAAAGTAACCATTAAAATAGAAATTCTTGGAGTTGTAACTGTATTATTTGTGAACAGAAATGAGAAAATTATTTGCAGTTTCGTAAAACATAATAAAAGGAAGGGAATTGTTGTTTTGATTTTTCGTATAGAATGTGATATTTGTTAGTATTAATTTATTTCAATAATAAATAATTCGTACGAGTCGAATGAAACATCGCGAAATGGCGACCTGTCATTCCTTCTCTTTCATATCTATTGAATAAGACAGTACCGGCTTAGGCCTCTTGCTAATGAGACGTATGTCAAATTTTTCCCCTCTTTTCTGCTCAAAAATTATTCGAATTTATTGTTGAAAGTCCGTTCAAATTTATTTTACCCCCGAATGGACCTTTATGTCGTCTGCATAAAGGTCAAGTCGGGGGTAAATATTAGTTTTTCTTTCGTCGTGTAATACTTATAATATATGCGTAATTTCGCTAACTCATGTAAGACGCTTGGTAGCCCTTTGGCTTTTTGCGTTGTTGCGACCAATTGGTCTCGGGTTCGAATCCCGGTCAGACGATTTTTTTTCTTTTTTTTTGTTGCACTATAAAACTCCGAGCGATGCTTGTTTTCCCAGTAATAAAAGTATATGGTTAATTATGTACTTATTTTATTATTAGTTACTTTAACTTGTTGTTAATATAAGGGTAGATTATATTATATAAAATATGAAAAGATTGTATTCGATGAATGTCCAAATTTTTAGTCCAAAGTTTTAAGATGGAGGTACAAAAACTCTTTATAAGTAGATACTAGGGAGACCGAGCTTTGGTCGTAGTTTTAGTACAACGATAAAAATTAATAAAAAATAAATAAAAAAATATTAAAGAAAAACAAAGACATTATAAGAATCACAAAAATAATATTTATCTTACCGGGATTTTAACTCACCACCAAAAATCAAACGTCGGTACGCAAACCGAGCTGCCAGTCAGACTGACGTAAAATGATCGAAATTATTGATATAATTTATTACACGACGAAAGAAAAAACATATTTGATTCAAAATTGACAACATTGATTGACAACAGAATAAGTAAATATATATATATATATATATATACCTAAATATTATTCTGTTGGTTTGTAAAGTTTATACATATAATTATATCAATTATTATAATCAATTCTAATTCTAATCACCATGAGCAGATATTAGGAACATGTACTTATTCAGTAATCTACGTTTATTTTTTACTAGCTTTTGCCCGCGACTTCATCCGCGTAAAGTTCGGTTTCCATACAAAATTTTAACCCCTTTGTTACACCCGTAGGGGGCGAATTTTCAAAAATCCTTTCTTAGCGGATGCCTACGTCATTACAACTATCTGTGCCAAATTTTAGCAACATCTGTTCAGTAGTTTCGGTTGTGCTTTGATAGATGAGTCAGTCAGGCTTGCCTTTTATATATTTAGACTAGGTGTTGCCCGCGACTTCATGCGCGCAAAAGGAAATCTCGATGGAACCGTACATTTTTCGGCAATAAAAAGTATGCCTATGTGCTTCCCCGTTGTCTATTCTATATCTGTCCTAAATTTCATCAAAATCATTTCAGTAGTTTCGGAGCCTATTCAATGCAAACAAACAAACATACAAACAAATAAACCTTCTCTGTATTATATTAGTAATAGATTAAATAAAACAATATTTACAATTAATATGATGTAGCCGAAGAGACTATTTGGTTAAACCACAAATGTCAGAAACTAGGTACTTATTTGAAATTGTATTTTTTTTTTGCTGTCAGATAGCCGAAGTTTCATGTAATAAGTATGTAGAATGGGAATATTTGATATTGAATTTTATTGTGTATTTATGTATTGTATAAAATCAGTCGATAAAATTTAGCTTTGTGCTACGCGAACGAAGTTGCAGGCAAAAGCAAGTTTAGATTTTGTAACCGCTGAAAAATGCGAAATATATAAAGTTTTGAAATGTCGTCCTAGGAAGAAACGTCAATGTGTGTGATGTCATAAAGTGTATTGTGTAATGTGTTACATGTTGTAGTGTGCGTATTCCGCACTCCGCAGCCGCAGTACTTCGACTGCATATTATAATAATACTAGCTATCCCGGCAAACTTCGTACCGCCTTAGAATTAAATTTGTTGACGTACTGACTACTGACAGCAGCGCCACCTACCAGGTCCGATTGCAAATCTAAACCATTCTCGAATCAACCTGAAGACACACAAAATTTTTCATTACTTAATATCGGTACAGCCGTTTAGGAGTTCAGTGACTTAATTGAGCTTTTTTTTAGATCTTTTTTTACCCTTTAACTACTTACTAAAAAACTAAACTTTCTCGAATCGCAATGGCTAAATTTGGCACAAAATTAGGAATTAGACTTTTTATAATCGACCTAGACAGAAAATAGACATTTTGAAATATATTAAGAGCGTTGATCGGCGCGCGACTCAGATTTCACGAAAAACGCTACTTTTCAAATGCGTCTATATCTAACAAAAACTGGTTATTCTGATTTTTACATATAGAAAAACACTAGAAAATATTGTATTCTAATTTTTCACTTATCATTTATTTTAAAATAATTTCAAACTTTTGAATAAAACTAACAAAACTAACCAGAAGTTTTTACAACTTTAGGTTCAGGGGCATTTTCAAAACATATAATAGCTAAAACCGCTTACATTCTTTAAAAACAAAAAATCTTTACAAACTTGTTGGATCCTCTTCTAGATTATCTATTTGTCAGATTATTTTTATATACGTTTCTATCTCATAAAAATAAAATTTAAAGAATGCGAAATTATCAGGAATTATAGTTATTACAACAGTATTTGTAAACGCTCGTGCGCCTCGATTTATTTAGTAGATTTAAAAATTCATATAAAATTCGTCAAACTAATTTAGTTAAAAATTTAAATAGCATATTAAAGATAAAAGGTTCTTTTCATAAATTATGTAAGTAAGAAACAAAAGGAGCAAGTAAAATACATAAATATCATCATTTTAAATAACTATAATTCCTGATAATTTCGCATTCTTAAAATTTTATTTTTATGAGATAGAAACGTATATAAAAATAATCTGACAAATAGATAATCTAGAAGAGGATCCAACAAGTTTGTAAAGATTTTTTGTTTTTAAAAAATGTAAGCGGTTTTAGCTATTATATGTTTTGAAATTGCCCCTGAACCTAAAGTTGTAAAAACTTCTGGTTAGTTTTGTCAGTTTTATTCAAAAGTTTGAAATTATTTTAAAATAAATGATAAGTGAAAAATTAGAATACAATATTTTCTAGTATTTTTCTATATGTAAAAATCAGAATAACCAGTTTTTGTTAGATATATAGACGCATTTGAAAAGTAGCGTTTTTCGTGAAATCTGAGTCTCGCGCCGATCAACGCTCTTAAATTGTAATGAGATTTGAACCTAGACGCTACGCTTTGCCTTAGGCGGGCAAGATACCGCTAGGCTATGAAGCACATTACAATTTTATCGAAATTACGCTTTTATACATTATAGACACATCACTTTGACGTATTTCGCATGAAGTCCCCCGCAGTAACGGGGGCGGCACGTCCCCCACTCATTTCCTTCACCCCCTCGAATACTTCATAGTTGACTACTCACAGCGCCTTAAAGTGCTATCATTCATAAAAATCATTCATTATAAAGTTTTTTGCAAATATTTCAAAACTCAAGATAGGCTATGACGTACATTTGACAGAACAACTCTTCAGACAGTAGTTGGGTCGTTAGTCGTTTCACGAAGATTCGAACCGCCTCAACATTGCTTCTGAATAGGTCGATTCACACCGCTTAAAAATGTTGGTGTGAATGACCCCAGATATTTTTTAGAATGGTCGATTCGGACCACATTTTGAAATATTCATGTCAGAATATTAGGATTCTATAATTTATTTGAACAGGTGAGTACAAAAGTAATATATGTGAAAAAATACCAAAAAATCCTGATTATTATATTAAAAATACATTTTAACCGTTAAAAATCGGCTTCATTATAATGGGTCCCGATTGCTGAAGTCATTATGTTCCATAATTGAAAAAGAAGTTTTCAATGTATCGATCACGAAACTCGTCGTTACAGCCTGGTGACGTCCCCTGCAGGACATAAGCCGCCCCCATAGATTTCTAGTACGACCGGTCTCTCGCGGCCTATATCCACCGACTCCCTACGACTTTCCTCAGGTCGTCTGTCCTCCTCGCAGGAGGCCGTTCTACGCTTCGACGTCTAGTTCGTGGTCTCCACTCGAGAACCTTTCGACCCCAGCGTTCATCCTTTCTACTGTCTGTATGTCCAGCCCATTGACACTTTATCTTGCTAACGCGCTGTGCCATATCAGTAACTTTAGTTCTGCTAGACAGATTGCTCGAAAACGTTTGTCTAGGCACTGAGGGATTTTTGATGAGATGTTTTTGAGTTTCCCGAACGCTGCCCAGCTGAGCTGGATTCGACGATTGGCCTCTTTTTTAAAGTTGGACCTACCTAACTGGACTTTGTGCCCCAGGTATATATATAGTCGTCAACAACTTCGAACGTAGAGTTTCCAACGGTAACTTGGGTGGGTACAACATGGGCGTTAAACATAATTTTTGTCTTATTCATGTTTATACTAAGACCCACCTGTTATGAAACTCTACAGAGGTCATTGAGCATAGTGTTAAGGTCTTCCAGAGTTTCTGCCATAACCACAATGTCATCGGCAAATCGAAGGTGTAAATTGTAAAACAAAATTGTACCCTTAGCTAAAATTTTAGCTATTTCTCAATCTTCATAATTTTGAAGTCGGTACCAGCGAACTTAAACGTGAGTCCTATTTTAAATATTGTTTTATCAAGATATTATTCGAGCTGGTACCGACTTCAAAATTATGAAGATTAAGTAGAGAAATAGTTAAAATTCTAGCCAAATTTAAAAGGAGAATTTTTTAGTCAGTTTTGTGTCATAAGGTCGTTGCTTATTTTGTACTTTTATGTTATTTTGTGCATGGTTGTACTCATCCAATAAAGGAATGTTTTTAACTGCGGTTCGAATCCTTGCGGTGTGAATCGACTAATGACCCAAAAAAGTTACGCCATCTTAGTTTTTCATCTTACTTCAAATGTCAGCCTTCTTGTTTTCACCATACATCAGATGTCAAAATGGCCCCAACAATTTCAAATGGCCCTACCATTTAACTGGAGACACTTTTCTTGCCTCAACATGCCTCGTCTATAATATACGTCTAAGTCTTTTTGATAAAACATAGCCCCGTGCTAGTTTCTTACGCCGGTTCTTCTCGCCGGGCTAGTTCCCGAACCCGTAGTAGGCATCATGTACACCGACGTTCAAAAAGTGTATATAAATACCAATTGAATAAACATTTTTGACCTTGACTTTAGACAGGAAAACAAGGACAGGTACGTAGGGTAGGACATAAAATGTTTTTATTAAGCCGCGTTTCCTGCGAGTGTATCTTTCGAAACGTTACACAAAACATCGAAACATTGGGGCGTCGCTATACACATTTGTGTAGCAATAGAGAATGTTTTTGCTTTCGGAGACGGACGGAAAACATTCCCGCGCGGGTAGAGAGGGGAAGAGATGTTTCATTTCATAACAACTGTTCACATCATTCACATGACACCTAAGTACAGGTTTTTTAGGATTATAGTTTTGCTTGATGTGATTTTTATGAGTGTTTATGTGATCGCTCTATAATTTATTGGTATTATATTTATTTTTTATATTATTTTATTCTTATTTAAATGGCACTTAATTAAAACATCAATTTTGACAGATTTCAATAGAAATGTGTAAAACGACCTTTGATAGAAGTCTTTGAAAACGACGCACATATTTATGACTTGAAAAAATTACTCTATGAAAACCTAAAGTGGGGTCCTCAGAACCCCTGTGTTTTCTCCTAGATTCTGCATCTGCAATCGCTAAAACTGCGAGTGCTTACGTCTTCCTCATCGGACATCAGATCTTGTCCTTCTTGTAAGAAGATTGAGTAGAGAAATAGTTAAAATTTTGGTAAATATTTACAAGTGGGCCTCCACCTTGAAACGACTGCATTTTTTTTATTGTATACTAGCTTTTGCCCGCGGCTCCGCCCGCGTAAATATATTATTCCGCGGGAACACTACTTTTTCGGGATAAAAAAATCCTATATCCTTTCCCGGGACCCAAAGTATGTCTATACCAAATTTCATAAAAATCGGTTCAGCGGTTAAAGCGTGAAGAGGTAAAAGACAGACAGACACACTTTCGCATTTATAATATTATAAGTATAGAAGTATAATATATTAGTATATTAATAGTAGTATATTAGTATAGAAGTATAGATTTGGAATAAAAAGTAGACTACGCGTTTGTCCAAAGAATTAACCACTACCATACCAACTTTCATTCAAATCGGTTCAACCTTTTAACAGTGAAAAACAGTCAAATATCCACAGAATAATATATTATCCCTCGGGAACACTGTATCTTTTTGGGAAAAAAGTGGACTGCGCGTTTGTCCAAAGCATAAACCACTACCACATGCAGAATGAGCGTTCGATCACATTTGTATGCAGCGCACTGTGTCCAAAACCATGGCGAAATCGGTATTTATAAGATTAAAAAGTGCGGGCGGGGCGGTCCCCGCCCGCACTTTTTAATTTTTACTCTTTACACTCACAAAACAAATCGCGTTGTTATATTACGACAATTAGCTATTCAATAAAAATTAATTCAAAAAAAGTTGGGTAAAATATTCCGTTATTCTGTGGCAACATATTATGTGTGGATAACCATTCCAATTTGGAGTGGTTGTGACGGCCTCACTTTCAAGCGTGTTGACGGCTTCTGGATGATTTCTGTATTCTGTGCTACAGACACACGAATTTGGTACGGAGCGTACAGCGGACCATATCCGCAGACCGAGTCCGGTGCCGCTACACACGCACGGATTTGGTACGATGCAGTGGACCGAAAAGCTCGACACTCGTGTGTTCGATTTTCAGCTCTATTTCATTAGCACAGAGTTCTATTTACAGTGCTGTTTTTCGACGACGCGATGATTCCTGAAATTCATTGATAACAGGCAGTGATATCAACTCTCAAAAATATTTCTCCCCAAACTTTACCCCTGATAATTATACCATTGACAGGTCTAAGAGATAATAAGCTCGAAAGAAAGGTTATGTGTTTAACATAAAGACTTACGCGTGAATAACATAAAACTAACTTGTCTTAATCTGATTTCACTCCCAATATTATATTTTCATATCCCTGACTATATACATACATTTAAATAATTTTTATTTTTACATACAAATTGATTCATAAGGAGTAAACGCTAAACATACTGGCCCCTTAGTAAACCCCCGTAGATATTTTCCCTAATTTTGGGGGGTAAATCCCTAAGTTGGCAACACTGACACCGTTGTACGGCCTAACCGCTGGACTGCTCTACACTCGCACGGATTTGGTACGGAGCGGACCAAATCCGATGCGGATAATGGCGAACTTATATATTCTTCGCCTTCTTCTTATGTTCGCCGGACTGCCCTACACACGCTCGGATTTGGTACGGAGCGTACCAGATCCGCTGTACGCTTCATACCAAATTCGTGTGTCTGTAGACACCATTATTCGTAATAAGATACCTACCAAGCTTCAAGTTCAACCTAATATACAATTACTTAGTACCTATAATATGTTAGGATACTCAAAGATATAACATCAATTTAAAGTTTATTTCACTAAAATTAAAGAAGACGAATGTTATAAAAGTTGAAAATATTTTTTCACAGAATAAAATAGTATTTGAAATTATAAAACAGTTATTCTTCTATTCTGCTCAGTCAATATCAATACGGTAAAAATACTATGGCTGTGTTCCGCCGAAAATAGAGCTTGTTAGCGCTTGCTAGCGCTAAAAAAAACCGATTATCCGCCAGGGCACATATTTTGCTAACTTCAATAATGCTAACATAATCCGCCATTTTACTTATTTTATACCAGCGGTTGCCATTTTGCCTACGTTTTATTTTCCGCGGAACACAGCCTATGTATGCGGCTTAATTTTGAATTTCGAACGCAAATATTTCAAGAGCCTGAACGAAATAATATCAAGGTATATTTTTACCGGCTAAAAAAATAGTACCTAGGTAACTTATTAAAGTGCACCGAATAAGTTGACCTCTCGCTCAAAGCAAATTCTTAGTTTAAGTAGATCTTGTACTATTGGTTTACTCCTTCGCTATTTATTATTTGTGTTGAGTAGGATAAAAAATAGATTTGTTTTTAAAATTTTAATTTAATAGTTTTATTTCAAGAGAAAACATGCTAAAAATGATGATTTATTACGGTTTGTGAAGCAAGTTCAAAAATACAGTTTTTTCATGATCCCGTGGGAACCGTTTTGGTTTCCAAGAAAAAAAAATACTGTTAGTTATTTCATGTTCCAATCTAACTTTGTGCCAAGTTTTATTTAAATACGTCGAGTAGATTGCCTGAAATAACGTCAAACAGGTAGGTACAGTTTTTTGAAGATCCCATGGGAACCCTTTAATTTTGCGGGATAAAGAGTATCCTATTTTACCCTTCAGGTCCTAAGCTACCTACCTGCCAAATTTCATTTTATTCCATCCAGTGGTTTCGGCGTGATGTGATAACAAACACACAGACAGACAGACAGACAGACAGACAGACAGACAGACATTTTTTTCAAAAACGTTATTTTTAGGTTCTGTGGCCTTTATAGACCCCCCATTTTGATTTTCACTTAGATAACTTTAATGTACAGACATGACCCCTCTACAGATTTATTATATGTATAGATTTTCATTATAAAACAGTCTGTTATGCAATATTAAGGTGGCGGAAGACCAAAAAAAAAGTAAAAAAAAAAAAAGTTTTAACGTGATAAAAAAGTTCTAACCTAACCTAACCCAAAACTACACACAGGTTATTTCACGCCAGGTTTTTGTGAGGCCGTGTTACCACCCCGAAGACGTTTTTAACGTGATAAAAAAGTTCCAACCTAACTAACCTAACCCAAAACTACATAAACGTTATTTCACGCCAGGTTTTTGTGAGGCCGTGTTACCAGTCCGAAGACGTTTTGAACAAGATAAAAAAGTTCTAACCTAACTAACCTAACCCAAAACTACATAAACGTTTATTTCACGCCAGGTTTTTGTGAGGCCGTGTTACCACTCCGAAGACGTTTTGAACAAGATAAAAAAGTTCTAACCTAACTAACCTTACCCAAAACTACATAAACGTTATTTCACGCCAGGTTTTTGTGAGGCCGTGTTACCACTCCGAAGACGTTTTGAACAAGATAAAAAAGTTCTAACCTAACTAACCTAACCCAAAACTACACAAACATTTTTTTACGCTGGGTATTTTTGAGGTTGACATGTTTTTTATAATATTCTTTTTTTTACATTTTTTTTTGTCTTCCGCCACCTTAATATTGCTTAACAGACTGTTTTATAATGAAAATATGCCATAAAAACAATTTTGCAGTCGTTTCAAGGTGGAGCCCCACTATTGAAGAATGTTAATAGGTATACAAAATTGCTCAAAACGATTCTCCCAGTAAAGCTTGTATCTATACAAATACACTAGTTTTTGTTTCATTGAAAAAGACCAAGTATTAATGGATTTATAGACATTTCAAATTCTCGTAAATTTCGCGGCCCGTAGCAGGCGCCCGTGGAGAGTGTGACGTCACTGCACAATGCCGGCCGAGTTACCTAGTACATATCTTGCTTGCGCTCCGCTATTATTGCAGTGTTTTATATTGTTTCTCCGTACATTAATTATAAATTAGTTCTATTTTAATTAAAATAGAACTCACTTTCAAGTTGGCTGGTACCGACTACAAAATTATGATGATTGATATGTTATTGATTGTACTGTAGGTTCTTGGTGGAAATTCATGTTTCACAGTAATAATACACAAAATTTCTTGCACTATTTCCACTTTAATAAGTATTTTACATTAATTTTAATACCGGTCGTGTAACATATTAATTAAGATTGAGTAGAGAAATAAATTAGAATTTTAGTCAAATTTAAAAGGGCAATTACCTAAGTACCTATTTAAAAAATAAGTTTTATTTCATGCTTTTTTGTGCATATTTACTTTGGAAGTTGGTTTAATTTTTTGTTTAAAATATATTTTTCACTTTTCTATTGATATTTGCAAAATTATTAAAACATTATACGATAGCTTTAAATAAACGATCGATGTATAGTACTGAAAATGCGCCATTAGCTTCTATTAGGTATTGTAAATAAGATGATGATGATGAAGATTACTGTAAGTTACATAGTGGCATATGCTTGCAGGCTTTTAAACAATGCCGAAATTTCCAAACGCGTATCTTTAAAGACTGAGGAGTTCTGTTCAGTGCTTTTGGATTCAGGGTATACCTTGGAGCAAAATTAACTTTTTGGTAGCATATGCTTGGACAACTTTACAAAAGTTTCAATCACCACACCTCAACTCAACTCAAAATTTTTATTTCCATGTAGGTTATAATATAACGCTTATAGAATTGTCCTACATGATGCCTACCACCGGTTCGGAAACTAGCCCTGCGAGAAGAACCGGCGTAAGAAACTCGCACGGGGCCACCTTTTAGCAAAAAGATGGGAAAATTGTTCTTTTCAAAAAATATTTTTACAATGTTGTAACTTAATCTATAAAACATTAGTTATAAGTACATAAAACATACTTAAGTACATAAAAGCAGCCTCGCATGGGGCCATCTTATTCCCAAGGTGTGCAATCGTTAATGAAATCACTGACTTTATAATAACCTTTATATTACCTAATGTGTATTGTGTACATATAAATTTCGAGGAGTTCCCTCGATTCCTCATGGATTCCACCATCAGGTCACCACTATGATGTCAAAAGAACCAATTTGGGTTTATACCCTATACATAAAAAAAACAATTTTGAAAATCGGTCCACAGACGGCGGAGTACCTAATCGTTGAACGTATAAAAAAATAAAACAATATAGTCTATATACAGCCGAATCCTTTTTTTGGAAGTCGGTTAAAAAGGGCAATCGTATAACCTACCTAAAACACATGATTTTCTAGCATGTAGATTAGACATTTTTAACTTTAATAGTAAGTTAAAGGTACGGGCGACGCGGTGTTACTGAGCGAGTATTGCGATGTATTGTGCAGTGACGTCATCGCCCCGAGCGCCGGCCTGGTGGAATCCCGAGTCGCGCACCTACTTTGGAATTAAATATCTCGGAAATTACACGGCGTATC
This sequence comes from Glaucopsyche alexis, assembly GCA_905404095.1. Lineage (NCBI taxonomy): Eukaryota > Metazoa > Arthropoda > Insecta > Lepidoptera > Lycaenidae > Glaucopsyche > Glaucopsyche alexis. The sequence goes on from FR990047.1 coordinate 13,736,309, forward strand.
GAAATAATTTTTTCACTCATATTTTTTATTTTCAACTGAGTTTACGGAGAGCTAAAAAACAAAATTTGTGAACATTCTTCATTACCAAAATTTTAGCCAAATTTAAAAGGGGAATTATTTAGAAAATAAGTTTTATTTCATACTTTGTTATGTATGTTTACTTTCGAAGTCGGTTTATTTTTTTGTTTAAAATGAATCTGTAGCTAAAACAAATATTTTTGTTTCATATTTTCTGTGTAATGTTTCGAAAAAACTTAAACTTAAGTAGATTGTAAAATAAATACAATCAGCAAAATATGGCGTACCTTCCTCTAATTTTAAAATAAAATATAATCATATTGTATTAGAATTTTTGAGCATTACACTACATAGTGTAATACAATTTCTTTTTAACCCTACACGACTTTCAGCTCTTTTTTTAAGTAATTTTTAATTTACCTATTGGACTGAGCAGCTCCGCCAGACTCCCCTTATAGTCTTACTGATAAAATGTATGTCATAATGTAGTATTAGTTGTCTACAAATTCTACAATGAACGTACTTTGTATACCCGCCAGATTGTGCGGTGGGCGAATATATATTATTATCTTGCTTGTGGTGTGATTTGTGAATCAATCAGACTTTCTCAATAACCGTATACTGCCGCTAGACTTGGTTTAATTTACCTGCATAAAATTTAAAATAAAATATTTTTTCTTGTGATGCTGTCGCAATAGCACACACAGTGGTGTCGCATTTTACAAAAGACCATATACATACGTTTAAAAATTGGAGCTTAGGTATTTGAACAGAACTTTAATTCTCTTGTAACTCTTTATAATATTACTAGCTATCCCGTCACAGTATTATAATGATCTGTCTTAACTATAAAATTGAAATCTAAATATATAAAAGGCAAACCTGACTGACTCATCTATCAACGCACAGCCGAAACTACTGAACGGATTTTGCTAAAATTTGGCATACAGATAGTTGTAATGACTTAGGCATCCGCTTAGTAAGGATTCTTGAAAATTCACTCCGTAGGGGGGTGAAAAAGGGGTTAAAATTTTTCTTGGAAACCGAACTCCACGCGAACGAAGTCGCGGGCAAAAGCTAGTTATATTATAAATAACTACATCAGTACCTACCAAGCTATTGGGGCTGGCAATTTTTTAACAGTTAGTATGGGAAAATTCTCTCGTCGTTTCTAGTATTATTTTTGGAATATTTCCAATACTTCTTAATGTTTAAACCTTCCCTGAACTTCCACAATTATAATATCAAGACCAAGATTGAACAAAGCGGTCGTGCCGTTCTCGAGTTTAAGCGAGATATTGCAATTTGCAATCCATTTTTTATTTAAGAGAAGAAGAAGATTTATATATAAGAAGGTAATAATGGGTTCCTGACATGATTATGGGCCTAAGAAGTGTCTTACTTCATTTTGGGTCGGTAATTCCTGAAATTTTTGATTTAGGGTTTCTCTTGCAATATATTATGCAGAATGTAGGGTATTCAAAATGAAATAAAGTTCACATTGCTCCATAAATTTAATTTTGTGAAAATCATAATAAATGTTAAATATATACAACCAAAGAAAATACAATACAATATTATAATTATATTAGCTTACATCGTTTCCAGTAGAAGTTGCCGAGGTCGATTCCCCTAAATATCCATAATCGTTTCTTTTCCTGAAAATTATTAATAGGAATATTAAACAATTATCGATTATTTTTAACGCTATTGTTTTATCTAATCGAGCAGTTACAAGGTCATAGTATGTCTTGCAGTTGTCGAGTTAAAGCTACTAAAGAAATACAGTACCTTGAGTTGTTTCTAATCTCTGCAGGGACATAATCTGGGTTGAGATCTTCTTAAGTTACTAGGGTTTGGACCAAGGTCGACATACACATAGCGCGGTCTCTCAGCTTCTGCAGAAAATATTATGTTTTACTTTCTGATTTTATTTTGCACTTTCTAATTAATGTCTAGTAGTATTGGTCCATATTATTATAAGTAAACTCATCAATATCAAAAAATATTGATGAGTTTACTTACAATAATAATTTGATTGAGAGAGAAGTCCACATTCTAAATAATTTCTACAAAATATGGTTCGTACATACTAAAAAAATAACCTTAATGTAAAATATTTCTAGTTACTTACCATTTATGCCTTCTACTTCTATATTCAGGGGTATGTAACGACTTCTTAGTCGCCTTGATATCGGACTAGTCCGATACGTGATCGGGACACATTGTGACGAGCTACTTGATCCACTGCTCGAGGAGCTACTTGCTCCACTGCTTGATGAACCACTTGGTCCACTACTAGAGGAACCACTAGCTGATGATCCACTTGAGCCACTACCGGAAGGTCCACTTGATCCACCGCCTGATGGGCCACTTGAGCCACTACCAGATGGCCCACTTGATCCGCTGCCTGATGGCCCACTTGAGTCACTACCAGATGGCCCACTTGATCCACTGCCTGATGACCCACTTGAACTATCATTAGATGAACCGCTTGATCCACTGTTAGATGAGCTACTTGGTCCACTGGCTGACGTTCCACTCGATGATGGGCCACTTGAGCCACTACCAGATGACCCACTTGATCCACTGCCTGATGGCCCACTTGATCCACTTCCAGATGGCCCACTTGATCCACCGCCTGATGGCCCACTTGAACCATCATTAGATGGACCGCTTGATCCACTGTTAGATGAGCTACTTGGTCCACTTGCTGACGTGACACTCGATGATGGGCCACTGGATGCACTTCCGGAAGGTCCACTTGATCCATTGCTTGATGGGCCACTTGAGCCACTACTGGAAGGTCCGCTTGATCCACTACCTGATGGGCCACTTGAGGCACTACCAGATGATCCATTTGATCCACTACTGGATGGGCCACTTGGTCCACTATTACTTGTAACTTCTGCTGTAGATATAATTAAAAATAAATATAAAACATATAATTAAAAATAAATATAAAACATAAATAAATGTTTAAAACGTGTATGGATCACATGGATCCTTTTTAATTCTTGGATTAATGTTTTTACTTATAGGTATAGAAAAAACAATTGACACATGAGTAGTTTGTACCTAAAGAACCGAGATTACAGTAGATTTTTTGTACTGTTTCCGAAATTAACATTCGCTGCCTCATATTGTTTATTGTTATTTGATTAATAACCCACATTTTTGTTATAAAAATTGGCCAAAGTGTGAATGTGTTTAATGACCACCTTTTTCAATGGTCAATACTCTACATGCTTTATACTAACCTATAGCTGTTGCACTTCCACTGTTTGATCCGCCACCATTAGATTGAGCTGAAATATTATGGTAAAATACACTATAGTTAAATCATAATCATTAAAATAAAGTAGCATTGTAAAAAAATACAAATTATGTAAGCATATTTCATGATGTCTCAAAATAATATTCATTTTTATAAATAATGACTAAATTAATTCAAAGGACTCCTTACTGAAACTAATATTTACTTACACTTACAAGACTTGTTCATAATATAATGAGCATTAAATTAGATTAAAATAATTACATGTATTCAATATAAAGTTACAACTTCAAAAATTTGAAACTTTTGTAATAATTTTTAGTTAGAATTGAATGATAAAAAGTGAATTAAAACTTACAAGTGGTGGCCGTTATGACCTGAACGTTCCCAGAATTAACTGAAGCTGAAATGATTTTCATTATTTTAGAAATGTATACTGGTTAAGATTATACTTATGGTTACATATATTTAACATCAAAACAGTATCAAAAGTAGAAACTTATTGTTTGCATTTTTGAGAAAATCAACATAAAACACAACTTTTTTTAACTGCGGAAAATGTGTCGGATTTTTTGACGACGAAAATTTATAAAATATTATCTAGTCTTAACACGACACATGCTGTATAATGAGAATTATATTTTTTATTTTATTTTATTCAGAAAACTTACAGCTACTTTAACAATAAATTAATAAAATTAAATATGTTATTACTATAAGCCATTAATAAGTTTTCACTAATAGCGAGAAGCAAAATACATAAACGCAGTACTTGTGAGATGATTACATAAGAATTAAAGCATTATTACATCGAATAAATACTTAAATATAATAAAAACATGCATTTATGAAAACGTTACAATGAAAAATGATAGTTGTAATTAGTAAAAGCACTAAAGCTAATGTTATATCATAGTTTAAGAATAAGACTAAGAATATACGACATTCACTATGAAATTAATGAAAACGTCACGTTAAAAAAGAAAAACGAAAAAAGCAGTAGGAGCACAAGATGATGATGAGTACACCTAAGTACAAACACATAAAGCTATTTAGTGGTGAAGAATGATTTATATATTAATTGTCTAATGATACGAGGTTTAGCGGAAAAGATGTCGAATGTGGGATTCGTTCGCATAAACTCATTTAATTGAGCACATGCCCTAAATATATACGAATTACGCCGATAATATATTGTGTTAATAGTTAGTAAGTAAAGACGTACAAAATTTCTTAAGTATTTGGTGGGAATACAAAAACTTAGTTTATTAAGCAAATAAGGAATATCTATGTTGCTATTGATTATTTTAATTAAAAATGATAAGTTATATTAAGTGCTAATAACATTTTATAAATTATTAAAAAAGTTAATTATAAGCGTCAATTAACTTACCACCAGCACCAGTGGCTGATCCACTGCCGGAGGGACCACTTGATCCACTGCCAGATGGTTGACTCGATTCGCTGCCAGATAGGCCGCTTGATCCGCTGCCAGATGGGCCGCTTGATCCACTGCCTGATGGTCCGCTTGATCCACTGCCTGATGGACCACTTGATCCACTACCAGACGGTCCACTCGTTCCACTGCCTGATGAGCCACTGGATCCATTGCCAGATGGTCCGCTTGATCCACTGCCTGATGAGCCACTGGATCCACTGCTGGATGAGCCACTGGCTGCACTACCGAAGGATCCACTTGGTCCACTGTTGGATGAGCCAATAGCTGCACTGCCTGATGAGCCACTGGATCCATTGCTGGATGAGCCACTGGCTGCACTACCAGATGAACCACTTGGTCCACTGCTGGAAGAGCCACTAGCCGCACTGCCTGATGAGCCACTTGGTCCACTGCCTGATGGGCCACTGGATTCACTGTCTGATGGGCCACTGGATCCACTGCCTGCGGGACCACTTGACCCACTACCAGATGGTGCGCTCGATCCACTATTAGATGGTCCGCTTGATCCGCTGCCTGATGGGCCACTAGATCCACTGCCTGAGGGACCACTTGACCCACTTCCAGATGGGCCACTTGATCCACTGCTGGATGAGTCACTGGCTGCACTACCAGATGAACCACTTGGTCCACTGCTGGATGAGCCACTGGCTGCACTGCCTGATGAGCCACTGGATCCACTGCTGGATGAGCCACTACCAGATTGTCCGCTTGACCCACTATCAGATGGTCCGCTTGATCCGTTGCCAGATGGGCCGCTTGATCCGCTTCCAGATGGGCCACTCGATTCACTACCAGATGTTCCGCTTGATCCGCTGCCAGATGGTCCACTCGATCCACTGCTGGATGAGCCATTGGCTGCACTACCAGATGAACCACTTGGTCCACTGCTGGAAGAACCACTAGCTGCACTGCCTGATGAGCCACTTGGTCCACTGCTGGATGAGCCACTAGCTACACTGGCTGATGAGCCACTCGATCCACTTCCTGATGGGCCACTTGATCCACTGTCGGACGGACCACTTGATCCGCTACTAGATGGGCCGCTCGATCCACTGTCAGATGGTCCGCTTGGTCCGCTGTCAGATGGGCCACTCGATCCACTACTAGATGGTCCGCTTGATCCGCTACTAGATGGGCCGCTTGATCCACTGCCTGAGGGACCACTTGACCCACTACCAGATGGTCCGCTCGATCCACTATTAGATGGTACGGTTGATCCGCTGGCAGATGGGCCACTCGATCCACTACCAGATGGTCCGCTTGATCCGCTGCCAGATGGTCCACTCGATCCACTACCAGATGGTCCGCTTGATCCACTGCCTGAGGGACCACTTGACCCACTTCCAGATGGGCCACTCGATCCACTGCTGGATGAGCCACTGGCTGCACTACCAGATGAACCACTTGGTCCACTGCTGGAAGAGCCACTAGCCGCACTGCCTGATGAGCCACTTGGTCCACTGCTGGATGAGCCACTAGCTACACTGGCTGATGAGCCACTTGATCCACTTCCTGATGGGCCACTTGATCCACTGTCGGATGGACCACTTGATCCGCTACTAGATGGGCCGTTTGATCCACTGCCTGATGGGCCACTGGATCCATTGCTAGATGGGCCGCTTGATCCACTGCCTGATGGTCCACTCGATCCACTGCTGGATGAGCCACTGGCTGCACTACCAGATGAACCACTTGGTCCACTGCTGGAAGAGCCACTAGCCGCACTGCCTGATGAGCCACTTGGTCCACTGCTTGAAGAGCCACTAGCTGCACTGCCTGAAGAGCCACTTGGTCCACTGCTGGAAGAGCCACTAGCTGCACTGCCTGATGAGCCACTCGATCCACTACCAGATGGTCCGCTTGATCCACTACCAGATGGCCCGCTTGATCCGCTGCCAGATGGGCCGCTTGATCCGCCGCCAGATGGGCCACTCGATCCACTACCAGATGGTCCGCTTGATCCGCTGCCAGATGGTCCACTCGATCCACTACCCGATGGTCCGCTTGATCCACTGCCTGAGGGACCACTTGACCCACTTCCAGATGGGCCACTCGATCCACTGCTGGATGCGCCACTGGCTGCACTACCAGATGAACCACTTGGTCCACTGCTGGAAGAGCCACTAGCCGCACTGCCTGATGAGCCACTTGGTCCACTGCTGGATGAGCCACTAGCTACACTGGCTAATGAGCCACTTGATCCACTTCCTGATGGGCCACTTGATCCACTGTCGGATGGACCACTTGATCCGCTACTAGATGGGCCATTTGATCCACTGCCTGATGGGCCACTGGATCCATTGCTAGATGGTCCGCTTGATCCACTGCCTGATGGTCCACTCGATCCACTGCTTGATGACCCACTGGCTGCACTACCAGATGAACCACTTGGTCCACTGCTTGAAGAGCCACTAGCTGCACTGCCTGAAGAGCCACTTGGTCCACTGCTGGAAGAGCCACTAGCTGCACTGCCTGATGAGCCACTCGATCCACTACCAGATGGTCCGCTTGATCCACTACCAGATGGCCCGCTTGATCCGCTGCCAGATGGGCCACTCGATCCACTACCAGATGGTCCGCTTGATCCGCTGCCAGATGGTCCACTCGATCCACTACCAGATGGTCCGCTTGATTCACTGCCTGAGGGACCACTTGACCCACTTCCAGATGGGCCACTCGATCCACTGCTGGATGAGCCACTAGCTGCACTACCAGATGAACCACTTGGTCCACTGCTGGAAGAGCCACTAGCCGCACTGCCTGATGAGCCACTTGGTCCACTGCTGGATGAGCCACTAGCTACACTGGCTGATGAGCCACTTGATCCACTTCCTGATGGGCCACTTGATCCACTGTCAGATGGACCACTTGATCCACTGCCTGATGGTCCACTCGATCCACTGCTTGATGACCCACTGGCTGCACTACCAGATGAACCACTTGGTCCATTGCTGGAAGAGCCACTAGCCGCACTGCCTGATGAGCCACTTGGTCCACTGCTTGAAGAGCCACTAGCTGCACTGCCTGAAGAGCCACTTGGTCCACTGCTGGAAGAGCCACTAGCTGCACTGCCTGATGAGCCACTCGATCCACTACCAGATGGTCCGCTTGATCCACTACCAGATGGCCCGCTTGATCCGCTGCCAGATGGGCCGCTTGATCCGCTGCCAGATGGGCCACTCGATCCACTACCAGATGGTCCGCTTGATCCGCTGCCAGATGGTCCACTCGATCCACTACCAGATGGTCCGCTTGATTCACTGCCTGAGGGACCACTTGACCCACTTCCAGATGGGCCACTCGATCCACTGCTGGATGCGCCACTGGCTGCACTACCAGATGAACCCCTTGGTCCACTGCTGGAAGAGCCACTAGCCGCACTGCCTGATGAGCCACTTGGTCCACTGCTGGATGAGCCACTAGCTACACTGGCTGATGAGCCACTTGATCCACTTCCTGATGGGCCACTTGATCCACTGTCGGATGGACCACTTGATCCGCTACTAGATGGGCCGTTTGATCCACTGCCTGATGGGCCACTGGATCCATTGCTAGATGGTCCGCTTGATCCACTGCCTGATGGTCCACTCGATCCACTGCTTGATGACCCACTGGCTGCACTACCAGATGAACCACTTGGTCCATTGCTGGAAGAGCCACTAGCCGCACTGCCTGATGAGCCACTTGGTCCACTGCTTGAAGAGCCACTAGCTGCACTGCCTGAAGAGCCACTTGGTCCACTGCTGGAAGAGCCACTAGCTGCACTGCCTGATGAGCCACTCGATCCACTACCAAATGGTCCGCTTGATCCACTACCAGATGGCCCGCTTGATCCGCTTCCAGATGGGCCACTCGATCCACTACCAGATGGTCCGCTTGATCCGCTGCCAGATGGTCCACTCGATCCACTACCAGATGGTCCGCTTGATTCACTGCCTGAGGGACCACTTGACCCACTTCCAGATGGGCCACTCGATCCACTGCTGGATGAGCCACTGGCTGCACTACCAGATGAACCACTTGGTCCACTGCTGGAAGAGCCACTAGCCGCACTGCCTGATGAGCCACTTGGTCCACTGCTGGATGAGCCACTAGCTACACTGGCTGATGAGCCACTTGATCCACTTCCTGATGGGCCACTTGATCCACTGTCGGATGGACCACTTGATCCGCTACTAGATGGGCCGTTTGATCCACTGCCTGATGGGCCACTGGATCCATTGCTAGATGGTCCGCTTGATCCACTGCCTGATGGTCCACTCGATCCACTGCTTGATGACCCACTGGCTGCACTACCAGATGAACCACTTGGTCCATTGCTGGAAGAGCCACTAGCCGCACTGCCTGATGAGCCACTTGGTCCACTGCTTGAAGAGCCACTAGCTGCACTGCCTGAAGAGCCACTTGGTCCACTGCCAGATGGTCCGCTTGATCCACTACCAGATGGCCCGCTTGATCCGCTGCCAGATGGGCCGCTTGATCCGCTGCCAGATGGGCCACTCGATCCACTACCAGATGGTCCGCTTGATCCGCTGCCAGATGGTCCACTCGATCCACTACCAGATGGTCCGCTTGATTCACTGCCTGAGGGACCACTTGACCCACTTCCAGATGGGCCACTCGATCCACTGCTGGATGAGCCACTAGCTGCACTACCAGATGAACCACTTGGTCCACTGCTGGAAGAGCCACTAGCCGCACTGCCTGATGAGCCACTTGGTCCACTGCTGGATGAGCCACTAGCTACACTGGCTGATGAGCCACTTGATCCACTTCCTGATGGGCCACTTGATCCACTGTCAGATGGACCACTTGATCCACTGCCTGATGGTCCACTCGATCCACTGCTTGATGACCCACTGGCTGCACTACCAGATGAACCACTTGGTCCATTGCTGGAAGAGCCACTAGCCGCACTGCCTGATGAGCCACTTGGTCCACTGCTTGAAGAGCCACTAGCTGCACTGCCTGAAGAGCCACTTGGTCCACTGCTGGAAGAGCCACTAGCTGCACTGCCTGATGAGCCACTCGATCCACTACCAGATGGTCCGCTTGATCCACTACCAGATGGCCCGCTTGATCCGCTGCCAGATGGGCCGCTTGATCCGCTGCCAGATGGGCCACTCGATCCACTACCAGATGGTCCGCTTGATCCGCTGCCAGATGGTCCACTCGATCCACTACCAGATGGTCCGCTTGATTCACTGCCTGAGGGACCACTTGACCCACTTCCAGATGGGCCACTCGATCCACTGCTGGATGCGCCACTGGCTGCACTACCAGATGAACCCCTTGGTCCACTGCTGGAAGAGCCACTAGCCGCACTGCCTGATGAGCCACTTGGTCCACTGCTGGATGAGCCACTAGCTACACTGGCTGATGAGCCACTTGATCCACTTCCTGATGGGCCACTTGATCCACTGTCGGATGGACCACTTGATCCGCTACTAGATGGGCCGTTTGATCCACTGCCTGATGGGCCACTGGATCCATTGCGAGATGGTCCGCTTGATCCACTGCCTGATGGTCCACTCGATCCACTGCTTGATGACCCACTGGCTGCACTACCAGATGAACCACTTGGTCCATTGCTGGAAGAGCCACTAGCCGCACTGCCTGATGAGCCACTTGGTCCACTGCTTGAAGAGCCACTAGCTGCACTGCCTGAAGAGCCACTTGGTCCACTGCTGGAAGAGCCACTAGCTGCACTGCCTGATGAGCCACTCGATCCACTACCAAATGGTCCGCTTGATCCACTACCAGATGGCCCGCTTGATCCGCTTCCAGATGGGCCACTCGATCCACTACCAGATGGTCCGCTTGATCCGCTGCCAGATGGTCCACTCGATCCACTACCAGATGGTCCGCTTGATTCACTGCCTGAGGGACCACTTGACCCACTTCCAGATGGGCCACTCGATCCACTGCTGGATGAGCCACTGGCTGCACTACCAGATGAACCACTTGGTCCACTGCTGGAAGAGCCACTAGCCGCACTGCCTGATGAGCCACTTGGTCCACTGCTGGATGAGCCACTAGCTACACTGGCTGATGAGCCACTTGATCCACTTCCTGATGGGCCACTTGATCCACTGTCGGATGGACCACTTGATCCGCTACTAGATGGGCCGTTTGATCCACTGCCTGATGGGCCACTGGATCCATTGCTAGATGGTCCGCTTGATCCACTGCCTGATGGTCCACTCGATCCACTGCTTGATGACCCACTGGCTGCACTACCAGATGAACCACTTGGTCCATTGCTGGAAGAGCCACTAGCCGCACTGCCTGATGAGCCACTTGGTCCACTGCTTGAAGAGCCACTAGCTGCACTGCCTGAAGAGCCACTTGGTCCACTGCTGGATGAGCCACTAGCTACACTGGCTGATGAGCCACTTGATCCACTTCCTGATGGGCCACTTGATCCACTGTCCGATGGACCACTTGATCCGCTACTAGATGGGCCGTTTGATCCACTGCCTGATGGGCCACTGGATCCATTGCTAGATGGTCCGCTTGATCCACTGCCTGATGGTCCACTCGATCCACTGCTTGATGACCCACTGGCTGCACTACCAGATGAACCACTTGGTCCATTGCTGGAAGAGCCACTAGCCGCACTGCCTGATGAGCCACTTGGTCCACTGCTTGAAGAGCCACTAGCTGCACTGCCTGAAGAGCCACTTGGTCCACTGCTGGAAGAGCCACTAGCCGCACTGCCTGATGAGCCACTTGGTCCACTGCTGGAAGAGCCACTAGCCGCACTGCCTGATGGGCCACTTGGTCCACTGCTAGAAGAGCCACTAGCCGCACTGCCTGATGAGCCACTTGGTCCACTACTGGAAGAGCCACTAGCTGCACTGTCTGATGAGCCACTTGATCCACTTCCTGATGGGCCACTTGATCCACTGTCGGATGGACCACTTGATCCGCTACTAGATGGGCCGCTTGATCCACTGCCTGATGGTCCACTCGATCCACTGCTGGATGAGCCACTGGCTGCACTACCAGATGAACCACTTGGTCCACTGCTGGAAGAGCCACTAGCCGCACTGCCTGATGAGCCACTTGGTCCACTGCTTGAAGAGCCACTAGCTGCACTGCCTGAAGAGCCACTTGGTCCACTGCTGGAAGAGCCACTAGCTGCACTGCCTGATGAGCCACTCGATCCACTACCAGATGGTCCGCTTGATCCACTACCAGATGGCCCGCTTGATCCGCTGCCAGATGGGCCGCTTGATCCGCTGCCAGATGGGCCACTCGATCCACTACCAGATGGTCCGCTTGATCCGCTGCCAGATGGTCCACTCGATCCACTACCAGATGGTCCGCTTGATCCACTGCCTGAGGGACCACTTGACCCACTTCTAGATGGGCCACTCGATCCACTGCTGGATGCGCCACTGGCTGCACTACCAGATGAACCACTTGGTCCACTGCTGGAAGAGCCACTAGCCGCACTGCCTGATGAGCCACTTGGTCCACTGCTGGATGAGCCACTAGCTACACTGGCTGATGAGCCACTTGATCCACTTCCTGATGGGCCACTTAATCCACTGTCGGATGGACCACTTGATCCGCTTCTAGATGGGCCGTTTGATCCACTGCCTGATGGGCCACTGGATCCATTGCTAGATGGTCCGCTTGATCCACTGCCTGATGGTCCACTCGATCCACTGCTTGATGACCCACTGGCTGCACTACCAGATGAACCACTTGGTCCATTGCTGGAAGAGCCACTAGCCGCACTGCCTGATGAGCCACTTGGTCCACTGCTTGAAGAGCCACTAGCTGCACTGCCTGAAGAGCCACTTGGTCCACTGCTGGATGAGCCACTAGCTACACTGGCTGATGAGCCACTTGATCCACTTCCTGATGGGCCACTTGATCCACTGTCGGATGGACCACTTGATCCGCTACTAGATGGGCCGTTTGATCCACTGCCTGATGGGCCACTCGATCCACTGCTTGATGACCCACTGGCTGCACTACCAGATGAACCACTTGGTCCATTGCTGGAAGAGCCACTAGCCGCACTGCCTGATGAGCTACTTGGTCCACTGCTTGAAGAGCCACTAGCTGCACTGCCTGAAGAGCCACTTGGTCCACTGCTGGAAGAGCCACTAGCTGCACTGCCTGATGAGCCACTCGATCCACTACCAGATGGTCCGCTTGATCCACTACCAGATGGCCCGCTTGATCCGCTGCCAGTTGGGCCGCTTGATCCGCTGCCAGATGGGCCACTCGATCCACTACCAGATGGTCCGCTTGATCCGCTGCCAGATGGTCCACTCGATCCACTACCAGATGGTCCGCTTGATTCACTGCCTGAGGGACCACTTGACCCACTTCCAGATGGGCCACTCGATCCACTGCTGGATGCGCCACTGGCTGCACTACCAGATGAACCCCTTGGTCCACTGCTGGAAGAGCCACTAGCCGCACTGCCTGATGAGCCACTTGGTCCACTGCTGGATGAGCCACTAGCTACACTGGCTGATGAGCCACTTGATCCACTTCCTGATGGGCCACTTGATCCACTGTCGGATGGACCACTTGATCCGCTACTAGATGGGCCGTTTGATCCACTGCCTGATGGGCCACTGGATCCATTGCTAGATGGTCCGCTTGATCCACTGCCTGATGGTCCACTCGATCCACTGCTTGATGACCCACTGGCTGCACTACCAGATGAACCACTTGGTCCATTGCTGGAAGAGCCACTAGCCGCACTGCCTGATGAGCCACTTGGTCCACTGCTTGAAGAGCCACTAGCTGCACTGCCTGAAGAGCCACTTGGTCCACTGCTGGAAGAGCCACTAGCTGCACTGCCTGATGAGCCACTCGATCCACTACCAGATGGTCCGCTTGATCCACTACCAGATGGCCCGCTTGATCCGCTTCCAGATGGGCCGCTTGATCCGCTGCCAGATGGGCCACTCGATCCACTACCAGATGGTCCGCTTGATCCGCTGCCAGATGGTCCACTCGATCCACTACCAGATGGTCCGCTTGATTCACTGCCTGAGGGACCACTTGACCCACTTCCAGATGGGCCACTCGATCCACTGCTGGATGAGCCACTGGCTGCACTACCAGATGAACCACTTGGTCCACTGCTGGAAGAGCCACTAGCCGCACTGCCTGATGAGCCACTTGGTCCACTGCTGGATGAGCCACTAGCTACACTGGCTGATGAGCCACTTGATCCACTTCCTGATGGGCCACTTGATCCACTGTCGGATGGACCACTTGATCCGCTACTAGATGGGCCGTTTGATCCACTGCCTGATGGGCCACTGGATCCATTGCTAGATGGTCCGCTTGATCCACTGCCTGATGGTCCACTCGATCCACTGCTTGATGACCCACTGGCTGCACTACCAGATGAACCACTTGGTCCATTGCTGGAAGAGCCACTAGCCGCACTGCCTGATGAGCCACTTGGTCCACTGCTTGAAGAGCCACTAGCTGCACTGCCTGAAGAGCCACTTAGTCCACTGCTGGATGAGCCACTAGCTACACTGGCTGATGAGCCACTTGATCCACTTCCTGATGGGCCACTTGATCCACTGTCCGATGGACCACTTGATCCGCTACTAGATGGGCCGTTTGATCCACTGCCTGATGGGCCACTGGATCCATTGCTAGATGGTCCGCTTGATCCACTGCCTGATGGTCCACTCGATCCACTGCTTGATGACCCACTGGCTGCACTACCAGATGAACCACTTGGTCCATTGCTGGAAGAGCCACTAGCCGCACTGCCTGATGAGCCACTTGGTCCACTGCTTGAAGAGCCACTAGCTGCACTGCCTGAAGAGCCACTTGGTCCACTGCTGGAAGAGCCACTAGCCGCACTGCCTGATGAGCCACTTGGTCCACTGCTGGAAGAGCCACTAGCCGCACTGCCTGATGGGCCACTTGGTCCACTGCTAGAAGAGCCACTAGCCGCACTGCCTGATGAGCCACTTGGTCCACTACTGGAAGAGCCACTAGCTGCACTGTCTGATGAGCCACTTGATCCACTTCCTGATGGGCCACTTGATCCACTGTCGGATGGACCACTTGATCCGCTACTAGATGGGCCGCTTGATCCACTGCCTGATGGTCCACTCGATCCACTGCTGGATGAGCCACTGGCTGCACTACCAGATGAACCACTTGGTCCACTGCTGGAAGAGCCACTAGCCGCACTGCCTGATGAGCCACTTGGTCCACTGCTTGAAGAGCCACTAGCTGCACTGCCTGAAGAGCCACTTGGTCCACTGCTGGAAGAGCCACTAGCTGCACTGCCTGATGAGCCACTCGATCCACTACCAGATGGTCCGCTTGATCCACTACCAGATGGCCCGCTTGATCCGCTGCCAGATGGGCCGCTTGATCCGCTGCCAGATGGGCCACTCGATTCACTACCAGATGGTCCACTTGATCCGTTGTCCGATGGTCCACTCGATCCACTGCTGGATGAGCCACTCGCTGCACTACCAGATGAACCACTTGATCCACTGCTGGAAGAGCCACTAGCTGCACTGCCTGATGAGCCACTTGGTCCACTGCTGGAAGAGCCACTAGCTGCATTGCCTGATGAGCCACTTGGTCCACTGCTGGATGACCCACTGGCTGCACTACCAGATGAACCACTTGGTCCACTGCTGGAAGAGCCACTAGCCGCACTGCCTGATGAGCCACTTGGTCCACTGCTGGTAGAGCCACTAGCTGCATTGCCTGATGAGCCACTTGGTCCACTGCTGGAAGAGCCACTAGCCGCACTGCCTGATGAGCCACTTGGTCCACTGCTGGATGAGCCACTTCCTGACGGACTACGTTTGTCTGATCCTTTTGTTTGTGCTAGAATATAATTAATTAATTAGTCTTAAGGTTTGATTTACGTATATATAGTTTTTGTGTTATTGGAAAATTTGTCCCAGAGCCCAGAGAGATGGTCCGAATCTCGGTCAGACGAATATGTTTTTATTCTTTTTTTTTTAATCTACTAGAGCACCAAGCACGATTACCCAGGTACTCACTTCATTATCAGGCGAGCTTATTGCGTATTTGTTCACTATGATATTAAATTTTTATGTATAATATTTTATTATCATAGCGGAATTTATTATTATATAATAGTTTTTCACCTGCAGTGTTTGCACTGGAGCTTCCAGAACCTTGATTATTTGCTGCAATTAGTCCAGAAAAAAAGTAATAAGTTGGTGTTACTTGCATTTTCAAAAAAATCTAAAATAAGTCACAAGACTTTCGGTCAAGTCACAGTGAAACGAAAAGACACGGCGCTGCATTTTTAAAGATAGCTTAATAGCTATCTTATCTATCTTAAAGTTCAATTTTATATTTAATAATTTAAATATAAAATTGAACTTTATTCATTATACAAAAAGATACACGTTTCATTGTAAGAGTTCGAATTTCAAAGCGTGACTGATGTCTTATGTTAATTATTGTGACGTACAACTTAATGGTTGGTCACGGTTCAAACCGTTCGACATTAATGATATTAGATTTTTGATAAATTAAATTGGTAGGTATTTAAAAAACCATATTCCTTATATTTGGCCAAACAAATTAAATTTATGTCTCATTAAAAAACACATATTTTAATTTATCATAAACATCTCAATGTAGCATGTAAGTGTAATTGGCATGTTAAATTGGCAAGTATTTTGTTATTGTAGTAATTTAAATTAAAAGTATTTAAGTACCTATGTAAGTGTAACAGAATGAGCGGAACGCCTACAACATGCTTGATCAGTTTGGCGTATTACAATATATTGTAAAAAGTGTATCTCAAATAAATAAATAATTAAAACTGTGTTCCTTTCAAGTAATTTAAAATGAATTCTAATAGCTAAAGTATAACAATTTATTACCTACTTAAGTAATAATTTATAATAATGTGTGGAGGCTTGTGACTAGAGATATGTTTACCTTATTTGTATTTGTTATTACCTTTATTGTTATTAGTTTGTAAGCCTTTTTATAAAAGTAAAATTCAATAATAAAAAAACAACGATTTAACAAAAAATAAACTTACCTTGGGCGATAGAGTTAATGTTCATATTTTGGTTGTTGTTGTTATTAGCTGCAACCATAAACGTTATTAAATACGTTAGTAAAAAATCGACATTAAAAATTAAGATCTTTGACAAATTACATATATTCTAATTATTATTTTATGATACAATTATCGTATTAAACTTACAACCAATATCTGGTTGTGTCAATAATATGTCGTAAATTTTTAGTACGCGTAGCATTGATGATATTACCGTCTGAGTTAGCAGAACTTGAACCAGTTCCTTGGTTGTTAGCTGGAACAAAATAAAAAAAATCTAAATAACAAACTACAAACTTACACAATCGTAATATTTTAGTATACTTCCTCTATGGTAGTATAATTCCTCTATGGTATAATGATCAATAAACAATACAGGTTAATATAATATATCGCTAGCTAAATTCGATGCAAGACTATTAATATTTATATGTACATAAGTTTTTCTGAAAATCGCAATTTTCAAGTGATATTTTAACAGAAAAAGGTCATTGACGTTCCTATTCTCATTTTAAACGCGTCATATTTACATGGTATAAAATGAAGTCGCTTCTTTTCCTGGTCGCTTGGATCTTTTAAATACTCAACGGTTTTTATTGCAGTTTTTAGCAATAGACAGAGTAATTCTAGAGAAAAGTTTATATGTTTAATACATTGCAACCGTGCAAAGCTAGGTCGGATAATATGTAACATACATACATCTATATAATATTGTATACAGGTTAGGCTATTACAACCAATGATTTAATTTTTTTCTTTCGCAGACTTCTAGGCAAATTAAGCTGCTCAATTCATTCATTAGACTAAAAAGGTTTATTACTCACCTGCAGAATTTGAGTTAGCATTTCCAGACCCCTCATTATTGGCTAAAGGAATAATATAAATAGGTCAATAAATGAAAAATAAACGGGTCTTACGTAACTAAGTCAATTTTTAAGCTAAATTTTTTGAACAAACAAATAGCGTTGAAACATCAAAACTGTCTTTTTCGAATAGTATTATAAAAAAAATAGTATATTTAAATAAGTATACTCGTATAACTATTATTTAACCCTTAAAATACTTTATTTACGTTTAAATACATTTATTTTACCCATTAATTATTTTGTTATTACAATATTTACCTGCACCATTCGCGCTACTCTTTCCTGATCCTTTGTTGCTGGCTGTAGACATTAATTATTATTACGAATAAAAATAATTATTATTCGATTAAATTACGTATTATATAATTTACAATCTATACTAATATAATAAAGAGGAAAAGTTTGTTTGTTTGTTTGCGTTGAATAGGCTCCGAAACTACTGGACTGATTTGATGAAATTTGGCACAGATGTAGAGTAGTCTACGGGGAAGGACATAGTCTACTTTTTATCGCGGAAAAATGTACGGTTTCTGCGAAATTAACTTTTCTTTTATTAAGTAAAAATTATTAAGTTAATTATTAAGAGCGACATCTAGTATTGAATAAAAAGATCATGTTAAAATAAAAACTCACATTCAGCGCCAGCACTGCTAGCTCCATTCCCTGAATTTGTTGCTAAAAATTTTAAAAAAGTAGATTATTGCCGAAACAAAATTTGTCAAAAATAATAGATATTTAAAAAACATATACATACAGATTACGGCTGCTTTGCTAGATCCTGTTCCACTGTTGTCAGCTAAAATAAAACGTAAAAATGTTTAAGAGCACTTTTTACGTGTTTTTTTGGAACACAACATTTAAAACAAGTAAAAAAACTGTAAGAGGAAAATGGTTATCATTTATACCTTGCGTTACAGCAGTACTCTGTCCGGAACCGGCATTGTCGGCTGAAAAGGAAAAGTTTATAATCAAATACCTACCTCATATATTATGTGTCACTAAAGAATTTTAAAGGATTGAAAAAAAAATGTAAAAAAAAGACAATATTATTATACCCTCTCCACTTGCGTTACTGGATCCTTGTCCTTGATTGTTAGCTGAAATAACAATTAAAGATGAAAAACATAATATTTGGATATTGAAAATGATATTGGAAAATTCTTACCCGCTTAAAAAAAGTTTCGATCACAAACAAAAGTACTATTGAATTGTACAATTTTCTTCATTTCATTATTCTTAACTATTTTGATTCAAATCCATGAAGAAGGACATATTCAATAAATTGTTATCACAATTTATATGAATTCGTTAAAATTAGTTTAAATATCACAGGGTATATATACTCTATCTCCTGCGAAATGCGACTTATACTGTTTTCTTCCATATGCAAAATTACGCTTACATCCAACTAATTTTATTTTTTGTCGCCATAATTCATAATAAAATACTCAATGTCCTTTAAATAAAATATATCTTGGACGTTAACAAGCTACATAAAACTTACATTCGGTGTCTGTATTGCTTTCTCCTGATCCAGTGTTGTTGGCTGAAAAAAGAAGTATTTAGTATTTCTTTGTACATTTTATAGTAATGTCAAGCTCGTACAGTCTTGTAACCATAATATGTAAGCCTCATTTTATTCAAATACAATGTTAGTTAAAAATTAAATGAAAAGAAATAATAACCCTCTCCACTTGCGCTGGCACTTCCTGGGCCGTTGTTTGTAGCTGAAAATGTAAAAAGGTGCATATATTTATATCGGTGATTATCGTTTAGCCGTTTTAGCAACTACAACTAGGATGTCGTAAGCTCAAACCCCAAAGTTCATGTTGTTTCTAAATAGCTTTATGTTATACTAGCTTTTGCCCGCTGCTCCTTCTGCGTACATATGGTATCCCACGGGAACACTGTACTTTTACGGGATAAGAAGTAGCCTATATTTTAATCCAGAGCCTAAACTACTACCGTACCAAATCCGTTCAGCCGTTTTTGCGTGAAAGAGTTACAAACATCCATCTATCCATCCATCATCATAAACTTTCACATTTATAATATTAGTAGGATTAGAAAAGAAGAGGTTAAGTTAGTTACCTGCAGAACCAGTGTTAGAACTGCCACTGCCCTCGTTGTTCGACTCAGAATTGGCATTTGAATTACCATTTCCTTGATTGGTTGCTAAATTGACAATTAGGATATTAGGAAAAAAATAATAGATTGTGTCTAAGTAATTTTTCAGGTAACAGTGACTTTATTTCTTTAAAACTAAATTTGATAATAATATAATATATTGTTTTTTTATTTAGATATTTTATTAATGAAAATGAAGATTACCTTCCGAATTAGCACTACTCAATCCTGGTCCCGAATTGTTAGCTGCAAAAATGCATAAATATTTTTTTATTTTAATAAGTGTAAAAAACCTACTCAATTAAGTAGTAAATATGATCGCAATTATTACGGAGATATTAGCAATTAATATTATATATTTGGTACAATTGCAGGAACGTGTGACAGACTTTTGTACGGAGCGTTTTCACGAGACTTGCGAAATCCTGTATTATAAATCGCTATACCTTTAAAAATATTGATTTTTAATAAACTGTTTCTTCTGAGACTCATATTTAAGAGTACCATTCATAAAACTCTGTCAACTATCCTATTATTTCAAAATATAGATTTTATTGATTAATGTCTAGTTACCATGATACATTACCTAAAGAATCTGCGTTAGCGTTGCCGGACCCATCATTATTAGCTGCAAAAAAGATACAGAATTTTAATATTATGGGCAAAAAAATTATTGTGGTGCTTTCCTCTTGCTAACCAAATCAATCCAAAATATTTGTAATGGATTTCTTTGGGTACGTACATTCGGCACTAGCATCGCTCCAGCCGCTACCTACATTATTAGCTGCAAAAGTACATAAAACTATTTCAGCGCCGTTGCGTAATGACTGATGATCCAATATTAATTTTAAAATGAACTATATTATGTTAATCATATACTAGCATAAAGGAAAATAAATCGAATTCTACTGAAAATATTTGATGAAATTAATTAATATGTGTACAGTGCTGGTTGTCATGTCTAGTTATTGTTAAATCATTGTTACAATGTTCGCAATTTTTTTGTGATTATGGTGAATTTGAAAATGAGGTGGTTCAAATGAGGGCAATAGACAAGTAGCAGAAGTGCTTTTGATTATAACTGTTAGTCCAACTAAACTAGAATACAAACTACATCAAAACAAACTGAAGATATAAATAACATTTTGTCCAGAAGTAGTCTGCTTATGTATTTAGATGCAATTTATTCGCATTTACGCCACTTGTCTTTCGGTTAGTATTTCTGGGTTTCCATAAAAGTGAATAACAAGTAATAAAAATTCTAACCGATTGCATCAGCTGTACTCCCTCCCGCGGCTTGTTCAGCAGCTGAAAGTATTGTCAACAGTTATTTTTTTGTCAATATTTTTTTGCAAAAGTTCTAATGTTTTACTGTAGTAAAAATGCTAATTACTTCACTTGATGATTCCTTTCATAAATTCAAATGTCTTTATTTTACATCACATTCATAAAACGTACTAAGTCTTACAGGGTAAATATTCTAAGCCTCTCTTACCCCCACCTCTATTCGAATCTAATAGATACTTTTTAAATGCTGCTTTTTAATTAAGAAAAACATTTTCATACCCTCAGCTGCCGCAATGTCTTGCTCTATCCCTGAAAAGGGATAAGTAAGTTTAAAATAAGACTCACGTATTAAGTATAAGTAAGCAAGTACCTAACAGGTTTAGGTACTTATTTGAACTACAAATTGTTATTCACTTTTCCAGTTTCAAAATATGAAAGCTTATGCGGAGATAGATATCACAAATTTTTAAACGATCACAATTTCCTTACATTAAAATATTATGTAAAAGAAAATAGTATTGAATTAATAGAAGGCAAATATTTCATTGTTATGATATTATTATATCTTACTCCATATAAAATTAAATTTTAATTATTATTAATACAAGTAGATAAAATATAAATTATTAAATTTTTTTGCTATTATTTAAATGATTATTACAAGCCACTGCTGGGCAAAACTAATATTTAAAAAATCCAGAAAATACTTACGTTCTGCCAAGGACTCTGCCAGGAGCCCAACGGGCAACACTAAAAGTAATAAAATTATTCTAGTGTTAAGAAGCATGTTTGTGCTTCGGTTACTGATGATTGTTAAAATTACTCACGCTTATATAGTGAAAGCAGCTATAAAAAAGCAAAATAAATTCTACTGTCGTGATCATTTACACATATAAAGTAAATTAAATTACATTATCACTTCACGATTCTGAAAAATATCATGACCAATAGAAACTATAAAATTACAGTTGCAATTCACATGAACATATTATGAAATTTTATTTATTTAGAGTGACAACGAGGATACGTTGAGTATGAAAAAAGGTCAGTAAGTTACTTTTAATTTGAGCCTATAGCAATTTGGTGGTAGGAAAATAAAAGTCAATAATAATAATAATAATAATGAATTTGTTTATTAATTTTTAATACAATCTAAACTCTAAAGTATTTTACTGTAATATGTTATAATACAAAATAATGCGACAAGAGCTATTTTTGTGATGCTAAAACATTTTAAGTGCATGTTTTATATTAATCATGTGATTTTTTTACTTCTTTTAGTTATCTGCTACATTCATATAACTGTATTATTCAATATGTGTTAACTAATCATTAGATAATTTTTTGAATTACACTACATATATAAATCATATTCTTCTATAATTTCAACATGTTCCATCGTAAAATGAGAGAACAGATGAAGACATCTTGTGTTTATGGCACTACATATCGACTCAATATATGCAATATTGTTTACAAGTGTTCTCTTATGTTACTGTTATTACACAGTGAATAGAATATTTAAATATCGTACTAGAGATATACATTAGAATAGGTTTTTTATCCTCTAAGAAAAATTAGGTACTATCATCAGCTTTTATCGATTAACTAACGTATCTATGGCTGAAATCATTGAGTAATCATTAGCTTCGGTCGAGAGTAAATTATAAGTTTTTTGTATAGTACTTATTTTAGATAATAAATTAGCTCCAAATTGCCGTTTTCTCATTTTATGGGAAAGTTTTTAAATGACATTTTTTCTCGTGCTACTTATAGGGTTTGAGGTTCCCATTTAATACTTTTTTGTATATACCGTGCGAATCAAATTGAACATTTGGTATGAAGAACTGCATATCTGAAATATAATTCATCTTCTTCAATTAAAGCTAAAACAATAATAAACTGGCAATACAACAAGTTAAAGGTTCAAAATGTTTTACTTTTTTTGCTGTTTTTTAATCAACATATTTTACCAAAATTATCCTTACATACACGAGTAAATGTATTCATGTTCATAGGTACAAAACCCTTAGCTGTTATTTGAAAAGCCTTCTGGGTTCGGACCATAAACATCAGCAATATTTTCTTAGTTTCAGCGGAAGCATTTGGCCAGTCTGAGAAAAACACTGCATGAGTCAATTCTTCACTCTGAAAATATTTAAAAAAAATTGTACAGTATTTTTTTTTTATTATTAAACTAAAAATACGCTTAAAGGTCATAAAATATTTTAATAGTCAGGCTAATAAAATTAGATGTTATATATCCTTACTGCCCGCGGCTCCGCCCGCGTAAATACACTATCCCACGGGAACACTACTTTTTCGGGATAAAATATACCCTGTGTCCTTTGCCGGGACCCAAAGTTTGTCTATACAAAATTTCATAAAAATCGGTTCAGCGCTTAAAGCGTGAAGAGGTAACAGTCAGACAGACAGATAGATAGACAGACTCACTCTCGCATTTAAAATAATAAGTACATCACTCTGACGTTGGCAACTCCCATTACAGGGTTATGCTATGCCAAAAGAAGAAGAAGAAGAATATTAAGTATAGATAATTTGCGCTCCTTTGATATTCAAACTCAAACAAAACATGTTATCAGTCTTGCTTTTAAGTCGTTTACCAGAAAAAAAATTAACAATAATTAGGGGAGACCGAGGGGTGTTGACACAATTTTTACATTTTGTCTCATATACCAAACACTATTGCCAGAAATGGTATGATATTAGTACCAAACGTTAGGTCATTCTTTACACTTTCAAATGACTAACGTAAAGAAATTGTAAGTGTTAAATATTGTGGTAAAAAATCGACTTAATCGCAACAAATCATGTTTCAATTCCCCTCATACCGAGGTAAAATGAAACAGGGGTCGAGGAGAGTTAAAACATATGATTTCTGTGAAATATTAAGGGCTGTAAAATAAAAGAGGTGATATAATTTAAAGGCATATATTAAAATTTATCTTTTCAAGCACATACTTTGTTGTTTTACGTATCTATTCACATTTTGTACTGATATATCGCATAAGTACATGACTACAGTTCTGATACACAATATGATCAACTCCTGAAGCAGTTAAAAGTGTCATAACGTCATTATTCGTAATATTTATTAAAATAACAGTCAGATAAACAAAATGTTTTACATTCATTGAAAATCTTTAGGATAAAATATTGATTTTCAATAAATAATTAACTTTCACTCGTTTCTTTAGAATTACAATCAGTTTTGATAATTATTTCTTCAAATATTTATGTAACAATAATCTCACAAATATCAAAAATGTAATTAGAAAACAAAAAAAAAACGTCAATCTGGCAAAAATGTGGCAAAGTTACTTAATACTATATCTTCAGCTGCAAAAATATGTTTTTTGACTTGCCATAACTCTGTCAGTCTTTATTTTATGATCAGTAGGCATGCTGAAACAAAATAAATAAATTTAAAAGCATTTATTTAATTGACACAACGTTAATACTTTTTAATGCGTAAATATTCTGATACAATATTGAAAACGAGGAGTTTTGAAACAACCTGTTTCAAATCTCCTCAGTAAGAAAAAACCTCTCAATATTAATTTAACCTGCAATCAAAAATCAAATACACAGAAATCAATTATACCAAATACATACAATAAATATCTAGATAATGAGCTTTCGAAACCAATATAAATCAAACTAAAATACGATACCCTTATGAAAATATAGGCATGGTAAAAAATCGTAAATAACTTACTTTTCACGATTTTTGTCACATGGCACGCAGAACTCCATAACCGCGCGACTCATGCCACCGACGCGTATTGACAAGTCAGCGGGTGGAGGGGAGTGGTTGAAATACAATGTTGCGAGTTCGCTAACAGTTTTAAATTCCATGAAATCGGTACTGTTTCAAATCACCTTTGTGTCAAAACCCCTCGGTCTCCCCTACAGTAGTTTTTTTTCAACTTGTATGTAGCAAGGCTGTTTCTATGTAAGTACTTGTGTACTTTTCACTTTTGCTATAACTAACATTCTATATGTTAGAATGTTAGATAATATAGCAGATAAAATACATATTTTTGTAAAAGAACAATTTTCCATCTCTTTGCTAAAGTGGCTCCGTGCGAGTTTCTTACGCCGGTTCTTCTCGGCGGCTTAGGGTCGAATCGGTGGTAGCTTTTTCTGTTGACTTTACGAAAAAAAATCTTATTCAATTTCATTTGGAAACAAATTTTTGTCATTATCGTTTTCATTCCATTATCAGTTTGACAATAGTTAGTTTTCTTCTGTTTCGTTGGCGAACTTACGTGATCACTTATAATTTGTCCGTAAATACATTGATTAAGTGCGTCGAGCAAAACAGAGGCACACATAGAAGCATACCGCACTGCTTTATAAAAGTTGCCTACAACCTGTAAAATAAAATACTCTTGAGATAAAAAATATTTGAATTATTAGTTTAGCAGTTAACTACTAAGCAGGTAATACTAGTACATCTGATACTCAAGAAAGGAACACAATTATTAATTTGATATTTTCGTGAGGTTGCAACTTGTAAATTTCAACCTCACGAAAATTCTTTCAAAAGTAAAGATTCAAAATAATCAAGAGCAAAATAGATACTAACCGTAACAGTAAAAGCAGTTAAGCAAATGAAAACTGCCCCTAGAGAATAGTTAAGGAGCATTGCATCACCTAACACCGAGTCTAGATTGGCTGAGGTTCTGAAATTTTAGTACTTATTCTACTTTAAACCGAACACATTAAAGTGAAATGAAACGACTAAAACAAACACTCACTTAGCCAGAAAACTATGTCTCGATATTAAAGTTTTGAGCTTTATAACGATTTTGGTATCTTGTTCGTCAATAATAAGATTTTCTAGATGATTCCCAATAATTTTCAATTCCATACTAATGAAACCGATGAACGCGGCGTGGATTAAATTCAGGAAAACATAAACCCAAATAACGATGGTTGTCATGACGCTCTCCCACACATAAACCATCCAGTACCACTTGATCTTGTCGAACGGGTACCAACCGTCGAAAGGATACAAATATTCTTCATTGGAACCATTCGTTTTTTTATCGAATATCATAACTATATATGGAAATGAATTTACGACACCTATCAATGCAGCGCAGTAAAACATTAAAAATCGATTGAAAAATCTAACGTTTTTTACGTAGCGGGCAATTATATCTCTTTGAGCTTTAGAATTCGATACAATTTCCCAAACTTCATTATAATAATGATAAACTATATGATCGTATAGCTCCTTGTTAGTTTGAACCCTGGTGAACTTAATCAGGCCCATGACTACGACGCCCAGATTGGGCACCACATTAATAACTTCCAACCAATCGTCAGATTCATTAAAATAAATCGTTAGAGACAATTGTACTGCAGTACATAGCAACAGAATGTAGGTTATGGTATACCCAATCATTTGATATTTAGTTCTACCGATGAAGGGACATAGAAATATTTTTGAGCCCAATCTCTGTAACAAATTTAGTTGAACTACTACTTCCACTTTTTCTTTCATTATTGTAAGAGTTGATAGAAAAGAATATTCAAATGAAAAAATTGTTCCGAGTTAAAATCTTTTTATACTGGCCAGCTAAAGTAAAACTTGCCAAAGTCAAATGATTAAAGAGTACCTACTTAACTATTGAACAAACCATTTGATCGAAACCATTTGATCACTGGCAAAATTAGCTCCTAATAACTACTTATTTTCTTCTAATGTCAATCACGCCTGGTTTGTAATGAAAAGGTAAAGAAAATTTAATGTGATCATTAGCTTTGTAAAGCAAATAATATAGGGGAATAACATATTGTAATTCTCAAAACTATTGTGTTTGTTTTCCAAATGATAAGACTACACATAGGTAGGTACAACATTTTAGTTTTCAATATGAGTAAGATCAGGTTTCAATAAATACTATTTGGAAACTCCAATTATTATAATAGGTTGGGGAAAAAGTCTTTTCGCATTATAGTATGTATGAACTTGTCATAAAATATCTTGGGCTATACCAATTGTATCTGGCTGATTTTGGTATCATTAAAAAGTTTTATATTTACAGAAGACAATTCCAAATTCAAATTAGGTAAATTTGAGATTTTCATTTGTTTTTCTTATTGTTAAAATGAGTGATTCTTATGAAGAATTTCGATACATTTTAAAATTTTATTACAAAAAAGGTAAAAATTCAACACAAGCCGCGAAAAAAATTTGTGATGTTTATGGACCTAATGCAGTATCTGTGAGAGTAGCGCAAATTTGGTTTAAGCGTTTTCAATCCGGAAATTTTGATATCAAAGATGCACGTCGCTCTGGTCGCCCTGTTACGGACAAAACTGTTGCCATTTTTGAAAAAGTGGAGCAAGATCGGCATATTAGTAGTTACGATGTAGCTGAAGAACTGGGGATTGACCACAAAACGGTTTTGGCGCATTTGAAAAAAGCT
Source organism: Glaucopsyche alexis (assembly GCA_905404095.1). Lineage (NCBI taxonomy): Eukaryota > Metazoa > Arthropoda > Insecta > Lepidoptera > Lycaenidae > Glaucopsyche > Glaucopsyche alexis. The sequence goes on from FR990047.1 coordinate 13,763,880, forward strand.
GGGTACACAAAAAAGCTCGATATTTGGGTGCCTCATGAGCTCACTGAAAGAAACCTAATGAACCGTGTACTCATTTGTGATTCTTTATTACGACGTAATGAAACCGAACCATTTTTGAAGAAGCTGATAACTGGTGATGAAAAGTGGATCATGTACGACAAGAACGTGCGAAAAAGATCGTGGTCAAAGGCCGGTCAGGCTTCACAGACTGTGGCGAAACCCGGGTTAACTCGCAACAAGGTGATGCTGTGTGTGTGGTGGGATTGGAAGGGCATTATTCATTATGAGCTGTTACCGCCAGGCAGGACCATCAATTCTGAACTGTACTGCGAACAACTGATGAGATTAAAGCAAGAAGTTGAGAGAAAGCGGCCGGAATTAATCAACAGAAGGGGTGTGGTTTTTCACCATGATAACGCTAGACCTCACACATCTTTAGCCACTCAGAAAAAATTACGGGAGTTTGGCTGGGAGGTGTTAATGCATCCGCCGTATAGTCCTGACCTTGCACCTTCAGATTTCCACCTGTTTCGGTCGCTTCAGAATTCCTTAGGCAGTGTCAGGTTGACATCACAAGAGGACTGCCAAAACCACTTGTCGCAGTTTTTTCATCAGAAGCCCCAAAAATTTTATAGCAATGGGATCATGTACCTACCAACAAGATGGCAAAAAGTTATCGAACAAAATGGCACCTATATACTTTAGTCACTTGTAAATAAACTTTATAAAAAAACCTTTTGAATTTTTATATAAAATGCGAAGAAACTTTTTCCCCAACCTAATATTATAAATTACAATTAACCCACAGGATTTTCGATTGAATCTGGTGGGTAATGTGATACTAATTGAAAATGGGTCAAGAAGCTCTTATACGTTGCCATTCCTTATAATTTGCTCGTATTGTTCGCTAAGTCCCGGGGGCCTCCACAATGCTTGGAGCTCTTTGATGCATGACTAATATCTGTACTAATCCGATGAGAGTATGTCATCCACTCAAAATGTACGCGGCTTTTGTAGGTCTTTGAGTTTGAGTAACCCCCTCATTCATATGTTATGATTAAATCTCTGAATTTGTATTTCAGATATTTTGTAAGCCGACATTTAACATGCGTTTTTATTCATTATTAGAATACGGTAGATATATTATGTATATTCCAAAACATTTAAGATGTAAAATGTATTGCGCTTTATAGTAAGCTTACATTTTTTTAAATATAATTAATATGTATTTCTATTTATACCTACAACAAAACAATATCTGATTTAATTTGGATGTTATTCTGATTAAACTTATCTGTCTTATCTAAAATGACTATGCATAAAGAAAATAAATCTCTTCGAAAATTTAAATAAGAACATTTGGTAGTAAATTGTTTTCATTTATGGAATGTATTTGGAATCTTTATAAATGCGAACTCATATGTTCCCGATTGTCCATGGAAAAACCAATTTATAAGGAACCCTATTCCACACTCTTTCTCAGGCATATCGAAGGTGTCGTAAAAATACGGTGTGCTACGAGATATATAAATATATTGGAAATAGAAAGCGGCGTGTTTGAGCCTTTTATTATATGTATTCTTTATTCACACAATAAGATATGGGCTTCATATCAAGAGTGATATCTACGGAGAGCTGATATTTGTTTCAATATAATGTACTACCGAAGAGTTTGAGTCGTAATTTTTTTTAGAATAGAATAATGTATAGAATAAAATAATGTTTATTTGTCCAAGAAAACATACATATTTTTACAAACAACAAAACTTAAAAAGTGTTTTTGAGCAAAGCCGACGCAGGTCAGTATGTGCCGATTGCAAGCAATCAGCGCTGATCTTCCGCTGGGCCGACAGATGACGCCACGCACATATACATATAAGGGAACATACATAATACACAATAGTGGAATAAAAAAAAATAGATAACAGATCAAAAAATATATAAAAGCTTTAAAACAGTTTAAGACGTATTAAGACAAATAATGTATACTTATATAAAGTATCGAAAATAAATATAAAATTTTAACATGGGAACACTTCAAATCAATTTACAAATCATATTAAAACGTGTTTCTTAAAACTGTAAAAATGTTTAGTTGTAGACATGTAATTCTCTACTATCTATAGTTAAATTACTACCACTCTACGTACCCTATAAAGTTATTTGTTAAGTCACTGCACAAATTAAACTTATTGGAAAATAAAAATATTTATAGTAGTTGTTTATGATTTTCAATTCCGAAACATTATTTTCAAATCTACACATTTCAACAACTCTATAAACATACAGGCATAAAATGAAGACGTCTTGAAGAATAATAAGGAGTATGAGAGAGATAAGGTAGTTCGTTCACAATGCGGATTTTATTCGCACAGTCGAAGGTCTACACGTCAAATTTCACATCCTGAATAGCGCTCCCTTACGGCGGAATCTTTATAAATAGTTGCGCAAAGGTGCTGCTTAATTTGATGGAAATCTCGTCCCGGCTCAATGCATACCGGGAAGTCAACGGATTGCGAGACTTTGAATAGATCTTGATTTAATTGAGCTTTTGATTAAGCAGAAATCTTTTATGGACTTCAAAATTTATGAGGTTCTGTAGACTGTCAGCATAGATAAATCATTAGTCTATGACCATAGATATATAATATTAATATATGACTGTCAGTTAGTTAATATTCATCTGTTTATTGCCATAAAATAACAAAAACCTTCTATTTGTTTTTAAGAAAATAATGCAAACTGAGGAGTATGAAATTCGGCACTGTCAAAGTTTATACTGGACTGCACTTACATTTTTTATTATAAAGCTTAAAAAGTACATTAAAATAAAAAATACGTTATACCTCAGATTAAATAAAAGTTCAAACTACTATGCATTTGGTACAATTTTGTCACACGTTGACGTTTGTCAATCTGTTTTTCAAATTTCATTTTTATATATTTTTTTATTTCTAAGAGGCTTAAGAATCCTTATTCAAACTTAAAAATAATATATTTAATGGGCAAATTTACACACAGATTTTATATTAAATACTGCGCTAATAGTTATTATATTATAGAAATTATACAATAATACAACAGCTTAAATTTTTTTTAAACTAATTACATTTTTCTAAACTTACTTGACCCAAAAATGTATTCTTCCGTATTCAGTGACCACATATAATAAAAAATTTGCATTAAATTTAAACGTTCTTACGCAAAAATCACTATCTTTATAATATAAACCACTGTTATATTTTGCGTAAAAACATTTTGAATACTTTAATTTCATCAACTACTTGAACTCAGTTAATTAAATAGCAACGCGAAATAGGTGTCTTAAATTACAAAACAGAAGCTTAGAACTAGAGGTAAAAGCGCTTGAAAATATTCAATATCATATTTAAAGTAAATAAGTGAGACGTCTAACAGGCTCTAGGACGATAAGTAGCTCCTTGTGCTAATTAAAATAGACATTGGAGAAAATGAAGACCATTCTAGCCGTTACAAAGGAATTGTGAATACTTGTGCAGTAAATAATGCGGCAAACGAGATTCTGTTTCCTTTGTTCGAATTACTTGCATGTAAAGTAGTTGAAATACGTTTTATATTTTGGAGCACTCTCGAGAATATATTTTACATTAATATTATAATGAGATGAAATTTGTCATTTTGTTTGTTTGCAATTGTTTTAAATGCAAAGAAAATTTCGTGACGAAGACACGTGTTGTTGCACAAAGGAATTGACTTTTGATTTAAAATATTTTTTAGAGTATAACTAGCTTTCCCGATGGATGTTGTTCTGCTTAACTATGAACAGAAATAAATCAATAGTTAACTACCTACAATAACATACGTCATACACCTACAGTTTCTAAACATACAACCTAGTACCTACATCTATTAACTACTAGCATGTGTGAAAGAGTTATCGACCACTAAAGGTTGCAGCTTATAATAATAAACTTCAACCTTTAGTGGTCGATAACTCTTCTATCAATAGATAATAATAAAATTTAATGTAAATAATAATAATAATAATGTTACTCATACGCTAATATAATATTACAGTACCGATAAACTATAAAGCAACATAATCAACATTTCGTGACAACTCGCACTACCCATGGACACCCTCACACTGCCGCAGCCGTACAACGCACCAGGTTTGAAGGTGACGCGCCCGCTGCGCAGTATCGGCCACGCGTTATAGGATAATCTGGCCAAAATTGGAGGTCACATGTTATATGTATTTTACATGTTACTGATTACGCTTCTTGAGTACCTATTTTTGTTTTGGATAAACCCTGTAAAATATTCTGTTAAAAATAAATACAATTGAAGTTAGTTTATTTGTGCTCACTAATTTTTTCTCAACATAAATTCATTTAACTATTAATCACAACGTAAGGTGAACGTATAATAAATCAAACTCTAAATCATAGACTAATAAAAATGTCGTGCGAATAAAGTGAAATTAAGCCATAGAAATGAAAAAGTGGAATAAAGTCACAGAAACAAATTAAACACAGCACGAAACGTTTTCATTACTTTGATAGGCAATATAGTGGGCTCGATTTATCGCAACTATTATACGCGGAGAGCCAGGCGTGACCGCCTCATGAATAACGGGACCTTTAAAATTTAATATCCCCTGTATCCATGTGTAAGCACTTTTTGTGCTCATATCTTTCTAAGGAGCCTTTTAAATTAGACTTCTCATGTTTTACAAGTATGATTTAGTATTCGCTATGAAATAGTTTTCGCTTAGGCAAAATTATACAAATTTATAACTTCTAAATAACATTGTCTTCGTTTGTCCCTAGTATAAAGTCGTATAAGGTCGTTTGTTAAATAACTCAATTTTAAAAACGGAATTGCTCCTAAATATTGCAATTTTTAAGAGGGTATAATATACATTTTAATTGTTTTATGGGTTACGTGTACAATGTAGTATAGTATAATATATTAAATTACTGTACGTTACCCGTAAGCGTAACCGTTAGATTGTAATATAACTAGTGAAATTGTAAAGTGTCTAAAGACTGCGGACCGAATATTCTGGTTATAATAATTTAAGACACCATTTTTCATTACATTATAAATATATAGCAAAGAATCTTTCTTCATATTTTTACAATTTCGTTATTGTATTACAATACAACGGCCTTTAAAATTTTGCGGTGAAATAATTATATAAAATAATATTATGACTGTGAAACTTAGTATCAATATAAAAGTAAGTCCAGTTAACACCGAAACGAGATGATACGCGACGAGGTGCAGAATTTTTAAGATAGCTAATCAAAATGAAACTTTTTTTACTACACAAAAGTTTCATATAACATCAGTCATACACTGCACATGCGCTGTACAGCGTGGTGTAACTTGACATTCGAACTCTTACAAAGAAAGGTAATGGTGTCTACAGACAAGAATTTGGTACGGAGCGTACAGCGGATCTGGTACCCTCCGTACCAGATCCGAGCGTGTGTAGGGCAGTCCGGCGAACATAAGAAGAAGGCGAAGAGTTCGCCGTTGTCCGCATCGGATCTGGTCCGCTCCGTACCAAATTGTGTGTCTGTAGATAGCATAACTCTTGTGTAATTAATAAAGTTCCATTTTTAATATCTATCTTGAAAATGCAGCGCTGTGTTGTATATCGTTGTATCTCGGTGTGAATTTACCCTAATACGTTTATGACAGTAACGGTAGTAATAATAAATAATAACTCCCCACCGATTTCGGTGACGGTGGCCGGTTTCACTGAAACCAGCGCAGTTACGCTGGAGTAATTTTATAGAGCCCAAGTGTGTGCGCAATACACAAGAGCACTCTCTCTTCATTTACTCTCATAATCCAGTGGGACGGATAAACGACACGACTGATGAGAGATCAGGCGCAGGTCCGACTTTTTACATGCCCATCCGACGCATGGATCATCTTTCTTGTCAGACAATCAGGTGATCAGCCTGCATTGTCCTAACCAAACTTGGAAACACCGTGTTTTGTTGTTCCAATGCGGGAATCGAACCCACGACCTCCGAGTCGAGAGCCAATGCTCGAACCACTAGACCACGGAGGCTGTTAGTAGTTAACGGTAGTAATAGCAGTTTAGCCACGGCTTAGAAGCGTAGCGAGTGTCTACGGCGTAGCAGCGCTACGTAGCGATTTTTGTTTAATAACTCCCTTAAATACTTTTTTTTGTAATTTAGTACAATATTAATATGAAAAGTTAAAATAATCTTTACGTAGATACGTATGTTATCAATGCTTATGTACATATAGTAATTTGTAGTTAAAGCTATAAAAGTTAAAGCCTTAAACTATTGAACGAAACCTTTGAAAATCCTGAAACAATGAAAATATATAAATGAATACATCGTTTAGTACATAATATTATTAATTATATAACGGTATACATGCAGCTGAGTTATACCGGCGGGCGGGCGACAGATGGCCGACATTACAATAATAAATCGCCCAGACGATGTGTTGTAGGTGGACGAACTTTGGACAATATATTGTTCATAATTAAGTTATGCCTTTTACATAAGCAAATAAAGGGTATCAGTAAATTAATTTTATGGATATAAAACTGTCGTTGGAGATATTTGAGTTCATTTTATTCTGGATGTTGCCATTTTATGTTATTTAATATTTTTTCAGTGTTTGAAAATATAGTTAATCCAATGCTGAATTCGCTGTTTTAGGGTTTTATACCCAAAGAGTAAAAATGGAATCCTATTACTGAGACTTCGCTGTCCGTCCGTCTGTCCGTTTGTCACAGGCTGTATCTCCTTAACCGTGATAGCTGAATTTTTCACAGATAATGTATTTCTGTTGCCACTATAACAACAAATACTAAAATCAGAATAAAATAAATATTCAAGGGGGCTCTCGACAGCAAATATGTTTTTTTTTGCCGTTTTGTACGGAACCATTCACGCGCGAGCTCGTCTCGCCCTTGATCGGTTTTTTCTTTTTGTTCCTAGCTTGTACCGGTACTAAATTATTCTCAAACATGTTGTACAACTACATTTACCTAATTTATATTACATTATTTTTTGAGTTCCATAAATCAACTATAATTTTTGGAAAGAACAATCGAAAACAATACCAGAGCTATTTCCCCCCACATTAAAAAGCTATCCCATAAAATAGCTGACCATAATAAATAAACCGCAGACACTTAATAAAGAAACTATCCCGGGGATGTCAAAAAAGCAATGCAATAATTAATTGTCGGCCACTATCCCGGGTCGACTCGGGATAGAATTTATGGAGGAATTATTATTGAAAAGGAGGGACAAATTGCTGCTAGAGGCGGCCGCCTAATGTTATGGAGGTCCAGACGATTGAATAACACACTAATGTAATATTATTGTATGTAATTACTCGTATTCATAGTCATGCGAGTACATGTATAAACTATATATATTTTTTTGTTTATGCTTTGGTTATATGAAGCGAATATATCACATATATATTTGTACAAACTGCTTTTGTCCTTAGTATCAATTTACACCGAAACGAAACGATACGCGAGACGGCGCTACATTTAAAATTGAACTTTAAACGTTACATAAGAAGATACACGTTTCATTGTAAGAGTTCGAATGACAGGTTGCACTGCGCTGCACAGCGCATGTTCAGTGATAACTGATGTTATAATAAACACATTACCACTCCTTTGCGTCGCGCAGTCGGGTAAAAACGTGTATCTTTTTGTAAAGTGAATAAAGTTCGATTTTAAATATAGCCTCTGTGGTCTCGTGGTTAGAGCATTGGCCCTCGACTCGGAGATCGTGGGTTCGATTCCCGCATTGGAACAACAAAAAAATGTTGTTGTCAAGTTTGGTTTGGACAATGCAGGCTTATCACCTGATTGTCTGACAAGAAAGATGATCCATGCGTCGGATTGGCATGAAAAAGTCGGACCTGCGCCTGATCTCTCGCTAGTCATGTCGTCTATCCGGCCCACTGGATTATGAGAGTAAAGGAAGAGAGAGTGTTCTTGTGTACTGCGCAAACATTGGGCACTATAAAATTACTCCTGCGTAATTGGCCTGGTTTCAATGAAACCAGCCACCGTCACCGAAATCGGTGTGGGGGAGTTATTGTTATTATTATAAAGTTCAAAAAATAAATAAATAAATAAAAATGCGGCGCCGCGTACTGTCGCGTATCGTCGCGGTGTTAACTGACCCTTAGACCTACACAAGAACAAGGGACGTGTTATAATAAAGCGTTAATGAAGTGCTATCCGCAGACAAAGTACATTCAGCTTTTACGCTTCTACTTCTACAAGTTGTATAACTTTTAATTATGTAACTTGTTAGGTACAAGCTCTACGAATATTTCCATTGTCCAATCTTCCTTAATTATCTCCAACTTCAGAGCCAATTATGACGTAATAAGGTAACCTAACAACCCTCGGACAGAACAATAAACGTGTGGTCATCCTTCAAACTCGAAACAAAATTCAATAAATTCGGACAGGAGGGGAGAGTGGCCGTCATCTGGAAACTTTTGAATCGCCGTCAGCGGCAAGGGTACCCTTTTGTCCACTAAATTGCCTTATTTCGTGCTTCTAATAAGACTTTTCTATAACTATCGTATAATTGCGTCTTTGTACTTTGAAGTCTGTCATATTCATGTTTGCCTTTGATATAAAAACAAGGATAATGGCATTGATATACCCTATTTATCTATCTATATACCTATCTTGAGATATCACAATAATAATCGTAAACAAAATGGGTTCGCCGCACCGTAAAGACCAACCTAAAGTAGCAAAAAGGGTACTTTCATAGGAGTCAATCTTACACATTTTAAACTATACTTCATTTACAGCATAAGTACAATATCGACAAAGTTCCTTCTTGACTTGTTTCTAAATACGTACCTTTGGATGCCATAAAATTTAAACACAAAGGAAGTGACCGCAACGACTGCAACCTAATATAAAGTCAATTTTGTATGCGCTGTCTCTATAATAAATGGATAATGAACATTATCTTGAACGTGAGGATTATGTAAATTGTGGTCTATTGGAATATTTATTGGCATCAGCTTGTAATTAGATATCTCGCTGTCCGGTGGGAAATCGTACTCGGATTGACGTCACGTCACGCCGGTGCATGAATTATGCTCTTGGAACAATTATTTTGGTTCCGCATTGTGCTTCATTTGAATATAGAACAATTGTGACAAAGATAATACAATCCAGATTATCCAGATAATAATAATTAAAATATAAACACGCATTTGTTGTAAATCAGCGAATTTCTTAAAGTTTCCGAAAAGCAACATAAATATGCATTGAAATAAGCAAGAAAGTATAGTAATCAGTAAATATAAAACTTACATGACTAAAAATGACTAAAAAAATAATTAATGTTATATTATAATTTTATAAATTTAAAAATTACTGTTCAAATCCTTATAGTCATTTGTGACATTTTTGTTATGACAAGGATGTTATACTCAAATGCAGTATTAAAGTTAATAAAATCAATTTTGTATTTATCTTTATATACTTTCAACTGCTGTGACATCACTCGTGCAGTATTAGGGTTCCGTAATACTCGAGGAACCTTTATAGTTTCACTCTGCCTGACCAGTCTCTGTCTGTCTGTTTATCTATCTGTCTGCTTTTCTAGCTTCTGTAATTATGAATACAAATTGATGAAATTTGGTACAGTTATGTAAAGTGTATAGATCGCGGTTTTGGTATCATAAAAAATAATAATAAATACATATACATTTATAGATGTAAAGTGGGGATGAAAAATATTTTTTCATTTTGCCCCATTGTGTGGGGTATCGTTAAATAGGTATTTTAGAATAAAGAAAAGAGAAGGTTTCATTCATGACATTTTTACAAAATCAACCATTTTCGAGTAATCGGCCTCAAAAGTGGTTTACAAGTTGGTTGGTCTAAAGTCTAAACTATGAGACTTAGAAACTTGAAATTTTCCATGCTGATAGATCATGCTAAATACTCTTTAGGAAAATTATTTTTATCAAATCAATCAAATCAAATCGGACAGTAACTTTTCACGTAATTTGAAGAAAAAAAAAACCTATTACGCGTTAATAGTTACGGAACCCTCCTTAGACATGTCCTGACATGCTCTAGGTTAGGTTTTTTCTTGTATAGTTATAGAGCATTTTTAATGCTCTCTAAAGATCTCACTTTTGTGGTGATTTCGTCAGCGGTTGATCGTGGATTGTAGATATCTGTATCTAGGATAATGCTGCAAGGTTAGATGGGACATATTTTAATTTATTTCTGGCTCTAGAGGAACTTTTTCTGCGGGACTGGACTCACGATTATCTTGCCCCATCTTACAGTAAAATTTTAGTTTGCCGACAATGAAACTCGAGTTCGAATTTTATACAGGAGATATTTAAAACATTTTTCTAAGAATTTCTGGGCCTCTAGTCAAGATGAAGATTTCAACGGCGAAGTTCGAAAACTAAATGTTTGGGATTTGACATAACGCATCGCAAGCGGCATGTCACATAACGATGACTTATGTCAAATCCCATACATTTTTGATTTCGAAGTTCGCCGTCGAAATTATCGCATGCATCTTGACTAGAGGCCTTGTTATGTATGGAAACTTAACCACCATTTGAGTGTAAAATTTTCTAAGCATTAAAATGCTTCAGCCGCTGTGCACGTGAACGCTTAATTATGCACGGAAAGTGTCTCCTTTAATTTTAAATACATTATTCATAGTTTATTACCCCTGAAGTTTTATCTATAGCTTTATTCCTTGATAAAGTTTGACTGATTCTTGTGTAATACATACGAGTAAATTAAATGTTTAGTAGATTAACATACTTCTGAAAGTGAATTTTTACTATTTTCCGTAAATGACTACATCCTTTAATTACGAAAACATTAGTAAAAGAGAAAGCTGCTAAACTTCCTTTGATTGTACACATAGTAAGTTTGAAAAGGGAATTTAGCAAGAGCACTAGTATTTATTTTTTGCGTCTAAATTCAAACGAAACCTCCGAAATAGCAGATTGAAAGACGGATCGAGTAAGTATACTATCATATCTCGAATGATTTATTTACATTAATAGTTTAAAATTTTAATTGGGCTGTAAATACATTGTGGTAGTTAATTAGGGAGTAGTATTGACTCTCCCGGCGGCGATTGTTACTGACCATCCCGAACACATGGCTCTTTAGTTTGTTAAGCTTATCACTTTTAAATGTTTTTTTTTTTTTTATAATATTCTTCATTATTTTATTTCCACTGCTTTATTATAAAGATGTACAAAGAGTAATCGGCAAACTTTATCGTCCAAAATAGAAGTTTTAGTTCAAGCTCTTTTATGTTCAACTTCTAAACGACTTGCTAAAAACTGTAGAACGGCAAGCGCAGGCAAGCGCTATATGGGCTTTATCTTCATTTTTGTTTGCTTATCTTTGCATACGAAAAATAGAATGAGTATATATTTTAATTTATTAGAAGAATATCGTAATTATGACCATGGACTATAAATAATAAAAAAGTAGAATATTTTTGAAAGTAAAATTTACAGGAGTCGCATTTCTTGTGTCACGTCTGACATCTCACATAAGTAATAAAATACGATTAGTATCAACCTGACATTCTGTCACACTTTCAAAAAATCACTCTCACAAATTCAAGCTAGGCGAAAGATATTACACATCGAAAATATTTTTTAAACCTGTTTGATATCCTACACGCCAATGTGTCACACACAATGAATTACAAAGTGAGCGTCAGACTCGGACAGTAAGGGATCCAGTATTGTTACGCCTGGGATTTGGATCTCATATTATAATCCGAGAGGGTCTTGCGGCGGTCACCGTTAATGAGGGGACAACACAATAGCACTCCAGATATTAATTTGTACATTTTCTATTACGGAAGAGTTTGATTACGATTTTAAAGAACAGTTTTAAATTGGATACCAGAACGCAAATTGTTGTTTAAAATACTTACACTTTCATTTTTCTTTTATTGACTTAAATATTAATCGTCTTGATATTGCATAAACTGATTTTTAGAGTTTGGACCAATCAAAACGGGTTCGACGTGGGTTTGACGTTTATGAGAATACCATTTTGCAGTTTCAATATCAGGACTGGATCGTAACTGTATTATTGCAGGATTGCAGAATTTTACTAATTTTCAGCAATAAATAGAATTACGACTTTTTTTACAAATACTATAATATAACATTAAACATTGTAGTAATTTTATATGTTCAATTGTTATGCTTCATTTAACCACTAAGTCATTACTTAGGTACTTGAAATAATATGTTTTAAGCTAGTAATAAGGTCAAATAAAATGAGTAGGTAAGTAAAAGAGAAGATAAACTAGAAGTTACACTTACAAAAATTATTATGAGCTTACGTATACGATCATCCGATACTGTAAAATTGTGTCAATATTTTAAAACATTTTTGTAATACCTTTTCTTCAGGAACTAGTTTCTTTCTATATTTTGTAGTAAAATATGCCCATGAGATATGACAGTTTCGTGGTCTGTAATCTTTATTCCCGTATGGTCAATAGCGCGAGTATTCTCTATTTATCAAGCGGTAGCTCGTTTGTTAGGATATTCGTAAATATTTCAGACGTTATTGCCGCCATCAACATAATGTTATGGGGTGAAATTTTACAACGGAAACAAAAGATGGAGGAGACGTGTTTTCGTATTGATATATTGTTTTATTATTTATGTAAGTTTACATAGGAATCCGTACAAATTATTTAATATATTATCGTGAAAATACGTTTATAAGTATTTGATTTAATAACTAAGTCGGACGGTCTGATGGGACGCGAACAGTACTTAAATATCTTACTTTTGCTTAATGTATATAAAAATTCGTAATGTCTTATGAAATCGAATTTAACCTCAGTAATTCTAAACTTCTGCAGCAAAATTGCACATAAAGAGAAGTGGAGATATAATTTTGGCGGAATATAACGTCAATACGGAATTTCGGTAATTGTTTCGGCGATGTCAGATTCGACGCGTTTGAGATGAAACGTTACAATACGTTGCACCCATCCTCTATTGTCGTTGCACCCAAATGGAATGGGTGCATTATTACAAACGACGGGAAATAGTAAATTGTTTCCATACAACACCTGTGGAACTCACACTTTGGAGATGAGTTTATTCAAGCGCTGTGACAATCTAAAAGCTATGAGGTATAAAGATTTTATCTGAATCATTTGCAGGAGTGGTGTTGTAATTTCGTGCAAAATGAAGCTGAAGATTTTGTCGTGTACTTTAATGTATGACTATGATGGTTCAACGTTAAATATTAAAGCACGTTTAAAGTATATAAAAGTTTTAAAATATATACCTAAATGTTTAATATTGTAGCAACTAATATTGGACTGTGTATTGTGTGTTGATTTCGTTAAGTATAAAACCGGATCGCCTTAAAGGGCTACGCTTTTAAGTGAGCTAATCTCTACAAAGATTACCCCTTGAGAAGCGTGACACGTCTTTTGTTTGCTCAGGGCAGGAACTCGTTCGTACAAGGTGTTGACACCTGGAGCGTTAAAATGATTTCAAGTAGAGTACGGTTAGGAATATATCGATAATAAAGGACGTAATATTTATAAGGACGTAATATTAATAAAGGACGTAATTATAAATTTTGGCTTTTTGAACCCTATGTCACGCTTTTTAGTATCCCTATAACATGTACTGACACGCTTAGTATGACCCCCTCTCTCCCTTGCGCTATGGCGTAATATGTGAATGGACCGAAATATGTAAAAAATGTTGTTTTAAAATTGTTGTATCGTATTCTATGGGCTTCGATAACATTCAACCGCTCTCTTCATAAAAACATTCATTACATAAAAATCTTCCCCAGCCGCATTTATCTGTAGATCACCATCTATAAAAGAGCTTTAGTGACCGATTCAAATCCCCATACCGTTTAGACTAATGAGAATAACATAAACTTGAAGCATCCTAACCGCATAGAACGTCGGTATGCGCCCCACGGATCCCTAAATTAGACTTTATTGAGTGAGTTATTTAATGTACTTACGGCTTACGTGAATTTTTGCTTATTATTATTGGAGCTAAAGTAAGCCCGGCTTAATCCAATGAACTTTCATTACGGTGCGTTTCGGGCGCAATTTTATTTGCCGTGCGGCTCGGGCGAGCCTCTCCATGCCGGTAATAGCACGCCCTGATAGACAATGTTTGGAGCATTTGGGGCATGCAAATATAATTATTAAAAATTGCTTTGGCCGTTCCGAGCGAATTATTGTTTTTATGGAGCCTATAATATCAAAGAAGATTTCATAAAACATTTGAGCGCTTCTTATTAGGTTTATAGAAAAATATATTATTGTATTTTTGTTATTTTTAGTAATTTTGGGACGACTAAAAATAAGAGACGAATGAAAATTATCAACGTTGAAGTTTTGCAGCTAGAAACCTTTTTAACTTAGCTGTAGAAAGTAAAATTAGAAAATATTGCTGACTAAAAAGTTGATGCGCTTTTAAACATTAAAACTCTAATTTAGTCTAGCTAATGGGAAGGGAAGCTAAACATTTTTCTCACTAAACAGTTTGAAATAAAACTTGGTAGAGTGGGTGTGGGGGCCCCCGCAGCGGAGCATCGTGTTTATGACTTCTATAGGGAAATAGCATCCGACGGCACCGAACAAATGGAAAAACTTTTATTCCCACACATGCACGGTATTAGGTGCATTTTCATATTTTTCACTTGTGGACCGATGAGTTTTTTATGGTTATGCCGTCGTAAACTTCGCTCGTTATAGTTTACGCGACAATATTGTTGTGTTTATGCGTTGGGCGAAACAGATTAACATTTCAATTTTACATCCTGAAGCACTTAGGTAGGCATGAGATAGTTACGGATAGAGTATCTAACATAAATTTTAATAATCCGCAATACAAAACGACACTCTGAACCTCAATTGTCGTATTTAAAGTAGACTTTGTTTGCATTGAAAGTGTAGCGATATGTTACCGTGAACGGATTTTATGACGTTTCGACCAATCAGAGCATGTTTCACGTTGGTTTAACGATCATAAAACACCGTTTGAGAGTTTAAGCGTATCGGGACTTGATTGTAATTGTATTTTATTTAGCAGAATTGCCCCTCTAATCCTTGTTAGTATTTTTTATATTGTCTTAAACGAAAATAATCTATACAAATAAATAAAATTGAAGTGTCTGTTTGTAATTACAAGTTAACAGAATTACACGAAATGCATATGATAGTATATACGGTATATACTAAAAAATATAATTTTAAAGTTTTTGTCTGTCTGTCTTTGATCAATTTAGTCTCTGAAACGGCTGGACCAATTTTGACTGGACTTTCACTAACAGATAGCTTATAGGGGTAACTTTAAACTTAGATTACTTTTATCTTTGGGTTCCGAATAAAAAAGTAAGTTTCCGTTTCCATTACTTTTACGCAAACGAAGTTGCTAGAACCAGCGAGTTTATAATATAAACAAAAGTACTTTCTAAACATTCGAAATCAATAAAGTCTTAGGTATTGAAATATAATCAGTGCGGTTTCATCTCAAACCCTCCCCCGAGAGTCGCCAGCCACACCCACATGGCAGTCAACATGAGCACCGTTTTAATCAATACATCAAACAAAACTTGGCCGCTACAGCAATAATAATTAAAAGCGAATGATTATGTAGAATATTTGCAGAGGACCAAAGGGTCGCATCGGCCCTCGGGCGAGTGTTCTATTGCATAAGTAAGACATAGTTATAATCCTCCGCCCTTCTGTAATCCTGGTCCAAGAGATGATGATTGCTCCAGTTTTAGTTTACAAAAGGTAATCCCGCAACTATTGGGGCTTTGGATCGTTTGATAGGAAGGTAGTTTGTGTTTACGATGTAAATTTACTGTAATATCATAAACCTCTTTCATTAGATATGTTCAAAGTTTGTAAAGGATAAGAACTTTGGATTTCAATGTCTATGTATTAATATTATGGTACCATTCGAATAAAGACTTAAAAAATATATATATAACATAAAATAGTACTACATATTTCGAACAGAGACATACACATACATAAAATTGAAATACAGACACATCTTACATACAGACATTCATTTAATCCACAACTTCAGAAAACAACATTGGTAATGTTAAAACATAACGTCTAAAAGTAACATACACATTTCATTCGAAACCCTCATCAGGAGCCTTTATCAAAAAGCGTATTGTTTCCGTTGTATCTGTTTCCGTAAGCCTCCGTGTTTTCGACGTCATAATACAGCCTCTTGAAGTATAAAAGGGCATTTCATCGCGGTACGAGTAGCGAAAGGGCAATTCACAAAAGGCTTTTTAAAATACTTTCGGCAGGCCTATGGCATGCAACGAACCCTCTCACTGTTCATAACAAACACTCCCTAAGTAATTATTTAATTGTGCAACCATGTCATAATTAGTTTTACGAATTTTTGTTAGTGTTAATTAAAAAACAATTATTGTAGGAGGTATTATAGGAGGAAGGACATTCTTGTACTACATTAATCTTATAATATTTTATAAAATGTAATAAGTACGGTTTAAAATCTTACTTATTATTTACTGAATTTAAATAGGTTGCTTCTTTAAAGTTTCAAAAGTGTCGAGAGAATACCTGTAATAAGGAATTAGTTAACGGAAAACAACAATAGGCAATCGGACAATTTTTTTTATTGCTTATATGAATAGTACTCTTAAATATGAGTAACTTCTCAGAAGAAACTGTATATCAAAAGTCAATATTTTCAAAGGTACAGCGATTTGTATAAAAAATTTCGCGAGCCTCCTAAAAACGCTCCATACTAAAGTCGACCTACAAATGACGTCACTTGTAGGTTATAGTATATGAAGTATATGGCCGCCGGAATATATTTGTAAATATCTCCCATATTTGTGCGTTTAAGTTCATACTTACCATAATGAATGTTTTTGTATATGATGTGAGTAAACTAATGATGTAGGTTTTGTTTACCAATTTCGCAAAAAAAAAAAAAAAATTTTTGGTACTTTTTAAATGTATTTTATTAGTAAACTACACATAAAATAATATATTTTTTTAGATTTACCAAGTAGTAATGCCTCAATATTTCTGAATATATTAATGAAACTAAATATTTCAGATGTAGTCCGATCCTCTATTAGTAGTGCGTTTTTTTTCAGGTCTTTAAAGCCTTTTAATGTCTTTAAAGCATGCGTGCTAAAATTATCAAATTTATAATATATTTTTTCGAGCCAAAGTAAAAAGGTGTCTTGTATTCTAAGCTTTATTTATACTGTCCGTTATGTTTTGTTTGCCTCATCCCGATATTACTGAAATTGCAGTTTATTCCTGGGGGATATTAAACCACCCGCCGCGTTTTTCCATACTTCTTTTCATGCGAAATTGCCCGTTTCCTGTTTATCATGCCTTCAACTTAAGTTTTATTTTACACAATATTCTTAATTCATATAAGCTTGAAACAACAAAAAAATATAGAGTTTATGAAAATGTTGATAATATAATTATAATAGATATTTTCTTTTTTGTTTCTTACTTATTCTTGTCATTATAAATTTGGGTCAAGACTGGTAGAATTTAGATTGCAGTTAAATTATAATGTGAGTAAGTAATAACAATTAGAATTCTGGAATTTAGTATGATACCTAAAAGTAACCCTTATTACTTAGGGATGTAAAAATAGTTCACAACCTACCAAATACACCTGCAAAATATCATAAATATCAGTCTAGCCGTTTCGGAGAACACCTGTAACAAACACCACACACGAGAATTTTATATATAAGACTAGCCGATGCCCGCAACTTTGTTTGCGCAGAACTAACGGAAGCGGAACCCTATTTTTTAAACGGAAACCTAAAATAAAAGTAGCCTATGTTAGACCTTATAACATCAGCTATCTGCCAGTCAAAGTCCCGTGAAAATTGGTCCAGCCGTTTCAGAGATTAGCCGGAACAAACAGACAGACAGACAAAAATTTTAAAAATTGGTATTTTATTGTAATTACCGAATATACTTTCAGATTCACTATGTGAAAAGCTGTTAATTTGAAGTTACAAACAGACACTTCAATTTTATTTATCTGTATAGATGTATAGATGTATGGATGTAATACGTTTCAGCTAATAACGCGGACGTCACGGGCACCTCATCACAATATCGCGTTACAGAATCACGGCGTCATCGGCGGATGCCAATTATCCGTGAGCACTCATTTTCCAACTCATTCCCCGGTGTAACGATCACGTGGTGATTTTGACAGTCGCCAACGACCCTTTTCGAGTTAAGATGAGTGCACACCATCCGAAGTGTATCTAACTTATAAATAATATAATATGCTTTATACTGAACGTCTTGGTGTTACAGAATCTGTTTTCATAAATCGATTTTATTAAAATATTATTTTGATTAATTACAAGCCATAAATTTAAGTACACAATTAAATAATAATTATTCCTTCACAAATCACAATGTATAATATTATAATGTTTACAAAAGTTCTTTCTTTCTCTTATAGTTTGTCGGTACCGTTGGGTTTCCTATTCATTGTTCAAGTGTTCAACTTTAGGCACGATGAGAGTAATTTTGGATTTCAAATGATGAATGAAGTTTCTACCACGTGTACTCTGTACAGTTTATGTTTTTTTTTAGGTAGGCTATTAGCAGCGTACCTATCATTATTCTGCTTTTCTAAAGTTATTTCCAACCTTTATTTCTTTTAAGAATTTTCAACTAACTCTCCATATAAAGAGCTCGTAGCGTTAAAAAGTAAAAACGCACAACTAAAAATTAATTTTAGCGCAGTAATGACGTCACAATTAGAAGACATAAGTCCGTTGTGTTCGGCCCCTTACCGTGAGGGGAGGGTGGGCGCATGCAAATGTCAGTCGTTAGCATGCATTGCGCGTAGTAGACCGTCTAATTAGAAGAACTAACCGACTTGAGATATCATTTGATGAACTCGCCAAATATGTCCTTAACATTTATTGTAATTTTTGAATATTATGTGCTTTGAGTTATTTACGTATAGTTGTATAGTTATGAGATAGAATAATAGTAATCCTACATTTAATATTATACATCTATGGTCCTACATAAAACTTTCTTAGCTGGCGTAATATTATGCAAGTAACAACTAATGGCTGTGTTTGGAGGAACAAGCGCTCGGATGCGCTCGTAAACAAAATGTCGATGGCTAAGCGGTAAAGCAAAATGGCGGATTGTGTTACCGCTATTAAAGTTAGTTTTTTTTTGCCAAACACAGCCAATGACAATAAGGTCAGACGAATAAGTTACTGTACAAAAGAAATAAATATAAACGCGAGCAAAAGTATAAATAAGCAATACTAACTTGGGAATTTACTGAAGTGGCTCTACGAGACGTAGTTAAATTAGTTGTACAAGATTCCTCGATCGCGGAGCCCGAGCGAGTTCCTGGCCGGGCACCCCGGGCACCCACACTCGATCCGTCTATTCAGAAACGAGCATACATTAAAAGTTTGCCGACAGCACAAACATATTATAGGAAGAAAAACAGAGAAAATTGTATGGAACTTAAATTAATGGGACTTAAGTTGGGGAGTTTGTGAATACATCTTCGTTGCTAATTCACGCTGGTTCAGTTAGTAACAAGTATATCGTTAATGTCGGTTCAAGAAAGCCGTTTTGTAATCATATACTTTAAACGAGACAATTTAGTGCAACAAAATTTAGTAAGCATGCATGCTTACTAAATTTTGTTACCATGAACAACCATTAAATTTAGTTAGCATGCTAACTAAATTTAATGGTTGTTCTGTAACTGAGTTTTGGCGGAGAAAAATCAATCTAGCTAGATCTTATCTCTGGGAAACAGCGCATTTGTAAGGCACCTATATAATATGTTTTTTCTTTTGTCGTGCAACAATAGGTCAATAATTTCGATTGGCACTTTGTTTTGCATCTTTTGTTTTGTTCGGAAATTCGAAATGTGGTGGGTTCGAATATCAGTGAGATAAATAATATTTAGGTATGTGTTTATTTTTATTATTTTTAAATTTAGCTGAACTGCGAACAAAGATCAATGAAATTAATTTGTTTCAAAATGCTTTACGATTAATAATTGAAATATGTTATGTCTTGAAACATTTTGAATAGATCTTCATATTAATAGATCAATTTCGATCACAAGAGCACTTTATCTTACGTGTGCCTATTTGAACTATTCTAAAGTAATTGCTTTACTCTCTAGTATGAGCCAATAACTAATCTACATTCTCAAATATAGTAGGTATTATAGCGATTCGTACTGGAGCCGTCCAATATTTCTCTGACCTTTGTTTACTGTGCGACTGTTGGTAATTTGAGTAAAACACCATAAGCGAAACAATGTTTGAGGGGTCTCTTAACTCTGGTCGCTATTGTAGTACTTCGTACTTGTTAGTTAGCATAAGTAATTTCGTTACGCGAAAATGAAGGGTCGCGCTATCTCGAACAGCAAATAATTTAACCCATCAATTGGTTTTATAATTACCATTTAGCATCAATAAGGCAATTTAATATTTAACTGTCGACAAATTGTAGGAGGAATTTGATTTTTAGCCTACAGCGATGAAGAAAGGGTTATGTTTCTTTACGAAAAGGGTTTTTATCCTAACATTTTTAGGATTAAATCAGTACGCTTTAGTGCATTAATAAGTTTTGAAACTGATAAGTCTATTTCACAAAATGTTCAGCAATTTAAAGTTTAAGTGAAACTTAATCAAACTTAATAAAGCAACGGACAAAGACAAGTCTAATTAAATAAAGGATTCAATAAATGCAATATCGAAATAGTCTGGTCAGTTACCTGGCAGGGATACGCAACCAAGTGGCATTTCAATATGGCGCACGTGGTTTGGGACCCTTTCGCCAATTATTATAATTAACTATAAGAGGAAGTGACCTCTCTGGCTTAGGGTTGCCGCGGCCATTTGCAAAGATTGATAGCAACAAGACAACTGGATTAAGACGTTATTATGTTTCTAAGTTGTATGGATGCTTAATTTTATAAAGTAATAGCCTATTACCAAGTTTTGGGTCAGGAAACTAGAGAACATTGTTATGAAGGATTATTAGAGTAAGTCTTAAGACACACTGGGTATTTTACTCAAAGCACTCCAACCTGTAGGTCGATACAGAATAGTTTTGATGCAGTCTCGATATGTTATAACAGCAAAATTGTATTATCATAAACGTCAAAATAAAATTTAATATGTTTTGATTAGTCCAATCTCCAAAAATCTGTTTATGATTTCATGATAATTTAGTTATAATTTATTGAAAGTGAATCGAAAGTCTAAGTAAAATACGAGAATTGGATTCTAACCTGGTTCAGATTAAATTCTTTTAATAGAAAATTTTTAACGGTCACCAGCTGTAAACTAAAAATGACGTGAAAAAAATATCTAGATAGGTTGTACGCCATTTTTCTCCCAATTCCATATTATTAATATGTTAATATCCTTCTATTTTTACTGACCCATCTTTCTTGAGTTAATAGCTGTATCCCTATAACGGGATCTGTTTCATATTGTAAAATTAAGTTTCATAGTAAGCAACAAGATTGTCACTGACTGCATTATTCATGAGCGGCTAAACTCGTCAGCCGCACACATTCCCGTAATGTAAAACTCACCCAAACTCACCCAAATTCCCCCAATGGGGTATGATGCATGCAAGTTTCGAATAAATGTAACCTCTGACGAAATACGCAATATGATTCGAGAATGTTCCAAATTAACTGACAGGAAAACTAAAATTGGAATATGAAATTTGGTTTAGAATTTACAAATAAAGAAAATCGAGTATGTAAAGAAATAATACTGACATTTTTTCTTTTATTCATACCTGCCATTAATAGCTGCCATCCCATTTTTTTTTCAATCTAAAAAAAATGGATTGCAGTTTTAATGTCTCTAAAACTAAAAATTGGCTGAATTGGTGATTTGACTAATTTAGATCTTGGAATAATTTTAGAAGTTCAGAGAAGAAGTAGCGTTGAAAAATATTGGAAAAAATGTAAGAAAAAATCTAAAAACGATGATAAAAATTTTCTATGCGATTTTTTTTCTGCATTCACTTTGTTGTTAATTCTCAAATACTATTTCAGAAGAATCGGCCGACCCCAGTTGATCGGTTTAGATGTAGGTGCAGTTATTTATTTATTCCAGACAGAACAAAGTGCGTGTCGGGATGAATAGTATTATAATAATAACTAATTAGTCTTTTATATGAAATATAAGCTTTGACACATTGTATTTTATGCTTAAACTTAAACTACTATCATAGTGAATATCATCAATATCTGTTAAGTATTTGCGTGAAAAAGGAACAAACAAATATCCATCCGTCCATCCTCACAAGCTTTCACAGTTATAGTAGTAGAAGGAAGATAGTTAAACAAAAGTCATTGCATACTTTATGCATAGTGCTGGCCTTATTTTCCCAAAGACCACCTATAAACTGTGTGATAATAATTTTAAGGGATAGGCCAGTGTTCTGTTATACGTTTTACATAATTAACACGCTGAAAATAATTACTGGCAGACAGCACGTACGAACATTTATAATTAAAATATTCAATAAGTGAGAAATGTTTAATTGATTTTATGAAGCGTGATCAATACGAAATGAGGAGCCAACGCCAATTTTTTTATTATTCATCTGTAATTTTTAAAGATTTAGTATTTAATAATAGTATTAGTTACCCAGTGATCGAAAATACATACCATAATATTCAAGAAAAAAAAACAGGACATTCAAATATGAATGTTGTATATTGAATGTAAAAAATATAAATTGACAAACATGTGACGAAATTGTGTCAAACACGTACAGTAGTATGCTTAATGTTATTTTTTTTTAATTGAATATACTTTTAAAGAATTATCAAAACAATATGACCTTTCTGTAATTCTTCTCCATATAAACTTTAATTCTTCCAAATGTTATACACCTCCGTTCGCATGATTTTCGTAAGAGGTTCGATATAAAATTTTTGCTTCAAGTAATAATAATTATTATATAACCCTTAAGGTTACTTATAATAATATGTTAAGGCGAAGTCGAGTTCCCATTATTTCCAATATTTTCTGCAATGATTAACTATATTTAAAAATAAAAATAATACGAGATTTTGGACCTCAAGGTTTTTTATAAAATGTTTTTTCTTTTCTTCATTTTATATTGTGACTCAAAAACTATAAAATAACAAATAACGTTGTATTAGTTTTTTTGTCAAACCGCTGATTAAATATTTTAATACCATTAATGGTATAAATTACATATAAAAACAAAGTGGTCAAGTGGAAGCAGAGATTTTGACATAAATAATAATCAATTTACTTCATTTTTGAAATTGTTTTCTTTGAGGTAAATCTAAAAATATATATTTTTATGGTAGCTACTCTGCAGATATGTTGAAAAACTACTCTTATACAGCTATAGAAACCGACGAAACGAAATATGACGACCTCTGTGGCTCAGTTGGTTGAGCGTGTTGGTGCTCAAGCCGGGGGTCGCGGGTTCAAATCCCGCCGAAGGAACAAAAAGTTTTTCTGTGTTCCTGGGTCATGGATGTGTATAATATAATAAAAATCTTAAATATGTGTATAGTATAAAAGTATTAAATATATTTCCGTTGTCTGGTACCCGTAACACAAGTTCTTCGAGAACTTACCACGGGATCAGATTGACGTGGTGTGAAGCGTCCATAGATATTATTATTATTATTATTATTATTATAGAAAGAAATATAATATCTCGTAAAATATTTATTTTGGGAAATAATTGGAACTACAACCTTTTTAAGGAAACACCGACTTAACATATTTAACCCTGTATAGGTATTACATATATCATATTTATAATAATAATAATAATATCTATGGACGCTTCACACCACGTCAATCTGGCCCCGTGCTAAGTATCCGAAGAACTTGTGTTACAGGCACCAGACAACGGGAAGTATATTTAATACTTTTATACGATTATACATATATTTAATACACATCCATGACCCAGGAACACAAAAACTTTTCTTCCTTCGGCAGGATTCGAACCTGCGACCCCCGGCTTCAGCACCAAAGTGCTGAACCACTGAGCCACAGAGGTCGTCATTACATAATATCTATCGAAACATAATAAATCTTTCTTAAGATATTTATATGACATAATATCATGCCCCCAAAAAACCAAGAAATATATAATATTTCTTTTTAGATATTACAATAAAAACTTAAAGCATTCTAATTTGATATTTTGAGCTTAACAATAATGTCGAAATTTATTTTCGTAAAATTTTATTTCTCTCGCTGAATGTTTAATTTTAACAGAACTGCATGTTTAGTATTAAAATTTATTGTAATAAAAACTAATAAAAAGGAGCTCAACGGAGCGTGGTAGACATTAGCAAACATAACTGGATTGTTACATCGGGATATAAACACAGAACAATGAATTCCAGAATAGAATTAAACGCTGGGGTGAAACTCGAGTTGCTCAACTTAAATCATTATTCCTCTAGACGAGTCAATATTTACTAGATGAAGTTTGCCCGCTATAGTTTTTATTTTCTTCTTTACGATACCGAATATTATTAAAGCGTATTTGTTGTTCCGAATGAGCAATAAAATGGAGATCGATACTCCTTGTTAAAGTCGAAAAGTTAATGGCTAAACAAAACTCTGGGAACGCTCGGTCTAGACGAGTTATTAAAAATTTATTTTCATAGAATTTGCTAATGCACCAGAGATCGGATGTTCCGTGCGTCTTCAATGTACATGTTAGGAAATTCTTTTCAAAATATATGTATTACGTGTGTGTATGAAATTGCATTTTTGATGTGTATTTTAAATGCAAACCCAGTTCAGAGACGAAGGAACGTCCAGTTTATTCATATCCAAGATCATCAGACATTTATAGATTTAAAGGTGCTAGCATTCGCGTGTAATGTAACGTTATAGATTCGACTTTGAGCATTACATTACAATACTACCTCCCTGACTGACGAGCATTCGCGTGTAATGTAATACGTTTTTGAGCGCCGAGTGGATGGTATCATTACAAGGTGCGCATTACGCTGCTCACTTGCGGCCTCGCCGAATTGGCATTTACACGGTCGATTTTCGCCGTGCGGCTGAAATCGTGCGGCTTTAGGCACCCGTCTAAATACCCCATAATCCTCCTACACCTACGTAATGTTCGGATATGTAACGTTACATGTTCCAGGTGAGGGTGCACCTTTACATTTTATATCTAGATAGTTGGATACAAGATACATTCCACATAGATAAAGGTTAAAAATAGGTCCTATAACTATTATATAAGATATTGACCTATCTTATAAAAAACGTTTCATTACTTCGGAGACTATGGCTACGAGCTTCATAGTCTATGCTACGAGCTTCATGGCTCGTAGTAGTACGTTCGTAGCACTGGCGACTTTGATTCTGCGAGTGTCTATGGCGGACGATACTAAGTACCTAATTACTATCGAGTTCATCTTATAGTAGATTGTTTATTGTTGTAAAAATTAAAATAATTATACCCAAATAAAATTCCAAATAAAAGTTATTTGGAAATTAATACAAAATAATTAATATAAAGATTTAAAAACTAGTTAGTAGAAATACAGTTTTTAATATACCTGGAGTGACGATTATGAATGGAATAAACAGAAGTCAGTGCAGGTAATTTAATAAACGGTAAGTTATAAATTTTGGTAATTAGATCATGAATATTTTAGTTGTTGGTTAGTAAATATATTGTCGCTGTTCGCGTTCCGTTTCGGGTAATAATTCCAATTATAACGACTTCATTAATTTAATGGCGACTTCCAGTTGACCTACGATCTTGGCAAATATTAATTACATTGAAAAATTAGTTTGTTTTCGCTTTCTGTACATTTCATATTGTTTGTTGTTTAATAATTATTAAATTATTAAGCTTCTTAATTACAACATTAAATTCAAAATTGAAAAATCTTTTATATATTGACTCAAAGAAAATAGTAAGAAGTTATTGTTTTTATCTTGTATATTTTGTAAAATCATTTCAATCAGTTATTTCTGCAAACCTATCCAGAGGTCCCTCGTTAACTGCAAAAGAACCTTTTTACTTACGATTCAGCTCACTAAATCAAAGAAAACTCGATTTAGCGTATACGTCAACTGGTAACAAATAAACAAAGTAAATTCGAATTTAGTTTTGTGAAAAACTGAAGACAAAGCTTAACATATGCAGCGCAGGTAAGGGGCTGTCCTAACGAACGGAGTGCGTCGAGAATACTTGATGGTCGGTTTAGTTTGTTTTGTCACTAAAAACTTGTGATACTAAGCCTTAAGAAACTTTTAAATTTTTATGACTTATAAAACTTTTATAATCATTTATCACTAATAATAAACATACCAACATAAAATTATTATTCTTTTGCCATCAAGTTTTATAGAAAACGTCTACATACTTTTTTTTTATTTATTTATTTTATTTTATTTTATTATTTAGAAAACCAACAGCTTACAAATTTTATAAAAATAGCACAGGAGTAGAAGTAGCGAAGCCAATTACAGGTTTCCACAATTAGTGACTAAAGAATAGTACAAACAAGCAAACAATTAGGTATTAGCAACAGAACATTGAAAATCAAAGTTAATATTATATAAATATAACAAAGTTTATTTATTTTTAAAGAAGTTAAGGTTTAGCTTATCTCTTGCATTCTTGCTATTCAGTGTGTGTGGATCAAAAGCTAATTTTTTACATACATCATTAAATTCAATGCTAGCTCGCACCAGGCAGGAGTTACGTCTGTAGTTGGAGTTGTAGCGTGGAATAACCAGTGGCGGATTAAATCGGCGTTGCCTAGTAGGTACATAAAAGTTTATTTTACTAAGAAGATCTGGACAGTCAATTTCATTGTTAATTATTTTTAGTATAAATATAAAATCGGCAAAATGTCGGCGAATAAACAAGGGTTGAATGTGAAATTTCTTGCACAGAGACAAATAATTATTAGAACTGTACGTTATTTTTAGGCGGTAGCATAGAAAACGAATAAAACGCTTTTGAATGTTTTCGATTTGAGTAATATACTTATCATAACAGGGATTCCAAATCTGACAGGCGTATTCTAAGTGACTTCTAACATACGTGCAGTATAGTATTTTAAGGGTTTTCGCATGTTTGAAGGGGGAGCTTAGTCTCATAATAAATCCCAAGGCTCTTGAGGCTTTTGCAATAATGTGGTCAACGTGAGTATCAAACATAAGCCTAGAATCATGATAGACACCCAAGTCGCACACAGCGTCAGTTTTTTGGATTTCAAGGCCCTTTAGATAGTATATAGTCGGGATGATATTAGTTTTTCTACTGTAGGTGATTAATTTGCATTTCTTGGGGTTGAGGTCTAAATTATTTTCGCTGCAGTATCCATCTAGACTAATTAAATCCGCCTGAAGTGCATCAGCATCCTTAATCGAGGAAACAGGGTAGAAAATCTTCATGTCATCAGCAAAGTATAGCGAGAAAGAATTTTTGAAACAAGTATCGATGTCATTGATAAAAATTATAAACAGAAGAGGGCCTAACAAGGAGCCTTGCGGGACGCCGCTTGGAACGGGAACCCAACTGGACATATAGTTATTGACAACAACAGCTTGAGAGCGGTTATCAAGGTAAGAACAGAACCACCTAAAGAGATCACCCTTGATGCCAATGTGATATAGTTTAGTTTTAAGAATATTATGATCAATACGATCGAACGCCTTACTATAATCAGTGTAGACTACGTCTACTTGTTTATTTTCATCCATCTTCTGTGTCAAGAAATCATTCAAAAGCACAAGATTTGTAACAGTAGATCTACCTGATAAAAAACCATGTTGAGATGGACTGAAATCCTTGCTTAGTGACGCATAAACTTGTCTATAAATGATTCGTTCGAAGACCTTAGCCAAAGTGCATAATTTGGAAATTGGTCTATAATTTACGATTTCCGTTTTTGCTCCCTTTTTGTGCACGGGAGTGATATAAGCCAATTTCCAAACTTTAGGAAATGTGCAACATGAAAGCGATTTTGTGAATAACAAAGATACTGGTAATGCTAAGGTTTCGTAGCATCGAATGAGAAACGTAGCAGAAAGATTATCCGGCCCAGGAGATTTGTGTGGATCAAGATGTTTTAAAAGATATTTAACAGATTCAAGGTTGACTTCAATTGAGTTAAGGTGCGAAGTGGAATTACTAAGGTTGGAGCATGATGAGGATAGAATATTATTATTACTATGATTGCATATTATGTTAAGGAAGGATGATTGAAAATGATCAGAAAATGCTTCACAAATAGACTCACCTGTTGAAAATGTGTCTCCATTATAAATGAGGTTACTAGGGAGCATATTAGACTTAGTTCTGTGCTTAATGTAATTCCAAAAATGTTTGGGATTTTTTTCAATAGCAGATTCGGTAGTTTGTAAGTAATTTTGGTAACATTCGGCTTCCAGTTTTTTGACCCTATCACGTAGTAATTTGAAAGTTAATTGGTCCGATATCCTACCATATATTTTAATTTTTTTAAAGAAATTATACTTTTGTCTAATAAGGCGTTTAAGTGATGGGGTAAACCAGATTGGATACGAACTTTGCTTTACTCTCTTTAGCGGGATATATTTACTCTGAATTACACCAATACTGTCATAGAAGAAAGATACAGCATCTTCTAGATTCCTAGTACTCAACTCACTAGACCAGTCTATTAAGGATATTTCATTATTTATCTTATCAAAATCACCTTGAGTAAAGTTTAAGCGGCTAGAATCAGCTGATTTTAAATATTTTTTAATAGAGAGAGACACTTCCACATTTAGCGCAGGGTGGTAGGAGTCCAGGGGGACGAGGGGGTCAAAGCATTCCCTAACGGAAACTTTCTCATTACACAGGACAAGATCTAATATTTTATTTTGTTTGTTGCGTATGCCATTATATTGACCGAGAGATAATATTTGCAGCTCATTCAACAAGATAAATTCATCACTTTTGGGCGTATAAATATTACAAGCGAGATAACAGTCAGCAGAAGAAACATATTCCCAATTAATTCCACTTAAGTTGAAATCCCCGACAATTAAAAAATTGTCGAGGGGACACTTTAATACAGTGTCATTTAATTTACTTAGAAAATTTGATAGTTGATCTGAAAAAGATCTAATAAGGCCTTGTTTACATAGGTACACAACACAAATGTGTAACTTTATGCTTTGGGAACTACTCAAGTGTTTACCACGCAAACTAATAGTAATCCAAAGGTCTTCAGCCAATGAATGAAAACTAGGTGCAGTCATAGCCGATACATACCTTCGAACAGCTATCAACACCCCGCCGCCGCGCGCCTGACCAGTTGAACTATAATCTCGATCCCGACGCCATACCATATATTCATCACTAAAAAGTTCCGAGTCCAAGAATTTATCACTTAACCATGTTTCCGTGAGAATAATCATATCGTAGGAGCTTAAGTTTAACTGGCGATAGAATTCATTTGACTTTGTACGAAGTCCGCGCACATTTTGATAATAAATATTTAATTTATTCAAGTTATTGGTACCCATGGTTACTAATTTATACATTATTAGGCCAACATAAACAATAATAACGTTATTAACCTGCATAGTGAGTTGTTTTCAAAAGAGTTGTTATTTATGCTGTGCGAGGACAATAGAATCGGTATAAACGTGTGAGAGAGCGAGATGAATGTAAGCGGTCGGAAGGCCGGTGCGAGCGAGATAAGTATCCATATTAAAACATAAGAAACTAGATAAATATTTAAAATATAATAAGCACACACTATAGAAAATATTATGTTATTAAGATTTTTGGAACATTGTTTCAGTTCAATATTGATGTACACAAGTACTAAGTTAAATAGTATTAAGAACTCAAGAGATTTTACGCTAGCTAATATTATGAATAGGAGGTAGACTAAAATGTAAACAAGAATGCAAGTGGCGCGCAACCTTTTTATAGTAGGTGAGATAATTATTGTAAAGTTTGGCTCAAGAGCTAAATAGTAATTAAAGTTACACTTAAAAAAATACATAGTAATATAACATAGAATTAGAGTTTTTTTAAGTCTTGTTCTGACCTTATTAAAATAACTTGCGATTCGGGATTTTTTCTTAAAAAAATCTTACATCCCTTAACCCATGTAAAAGCGTAGCCTTTCTCCTTCGCCAGTGTTTTCGTTTTATTCAGGAGCAGCTTATTATCCAGTGTAAGGTGGTCATTGATGAAAATTCTGCTACTTCCTTGAAGATTAATGTCCCCGGGTGAAAAGTTACATTTCTTTGCCGCCGCAACAAAATCCTCCTTCAGATATCTGTTATGAAGAGAGACTATCACTGGTTTAGGTGTTTTTTTGTTGGAAGAGGGGATTCTGGCAACGTAGTTAATCTGGTCTTTAGTGATGGGACATTTTATCAAGTTGCTTATATTTGTGACAATCGTAAATAGGTTTTCAGATGGGGTCACAGGGATACCCTTAATCTCAATATTGTTCAAGCGTGAACGTTGTTCACTGTCACGAATAATGCGTTCAAGACCGTCGAAGCGCTGCTGAAGTGACTTGACCTCATCATTAGTTTTAAGAAGACCTTGAACTTCTTTTTCAATTTTACAAATTTTATCTGTCATTGAATCAAATGTTTGATTCATAAAATCAACAGAGGCCCTTAGTTCGATTAGCTCAGATCTCAAAGATGCAAGATCTGCTAGGTCGGACTTGATTGCCTTGATATCAGACACAATATCTGGTAGGGCCGCCATCTGGATGCTTATACGCCTAATTTCGTGCATAACAGTGTCCAAATCAGCAGGAACAGGCGACGAGGGGCTGGATCCACCTCCTACTGGAGCAAGAGAGTTCGCCGGTCCTTTAGATTTGCAGCTGATACACTTCCAGTTGTTTTTACGTTCACCAAGCTTTCTAAAACCCGATTCAGTAATTCCAGAACACCGGAAATCGAACCTATTTTTGCAGACTGAGCACTGAGGACCGTCGATGAACTCCACATCACATTGATTGCACTTAAACATTTTTATATTCTATTTTAAAACAGTTACTCGATTTGATGAGATAAAAGGTTATGCGTCCCTGGCTTTTGGGACAACCGATATGCGTACACGAGTGCACTGTTTGCTTGCGAAGACTAGAATGAAAAATTTTACTTTACATGCTAACATATATTATAAGTAGACTACCTAACTCTAATACAAGCTGAATAAACCTAGACTTTTTCAGATTAAAACCCAAAAGTATCAGTCGTATTAAGGCCACAAGGCTTAAGCTACGTTTTACGTTTAATATTTTGTTATCTACCTATGTTCTATTAGAATTAGTAAAATTAAATAGTTCTTTGTTAATTCTAGTGTTTTTTAAATTATCACACAATTTTTCGGCAGCCATCACTCGCAGATTTTAGAGAGAAATTCAATTTCGTGTCAATTTCACAGACCCGATACTTTCGCGTTCAAATAATTTCCACGTCAAACACAATATTGGCAACAACGTAACAATAATGCTTGAGTGAAAATGTCAAAGATTTTCTACCTTTAACAGGAGTGTGGGAAGCATAAAATGAAAAAACATTTTAGAAGTTTTTCTCAATTTATGTTGTTTGGAAAAACTTTGGAAATATGGCCTGGAATATCTAAAACGAGCCTAAGCCTTCATCAGAGCATGATGCGTGATGATATATCACGCATCACACTCTTTAAATTAAAAGTAGGAAATGAAATAATTAAAATCCGCACTTATACAATATAGCAAAGGAGAAATAAGGAATAATATAGGTACCAATACAGATAGGCAAAATGTGAAACATTTTCAACTTAATCTATTGGAATCAAAGTACGTCCAAATATAGAACTGACTGTAAATAAATTCATATTACATTATTCAATAATAACATCGACACACCCTTAACGAATTCTCTTTATGTGGCTAAAGCAAAATGAAATCGCTTTAAATACGGTTCCGTTCAAAATTCATTAAAACCTGTTCTTAAGCAAATGTTATAATTTATTTAACAAAAATCCCCAAAAGTAATATTCGGTGAGGCGTAATACGAGCTAAAGCGATGTGAAGGCCCGGGAAACGTATTAGGGAATAAATAATTCATCGTATCTCATGCCGTATTATGTCATTTGCGCTTCTACTCAAAAGTGTATTTGCACAAAAGAATAGCAAATCAAAAATGATAATTACATGCAAATCTTGGGATCGTCGAGAGGCTCTTTGTGTTGAGCGGTTTGTGGGCAGATGATAAAGAAAAGATGTATCAGTTGATTGACTTTATATAAAATGGCTCAGTGCTGCTTAAATACTCTAAACATTGAGGGATGCTAAGCGCTCATGCATATAAATGTATATTAGCCGCGAATAAAAAATAAAATAAAACCTGTTACATTTTATACTTGATCGAGTATATACATTATTATATTTTTACCCGACTGCGGCGAAGTAAAAGAAAGGGTAATGATTTTGGCAGTCTATGTATGTATAGACCGTATGTATGTATATATGTTTGTTCCACCCTAGCGCCTAAACGACTCATCCGATTTTAATGAATGAGGTCAAAAGATTCGTAATAATAGCTCGGGTAACAAAGGCTATATACTTAATTTATGTAGTCAGGTTATAGTTTTTTGAAAATTGTAGTTATACTACTTATTTTGTATTTATTTCGATATAATATATTATTACCATATCGGTTTAAATACGCGATAAATTATTAAGCTGTGTACTATTTATACGAGTAGGTACCCCATAATATACATGAGATTCGAGCAACTTTTTAAAAAAATGCTTACTGTGAGGATAAACCATTGTGATAAAATGTGTTAAAATAAAACACATAAAACAAAACGTCATAATTTATTGAACACAGTTTTCCTTTAAACACTCTTTTAATACTTTCGTGTTATGTAGACTTGCCAGAGCGGGAAGAGGAAAAACTTATTTTTACGATTTCCGCTGCAAAAGTACCGAACTGTTCAATCACGAAAATCTCTTATTTATGTCAGTTGTTAGTTTTACGGGAAAAAAGGCGATAAATACAAAAATATTTTGGTATATTTTTTATTCTTAGACATTTTCCCCTTAAATTAAAAGTATATATTTTTAGAACAGCTTTTACAATGCAGTTAGCACCTGCATGATTTTATATGTAATACAAATTTATTTTAAAATATGAAAGACTAAAAATATAATAACTTAAACCAACACATTCAATTTTCATAGCGATAAACAAATAACCACTTTGCTTGAGGAAAATTTTCCACACGATATCTTTTATGCCCCGCATTGACATTGGACGTGTTACTTTTAACAAAGGGCCAATCCATGTGAAATGACATAGGCTGACAGCATCCAAACGACCGTCGAACATTATCACAAAATACCCTTAACTCGATTCGTTCATATAATATTCATGACGCGGTGCAATCTTTCAAAAATTGACACCTTTTCGCAGGGGCACGGAGACCCTCCGTTTGGGTCGAAAAAGTATTTTGTATTTGAACCCGGCGAATAAATTACGTATTGTACTCGTGTACTGCCCTAATCGGCTACTGAGACGATAGGTCTATGATTATACCTTCTGTTCATTACCTATTAATTGCTTAGAAGAGGGACGTATAATTGTATACAAAGAATAAGGAGGCCAGGACCAGATTCGGGGTTAATTTTTGTATTAATACAAAACCATTTGAGTAATTTTATAATAAGTAATTGAAAATATATATAAATAAGAAAGTAGTACCGGTAAACCTTTGGTACTATTTAAATGCGATTACTTTGTATTTTATGACATTTTTCACCAGATTTATGGCAAAAGTTCATTTGAATATCAATCTAATTGCATACTAACACTCTGCCATACGAGCTCATCAAACAAAATTGAAATACGCAAATGGCTCTTAATAACATTAGTAATGTTGGTCAAGTGATACCGAAATTTTTAGAGGGCTGACCTATGTACACATTACTTAGTAATAAAGCTTTAAAACAAATAGAAGTCTCGGGAGGATTGAGAGGGAGTGGAGAGGCGATCAAATAAGTGAGGGCTAGGTGAGTCCCACGTCACCGACCATCGGGTAACTCGAGTTGATTGTTTGTACTACCGACATAGATTTTTCCACTTGATTGTCTGATTTGATTTACCAGAGAGCTTCTTAGATTGCTTGGCAAATGGAACACTTTAATACGTGTGTTTGTTTAGAAAAAATGGAAGATATTAAAAATAAATAGAATAAACTGTGTTTGGGGGTTTAATAAGATGTGTTGTGCTGTCAGGATGTTTTAATAAATATAGGTAAACCGCTTGTTCGTTGTTGCGTTTTCTCGAATTTCAAGATGACGTAGAATTGAGATTCTGGATCTGCGTTCTAGATCTGAAGCCTAATTGACGTAACTATTTGTGATAATAACGCGTGTGCTCATTCCTATTTGTCAGTTGAAGTTCATAATAGGACATCAGGATTATGATCACGAGTAGTTACACGAATTGGGTTTCGTGAATAAAATAATGAAGAACTTTATCTACAGAAGCTAATTGTTTTGTTACCTTGAATTGGGTTCCTAATAAGGGTTCAGAAGAAACAGGGAGAAAAATCATTATTGTAGAAGATAGCATAACTATTTTAAACGGCATAAATGGATACGTCAATAATAATTACTTCTCGATTCAAAAACTTTTATCCTACTTTTATCGCTAAGTGCCACACGCCAGCAGTAATTTGTCACGAGACAAATTAATAAGCCATTTTGTGTTTGGCCGTCAACATGGCCCCTCCGGAATGCTCTACAATCTCGACGACAACCGTTTCAAATCTCTGTCATTGTCCACTTGTCATTAAGTTTTTGTCTTATTCCCCCCCTTCTTATACTTATTGTTAGGATACACGGACAAAAGAAACGACGAATGAATTTGTTATTATACTCGTATCAACGACTATCTTAATATATGATTTTTTTGCTAGACAGTTGCAAAGTTACACAAATATTTATGTAGAAATTAATATTCGGTATACTGTTGAGTTGCTGAATGTATACCCAAGTCTGTCAAATTATTTTTCCAAAGAATCAAATACAGAGAGCAACATTGTATTAGCTATATATTGTGTAAATAATTTTACGCGCTCGACTTGGCGGGGGCACTGCCGTGCCCCCAGATTAGTTAGTGTATTTTTTCTGCATTTATTTCGATAAACAGGCGCTACAGTTTTCAGAACTTTTCTTTTCATCCTTCTGTAATAGGAAGGTTCTTATTTTTTTCTCTGAGAAAGCTAACTTAGCAATTAGGAGCCGTGTGTCCCCGCCTCAAGTTAACGACGAGACGTCGACAAATGACCGAAATGGCCGCGGATTGACGTTACATTTATATTGTTGACGTCCGCTTCTGGCGTGCACTTGTTTTCCCATAAAATCTGAAAATGTTTCGAAACAAAATATATTTTCAAATTATACTGAGAGATTTTTTATACCGTTTCACAGAGGTAAAATTCACGTATTTTGCGGCCAAAATTGATAAAAACAAAGTTCAAAAATATTAACCTAATTATATAGGCATAATATGTCTTGTGTCTAACAAGACATATTATGCCGCCATCTAATGCACTAATGATCTGTAAAACATTTGACACATTTTATTTAGATACCCAGAACACTCGATATATAAACAGTTTTGCTAATAGGGTAATTTGCTACAATTTGGAACATTTGTTATAACAACAAAGTTTAAACTATATTTAGTTGACATTAAGTGTACCTAAAACAGGACGTACACCTTTTACACCTCTTAAGTAAATATTTATACACCTTACTTACATACTATTCACCTTATACACCTTTAGGTAAGTATATTATTCCTGAATAAGTAAAACGCTTACATTACTTACTATTTTATAGAAATATTTTTGAATAGGAGACTATACTTAAGCAGTTTACTTTTTTTTTAATAGTGAAAAAGTTCATACTCAATAGCACTCAATCCGTTTTTTTACATATTTCCGAAGACTATATCTATAGTTTTCATATGACACTAAATTTAGCTGCGTGTACTTGCGAATTGCTAAGCTAAATGGAGCAAAACACAACAATATTTAAGAATTTAGTAGAACCAATAACAATTTATCAGACATTTCCCAGCATAAGATTTCAATTAGTCGAAGAGAACTATTGAGTTTCTGCTTAACCGGTGAATCTAATAACCACGAGTCTCAATTTCAACACTTACTTCAGGAAATAAATTTCAGGAAATAACACACTGTGAAGACGAATCACCAAATTATATCAAAAAAGAGTTATAAAGCACCCTGAAACTATTAATATAGACAAACTACAGCGATAGTTACAGTATGTTACATACATAAAATAATATTGACCAACATTTGAGTAAACATCTCTGTGCGTATCCAAAAAATATGACATGTAAATTACATGTACATACTAAAAGCTGAATCTATATTTGCATTGAAGCTCAAGTATTTGTGAAAAAGACAATATTTTTTAAAATGATCGATCAATCCTCACTCTTTCAACGTCTGCGAAAAGCTAGCAACAGCATTCTGAAAGTCACTGCTGATAGATTTGACTGCCCCATCCAAAGACATTAGGTGAGGGTAATAAAGGGAATAATTTATGTTTTTATGGAGTGTAATCCGAATGCCATAGATACTATAGTTACTAACATTACTAACATAATTAAAAGTATTATTATACTTTTATGTTACTATCACACTGACAACACAATTGTTTTTATCTGATATAAATGTTTTCTATTCTATTCTATGAAACCCAACACCCTAGTTTATTTATACTAATATACAAAGAGGAAAGTTATGAATGTTTGTTTGTTTGGATTATATAGGCTCTGAAACTACGAAACCGATTTAGAAGAAATTCGGAACAAACATAGAGTGGACCACAAGACATAGGCTACTTTTTATCTCAATAACTAAAACTATTTACTAAAATTTGTGTCGATGATATTGAGTGACCCTTCTTTTTAAAACTTGAAGTGCTGGCAAATTATATAATACTAAATGTTTCCCGCGACTTCGTATGCGCAAAAGTTAATTTCGCAGAAACCGCACATTTTTCCTTGATAAAAAGTAGCCTATGTCCTTCCCAGTGGTTTACTATATATCTGTGCCAAATTTCATCAAAATCAGTTTAGTAGTTTTGGAGCCTATTCAATGCAAACAAACAAATAAATAAACAAAAAAAACAAAATTTACTATTTTTAATTATTAGTATGAGAAACAAATGATAACAAGCTAGTAAAATAAATTACAAAAAACCTGCTGGGAGTCTAAAAAGGCCACTTTAGGCGAACATTAGATGAGTCATATGCAGTTCATATTATGTGCGCTATTTTACGCATTTCTATTGAAAACTGTCAAAATTGATGTTTCAACTGTCAAAATATATGAAACATATTATGAAACGCCTAAAGTGGCATTTTTAGACCCCCTGATCACTTACAATTAACTTCATGACATTTCCATTTGGCGTGTATAAAAAATTCTGGTCATCGTTCCGACATCACATGGACCGCTGGCTGAGAAGACGATCGAAATTATCTCGTACTTGAGAAAATTGCTGACGCATCATGTCGGCAAACTATCTGACGCGGATATACGGTAGCAGTACTGAAAACGGCAAGGATTTACAAACATATCCTACTAATATTATAAATGTGAAAGTTTGTGAGGATATACGGATGGATGGATGTTTGTTCCTCTTTCACGCAAAAACTACTGAACGGACTTTGATGAAATTCGGCATGGCAGTAGTTCGGGTCCTGGATATACATATACTATATATTATATACATAGGCTACTTTTTATCTCGAAAAAGTAAAGTGTTCCGAGGATACTATATTTACGCGGGTGGAGCCGCGGGCAACAGCTAGTAGCATATAAGCACTCAGTCTATTGTATGTTTTCTCCTAGTAATATCAAGTTTTACCATTGTACATAGTTTTTGCGAAAGAAAAGAGTTTTGGAAAGGAGTTTTATAAAGCAATTTGTTTGTATCTAGTCAGATACTAGGTACTAACTCTTACTGTTTACATAGTAAGCTAGGTAGGTGCATAATGCTAAGTCACATGCAACTAATTAGAGCCTTTAGCAAAGTTGTCATCGCTAATTATGACGACGCAGTTCGAAAACAAAAATGTATGGGATTTGAAATAAAGCACCGATAAGTGACATAGCCAAAGAATATATATTACTAACGTAAAGAATTGTCATTCCACCAATTTACACGAATGACAGCTCGCGCCTGTGTGTGTGTGTGGCTGGGCGAATGCGGAGGCGGATGGAGCGTGAGTTTTACCAGCCAGGACTTTCACGGGGTGGCCGCAGGTCAGTCGCTTGACATAATTGACAGTATATTTCGTAATATTTATGATAGATATTTTGTCTGACGCGACGTTTAAAATTATTTTGGTGTTAACCCTAGGCTCACGTCAACATTCGCCGGTGCTCGAGCTGTCATTTGCAGAGAGTGTCGCCCCTGTGACAGCATAGCATTGCTATGTAACTATATCGTAATTAGCGATGACAACTGGGCAAAAGGCTCAGTATATTTATAAGCTATAATTTAAAGGGGGACCAGGATATTTTCATAGTTAATTCAATTTGATCGAATCAACAAAAGCGATGTTCAAGAAATGTATGAGGCCAGCCCTACGTACAGTATATGTAAATATAGCTCGTACATAATATAGTAACCGTTTCCTATTCTTTATTTTGTTTAATTTCACTTCGTTTCCATGTACATTTAAATAAACTTCGTCAAGGAGAGCAACACAAAGTAAAATAAAACATGGCGGATCAGATCAAAATTAACTAAATAATGTCATTTAAAACAACTGTCATGGCCGCCCTAAAAATTGTGTTCTCGCAATAAAAAACTCTTCAAATAATCATTTTTGTACGCATGTACCCTTCTTCAAATTATTTTTTTCGTATTTTTATGATATTCCCATATTTTTTTCCTATTTACCTATGTAGTGTACATAGAACTGGGCCAAAATCAAACATGTCTTTTGTACTATCAAAAAATAAAAAAGTATTCCTTCTAGTATACTTTTAGATCTTCAACCGCCCACATAGTCATGTACGAGTCGGTAATGATCAGCGCCGGACGAACTAACTCGATTACGTGGACGACTCTTGCATTGTAATGGGGGACACTATTTTTTCCACATTATTAGATCTCGCTAAATTAATTGTAATGCAATCTATAAGGAATTTGGACGGTGTGGGGACTGGGGATAAATCTGTGACAACAATGTGGAATCGTGTTCTGATTATAGACGTATTGTATAAAATTATATGTAGTTAATTGGGCCCATTTTTTGAAATTTTTGTGGTCATTTTGATATTTGAAATATGGTGAAAACCAAGATGGCGTAACTTTTTCTTGTATGAAGATTTGTTTTGTCAAGTGCACAATTATAGCCTATCTTGAGTTTTGAAATCTTTGGTTCTGATTGGGGTCATCTTAGGGTTCCGTACCTTTAAAGTTAAAAACGGAACTCTTATAAGATCATTTCATCGTCCGTCCGTCTATCAGTCCGTCCTTTCGTCTTTCCGTCTGTCCATCCATTCGTTCGTTCTTCTGTCCGCCGCATCTATCTGTCTGTCAAGACCATTTCTTTTGGAACCGCGTAGTGGTGTTGAGTTGAAATTATATACTCTAAAAGCATATACTCAAATTTACGGCCCCTTAAAGCTGTGAAAAATTCCGACTAAGTTAATTCTAAGTTCACATAAAAAATACGGACTATAAACCGTAGAGTATATTTTGCCACAAAAACGCATATTTTGAAACTCTCATTGGGATCAAAATTCATAAGGTTCTTCCCGTTGACCTAGAACTAAAAAATTTGGCAAACAACTTAGTTCTTTACAACAAGTACAAGACAGAATCTGAAAACTGCATATTTGTCAATATATCATTAAAAAATCAAATTGAAGCTACAAGTTAAATGAGATATGTGAATGAAAGAGCTTGATGAGAGCATTCTAAAACGATTGAACGAGTTAATTTTTTACGACGCAATTTTTTTATGTAAATGAAAAATGACAGAAATAAATAGTTCCTCCATACAAACTTTTATCGCCCATTACGGAACCTTTGGTGGGTGAGTCTGAATCGCTCTTGTCCAGTTTTGTTTAACTTTATTAAGGCCCTCCCCCGAGCAAAAGTAACTTGTAAATACTATGGAGACGCTGGAAGTATAATTGAATGTTCATTGAATTATAGTTTCAGGTCTCCATAGTATTTACAAGTAAACTTTATTTGGGACACACACCAATAGATAGGCAATTTCATAAG
This sequence comes from Glaucopsyche alexis, assembly GCA_905404095.1. NCBI lineage: Eukaryota > Metazoa > Arthropoda > Insecta > Lepidoptera > Lycaenidae > Glaucopsyche > Glaucopsyche alexis. Next base: position 13,804,353 of record FR990047.1, read on the forward strand.
CTAGATATTCGCCGTTTAAATTTGTTTTTTTGGTAATTTTGAACTAAGTTATGTGAAAATTTTTCAACTGAGTTATGCGGCTGACCGCCTCAAGGTCTTTTGCTCGGGGGAGGGCCTTAAGTAACGGTACGATACTTCACTTAGCTTAAAACTGTGATTTGGTTCGTATAGAAATAATATTATAGGAGCTAATTAATACGCGTGAACTGTGCAAGGAAACCATTATTTATACTAATACTAGCTGTTGCCCGCGGCTCCACCCGCGTAGATACAGTATCCCTCGGGACCACTATATTTTTCCGGGATAAAAATTCTATATTTTAATTCAGAGCCTAAACTACTACCATACCAAATTTCATCAAAATCCGTTCAGTAGTTTTTGCGTGAAGGAGTAACAAACATCCATCCATACATCCTTATAAACTTTCCCATTAATTAGAATATTAGTAAGAAGTAGGATTATAAAGAGGATTTTTTGTATACATTGAATAGTCTCCCAAAGTATTAGACCAATTTTAATGAAATTTGGAACAGATATAGAATAGATCATGTGAAAAGACATGGAATACTTTTTATTGCGTAGAAATGTACGATTACCGTGGGATTTCCTTTTGCACGTACGAAGTCGCGGGAAACATCTAGTCGTCAAATACCTAGAAACATATAAGACACAATTCCATAGACGCAGTAATGTAAGAGAGAAGAGGACATTAAACAGTTTTATGGATTCAGATGGGATTTATTTTACTTTTTCTACACTGTAACATGTAAATCCACAAGTTACTACTGATTAGCATGTTCCAAACGATCTCAATATTGGCAACATAGTGGATAATAAAAATGCCGTTAAAATTGTGCGATAGGTCGATTAGTGAGCCGAGATAGAGATTCTGTGATGGCGCCGTTAATAGCGTCTGCTATTCCTCCCTTATTATCTATTTACAACCGCATTTTATTATTGGGGTTAAGATGGAACAGGACATAAAAGCAGAGGTGGGCGGGCTAGGGCGAATCGGACGAGCATTAAGGGCTGTTTTACGACCATCAAAAGATACTTCATGGTGTAGTATCCGCAGCAGTAAGAGTGTTTGAGAAACGTCCTCAATGATTTACGATTTTAATTTCGGTAAGTAATTTTAAAGGATGTGTCTTTTATTTATCTATACCCGTATCTTTAACTTGATTATCTTTGTTAATCATTTTTGTTTGTACTTTTCCCTATTGAAGTTTACCGTTTACATGAAGCAAGCTTCGTGTTATTGATGATAAAAATAAATAATGCCTCGAAAAATAGAATATCATTATATCTCTACTTAGTTGCCCATGGATTTCACTTTCCATGGACACTTCATGCATAAGTCTCTAACCAACAGTCGATCAGCCCGTTTGCCCATCTTGTAACAATAATAGACAAAACTAAAAATTATATGTAGCTCCGAATTGACAAGCAGTGAGCGAGCCGATGATGACAAATTTGACAGCTTTCAAACAAAAAAAAAATATCAAACTTTAGGAAACTACGATGCCACAGACAGACACGTCAAACTTACAATTATACACCACTGCTTTCGTCGATTCAATTAATGTAATCATTATATTTCTTGTCCCATAATTCTGGTAAAGATTCCAGAGTTAGTATAAAATCTTCATCTGGAGAAGCATCTTTCGAATGAGATGTTGTTGGTAGTTGCGGCCGCGCCGCACAGTGGTCCCGATTTAATAAAATATGGACATTGATGCTACAGGCACGAAAATTTTACTGAAAGTTAAGACTAGGATAACTAATAAGACAAAAAAATATTATTATCCTACCTGCCTGGATCCTTATATTAATCCTGCCTTAGATCGGTCGTTTCTTAATGTTTTATAGGGACCGAAATTTGAGTTTTTTTTGGAAATACACATAGAAAAATGTATGTAAGTATGTAATAGTTTTTGATTCCTAAATTAAACCATGTATTTTATGGTATGATAACTAAAGCAATGTATGAAAGCTGTGGTGTATAGGTTAATAGTGTGAAACTATTAACCTATAGCCGCCATATATGAGATCTTGAAGTAGGAAATTATTTCCCTATAACTGTTATGGAAAACGAAATATTTATCTATACATAAAACAAAATTTTAATTGTAGTACTAAGCACTAATTGTTTTCGAAGTAAATAATAAAATTACTGCTGCTCTTTCAATTTTATATCCCTAGATATCAACGAGTGAAACCGAAGGTAATAGCGAGTCAAATGGGAACACACATGTATGATAATAATAGATATAGGGATATTTCCCACAAAAGGCAACCCTCAACGGATATAGGGTAATAATTTCCCACCTTTTAAAAAAACACTTGGCATCATTTTTTTTTATTCTTTCATCTCTATACAACCTTGTACTTATGTAATAAAATCAACTTGTTAGAGGCTATGGCCGTTTAATTATTAAAAGTAGCCCATTAAATGTTGAAAATATCTTAGTTTAACATGCAAAATAGATTCATTTGACAATCTTAGATATTTCAAACTCTAAACCAACATTTATACATGGTGTGTTAGTATTGTAGTGTTAACGTTACCAAAGTTCGTCTGAATTTCCATCCCTACCCAACTGGCATTTTAAAGCCGGCAGCTGTTCGCAAATCTCGTACGTGCTCAAGTCGCCGGCCAGTGTTTAGTCGTAATGAACAACTCTTTACTTTCACAAACGCCGCTTAAGTGATGTAGAAATTAAACTGTGTTGGTGCCAAGAAATTATTTAATATAACGTTAATGGTCCTCGAGAGTGCAAGTGGACGGAAATTAAAATTATTGATGGTGTTTTAAAATTTAACTTGAAATGGTTATATATAAAAAACAGGCCAAGTGTGAGTCAGACTCGCGCACGAAGAGTTGCGTACAAAATAGCAAAAAAACATATTTGTTGTTTGGGAACCATACTTAAATATTTCGTTGATGTTGTTATAGCGGCAAAAAAAAATCAACTGTCTAGCTATCATGGTCCTGAGATACAGCCTGGTGACAGAATATATACAGACAGATGCTGCCGTCCTAACGAAGAGTGCAGTAAGTCGAGTTTTTGGGCAAATTGGATTAAGACCTTATATTATGGTACAATATGCTCTTAACTCAATTTGCCCAAAAACTCGACTTACTGCACTCTTCGTTAGGACGGCAGGATGGACGTCCGTCCATCTGTTAGCTGAGACTTAGTAATAGGGTCTCGTTTTTACTGTATTTAGTAGTAGGAACCCTAAAAACGCCGAGGCTCTTATACTAATTTAAATTCATTTATTTTGACAAGTTTTATTTTCTATAAATTAAGTACCACAAACACGTATCACGCATACTCTTATCTTTGTATGAGGTTATTATAAGTTATTTAATTCAATATTAGAAACCCAAGTGGCTCCGCAACTTAACGCCGCTGTACCTACACATGGTGCAAGATTTCAACATCAATTGGAGTGAAGTGTTCAGCCCAACGTATACAGCCAGCGCCGTGGGAGACCCAAGATTCTTATATTTCACTATTAATTTGTAATTCGTAATTAGTAATTTTAATTTTTACTGTATATTACCTATATATGTAATTACTAATAAAGTTAAAAAGTTATAATGACCTCCGTTGGCTAGTAGGTAGACCGTTTGGTTCGCACTCAAGAGAGTGCAGGTTCGAATCCCAGGTTGTGGCGTGTACCAATAAGACTTTTTCAGATCTCAAGTACGTTATACGGACGCTCTAACGGTGAAGGAAAACATCGTGAGAAAACCCGTACATGGTTGGCCCCAGACGTATTGACCAGTCATTCCTCTGGACAAGGGTGACTGTGTTGTGAGAATGCCGTATGTGCTTGGGCAACCATACGACCTTTAAAAACCGACTGTCCCAGGCACTACAGTATTTCAAGAGTGGATTTCTTCGCTCGGAGAATACAATATAAATCATCCATTAACGGATGAAAAGGCCTAAGTTTTTTTTTTATAAAGTAATTTTTAAAATTTCCTTTATTGGCACCTAAGGCTGAAACAATCGTTACTAAAACAAAGACAATAAAACACATTATTTTCATAGTCATCCAAACATTCCAAATAAAATTTTCGATGGCGACCTGGAGGGAACATTTATGCATCATGATTATTCACGAAGCGTTTTTAATTAAACAAGTCTCGCCGACTATAGCCACATAAAATTTTACAACCCTTTAATAAGACGTAAAACCGCTATCAAACTCCTGTTTTAACGACGAATATTAATGATTATAACCGCAGCAACATATTTTGCGGTTAGAAGCTGGCTCCTAATAGTTCATGGTTATTGTGTGCATGCATTATTCATTATTAACTGTGCTGGAATGTGATTAAACAACATGTTAATGGAATATAGTAATTCAGACGGGTAATGTGGCAAATTATTTTCATGTTAGATGCTTTGATACTTAGACAGGGTTGTATTATTTCTATTTAAACATACAGTATTATAGTAGGTACGTGTTATTTTTATATTATCTTTTTTATTATTTACACTTAAGAAAATATAACATCACACAAACTATTTATTTTTAATCTGACCTCACTTCCGACTATAAACTGTGTTAAACTGTATAAATTTGGTGAAGTAGCTACGGCGCGGCGTAGTAGGCGGTTCTACGCCGTAGACGCTTTCTCTAAATGAATTCAAGCAACGAACGACATGTATATCTACGTTGTTTCCGCCTTTTAGAGAAACTGGCCTAATAGCTTCTCACACCGATTTCGGTGACGGTGGTGGGTTTACAGGACTGGCGAGAGATCGGGCACAGGGGCTACTTTTTACATGCCCACCCGACGAATGGATCATTTATTCTCTTTTAAAAAAGAATCAGGTGATCAGCCTGCATTGTCCTAATTTTAACAGCATTTTTGTTGTTCCAATGCGGGAATCGGACATGGATGCATGTTTAAAATTACTAGTTCGCAGAGGCGACAACCGACCTGAGCATAATATTTTATGTGCATGTAAAATTATTACGTAAGTATACATTAAATAATATGAATATAATAATAATAATTATTATTACTAGTAAGCGTGTTAGACTGAGAGTTAGAGTTGTATGTTCATTATGCAATTTGAATAAAAGTAGTTTATAATTTTCTTGTTACATAACATCATTGTCTTAAAAGCACAACACTGACACGTATCTCGTGAAAGCACTTAACGTTACGCCGTCACCCTCTAAAAACACCCTAAACTTGAGTAGTAAAACTAGCCAACCGGTTACAGATAAAATATTACAACCTGGGTATCGTGAAGCCATCCTAAAAACTGTAATAAAACCAGACTCCTGCATTTGCGTAATACAATGTATCACTTTGTTTAGTATGCTTTTAAGACGCATGAACTACACACACTACTGAAATCGTAATATACTTATTAAAGGTTATATAACACACTTTATGTTAATTTCATGTTTAATTTTATTTTACAATTCAATGACATCAATCTTCGCTAAAAATTATCATGAATATTGTTAGCGACGCGACTAACGCATATACTTACCGCCGCACTGCCTTGGCCACACGTCCCATAAATGTAAAAAAAAAAATATGTCATATTGTCTATGTTTTGAATTTTGCCGCGCTCGGCTCGCGCTCGCTTTAAAAACGCGGGAAGTGGGAAGTAGTCTCTGAGTTTGCGCGGTCGAGTGCACATATTCTTTGCACCACTAAATTGTCAATAGTTCTAGATTTTTCTGTCTTTTAATTGTTTAATTGCGCCTCAAACTCTATAATATCGTGTGAATAGTGTTTTAGTGAATATATGGACTTCATTATCGTACATCCGTCTTTAAATCGTAAAATACCTCCTCCCGTTGCTCACAAATATATTTTCTAAGCTTATTTGAGCTAGTTCTATAATGTATCTTAAAACTTATTCTCAATAATTGACCAACGTATAAAAATCAAATACGGTATATTTTTAAACACTATCAACGTAAGTATAGAACGTTTTAGGTTTCTAACCCGAACTTTTTTGACAAAGACTGCAACAAAAAATGATTTTTTGACCGATTTGACCGATTTTATTGCGGCTGGTGCCATAAAAAAGGGCGTGGCCAAACTTAGATTTTGAATATAATTTTAAATCAGGAAATTAATTCAGAATCAAGAAATCCAAAAAAATCTTGTAAGAATTTTTTAAGTGTTTTTTTTTTTTTTTAATAACTTTTAAACAGCTTTATCGATCAACTCCAAAACTAATCAGATCTTAACCTTGAAAAACCACGTCGATCGCCGCTAATCTTGTCAAAATCGGTTGATTCGTTCAAGGGATATTGTGAAGGAAAGAAAACCGAAAAAAGTGATTTTTCGGAATTACTCCAAAATTTTTCATCAAAAAAATTTTTGTTGTCTATTTTGTCAAAGGACATGAATCGCCAATCGCGTGAAAATCAGTTGATTCGATCCAAAGTTGACAGTTTGTAATTTCAAATAATAGTGTTTTATTAAACTGTGTCTGTCTGTATAGTCTGATGGAAGAAAATTATCAGTGAAAATTTTTAGAAGCACTTTTGTTTTTGAACTTGATAAGCTCAAAAATGACGCATTAGATAAAATTTAAGTACTTAGCGGGAAGTTGTAAGGATGGCCTTTAGGTCAACTGTTTTCCAAATTTTTTTAGTTGCAATCAACGTAAATTTTTAACTGTTTTCTAAAAAGGAGGCGGTTTTCTAATTAACTAAAATATTATAATACATAAGTAGTTTTTTCGTTGATATTTTGTTGGTTGTCGCATATTCTTGTAGCCAGAAAAATGTCACGTTTCCAGTGCTAAAAAATTTCATATTGGACCTATCACCTATATCATAGTAATTTATATTATATTCTTTGCCTAAGTATAATATGAAGAGTTGATTCTAAGGAAAGCTTGTTGCGCTGTTTAGTTTTTATTATATTGATGGATTTAAATATTCTCTTAAGGTTGACAAAAGAGTGTGGTAAACTAAAATTTTTAAAACAACTATTGCAAAATCTCATTGTAGAAATTCGGGAGAAAAGGTCGCTAAATCGGGATATCGGGAAGAGCCGAAATCGGTCGATCTCCCGAAAAATCGGAAACTTTTGTATCACTGTAGAGTTGGGCTTTTTGGACCGATACACGGTAACAGCAGGTTAACTAATTAATTTTTATCAAGCATGGTTATACCTACCATAAAAATTGCCTTTAAAAATATAATATGGATACTAAAAGTGTTATCATACTTATACTCGTATTGTCGTGGATATTTCATAAAAAATACTGTCACGATGTGCAGATATGGTTGCTAATACCTATAAAATGAATAGTTTAATATTTTAAAACGTTTTCCTGAAAACTACTATTATTAATATAAACATTATTAAATATCCCTATTAATTATGAATTTCAATATTTTCTTATTAGTACGAGATACATATTATGGAATATATACCTAGGTTCCCTCATCTCTTATTTAGTTGCGATAAGTTGTATTTAGTAGATAAAAATCAAATTAACACATCGGTAACAGGTAAAAAATGTTAAGTACATTAAGAAAATCAAGAATATAATAATTATTTTTCATAATTTAAATAGTTTCAAGCGATCCACATCACGCCCAAATTAACATAATTTGTTTTTCATAAAAATAGTAAAATTTTCTAACATTAGAAACAGAAAATAACTTTATACTCAAATTAAAAATAAATATATTATATCGTAAACCACTAGGTGGAGCTTTGACGTCTCAAAGACGAAGAAATATTATTTATATATTTTAACTTATTCGTACGCAATTTAATTGGGAAATTTATTTGCGATGTGTAAATTTGATTTTAATCTACCATATAAAACTTATTGCAAATAAATAACATATGAAAATTGACAGTATATATTGCTTATAACGTATCTTAGACTATATTTTTGATCTGAGCGCGATATTAATCTAAGCCTACGAGTTACGACTCATCATTTTATTTCATTTGTCACAAAGTAAATACCAAAATACCTACGTCAATTTTATTTCATTAAAATCTCTTTGTATGAAAATCTTTTATTCTCCATCTAAATTATTCTCAGTGAAATCTAACATAAAACATTTTTAAAATGAAAAGTTATTACAAGGTATACAATTTGTATTAATAAACACGTTTCTAAGCTAAAACACGTCCCATAATAATAGTCGCTCTGTTTCATATATTTACGCTTCATTAGTTGCACTTTTAATTAAGTTGTGCTGAAAAATTTTACACAAAAGGAAAACAAATGTTGTGGAGTATAATGTTACACATTGCCGAAGTAGGGTTAACTTTTTCAATTTCATGCGTCCCTATTGGCTCGTAGTGTTTTTTTTTTAATTCCGTAATAATCCTCTTGCAAGGTCTTATTGCTGCTTCTGTTATTCCTTCCAGTTTTGTTTGGTTAGGAATTCAAAAATTATCTATAAGACAACTCCGTAATTATTGAACATAGTAAATCCATATAAAATAAACAAAATCATATCCTAGATAATATAAGTTGACTTATCATTAAAACCAGTAGATCCAAAATTATTAGACCTAGTTTCTTTGTAATTATCACTGACTTTAAAGACAGTACTGTATAATATTTTTTGTGATTCATTCATTCATTAAAATAAGTTAACAAAATTCGAAAGGTTTTAAAAGAAGTAAGAAATTTATCTTGACCGAGAAAAATATATTATCAAATAATTCTTATTTCCCGACTGCGCCAGAAGGAGGGTTATGTTTTTCGATTGTATGTACCTATTTGTGTATATTTATATGGCATGCTCCAGAGACTAAACAGCTTGTCGCATTTGTGCTTGAGATGTATCATTGGATCTTATGGGCCGTTTCGATAACCTATCAACTAATAACTGTTTGTTAAAAATGTCACCTTTGCATTTCTATAACTAAGTTATACAGGATGTCCCAGAAGTCGACGTCGTCCCTTCGAAGGCTGATAGACCAGCTCATGACTCACCAGAATATCGTAATATGACCTTAGTAAAAAATCTTTAGTTTTCGAGATATTGGCACTTTTAATAATTTCTTAAAAATTTCACCTCATGTCAGTTTTTAGACTGCCGCAACTACAATTTCCCGTATTGTGGGATACAAATTTTTATTGCGGAATCCTGACTAGTTCTGCTATTGACCACGGTTATAAACAAAGCTAATAGAGTTTGAACTTTGTAGAAAAAAAGAAAACTTTTCCCTAATCGTGATTTCAAAAACTTTTTCTCCTAACTTTCACTATCCATACTGAACAAAAAATACACCACACTAACCTGGGTTGTTGCTTTAAAAAGTTGCTCATTTTATGTAGTTTTTAAAATAGTAAAATAATTGCTATTAAGCTACGCCAAAAATTTTTTTTGCGATTTTAAGTGCACAGAGAACACATTTTGAATGTTTTTCTTTAGTTAGAATTTCGGACAAAAACACTCGTTACATTGAAATCAGCCAGATGTTTACTTAAAAATTGTACGTTGAAGATAATTAATTAATTAATTAACTTAATTCATGCTCACTAAACTTAGAAACTAAACAGAATACAAGGAATTTTTTTTAACTGTAAGGAGAAATGCAAAGAAGGAGAACACATTAATAATATCATTTAATGAGTTAGACTCATTAGAGTGAGAGTAGGTGACGATACGCACGTCTTTTGTTTGTTCTATACATGAGTTTGTTTATTAGTTACAAGTGCATTACGCTATTGATGTGCATCGTTTTGTTGTTTTCTTACTTTTAACGGATTTTGCATTGTAATCTGGACTTGAGTACCTTAACCTTTTGCGATACAAATTAGCTGCAGCAGCACCGTTGCCTCTGTATTCCCCGTAAATGAAATGCATGTTAGCATACTGATGAATAGTATACGCCATAATGACTGGTAGTAAGACGCGTATCACAGAAACATAAAATTCCAGAAGAGAGCCATGTCAGTTCTTTACTGTCTCCAAGCACACTTGAGTCCGAGTCACTAGGCAAACGAAGCCCAAATTACAATGCAAAATCCGTTAAAAGTAAGAAAATAAGAAAACGATTCACATCAATAGCGTAACGTACTAGTAACTAATAAACAAACTCATGTATAGAACAAACAAAAGACGTGCGTGGCGTCACCTATTCTCTCACTCAAATGAGTCTAACTCATTAAATGATATAATGATATAATTAATGTGTTCTCCTTTTTTGCATTTCTCCTTACAGTTTAAAAAAAATCCTTGTATTCTGTTTAGTTTCTAAGTTTAGTAAGCGTGAATTAAGTTAATTAATTAATGAATTAACTTCAACGTACAATTTTTAAGTAAGCATCTGGCTGATTTCAATGTAACGAGTGTTTTTGTTCGAAATTCTAACTAAAGAAAAACATTCAAAATGTGTTCTCTGTGCACTTAAAATAGCAAAAAAAATTTTTGACGTAGCTTAATAGCAACTATTTTACTATTTTAAAAACTACATAAAATGAGCAACTTTTTAAAGCAACAACCCAGGTTAGTGTGGTGTATTTTTTGTTCAGTATGGATAGTGAAAGTTAGGAGAAAAAGTTTTTGAAATCACGATTAGGGGAAAGTTTTCTTTTTTTCTACAAAGTTCAAACTCTATTAGCTTTGTTTATAACCGTGGTCAATAGCAGAACTAGTCAGGATTCCGCAATACAAATTTGTATCCCACAATACGGGAAATTGTAGTTGCGGCAGTCTAAAAACTGACATGAGGTGAAATTTTTAAGAAATTATTAAAAGTGCCAATATCTCGAAAACTAAAGATTTTTTACTAAGGTCATATTACGATATTCTGGTGAGTCATGAGCTGGTATATCAGCCTTCGAAGGGACGACGTCTACTTCTGGGACATCCTGTATATGTCTGTGACAGCGATACCAAATATGACGTTTTTAACAAATAGTTATTGGTAGAAAGATTATTGAAACGGGCCGTATGTCGTGACTATGGATACATCACAAATATTATTAGACGCAATTGTTTTTTTTTTATAACTATGGTTATTAAACCTGTATTATGTATTTGACATAATTACAAGAAGGCTTACTGTACAAAAGTATAACACAGGTCACCTTGGGTGTGATAAATACACACTGTTATACATAAAACGTCGAGATTTTGGCCATTAGCGTTTGTAAAACTAAGTGAAACTTGAATTATATGCGATTGTCTAGACGTCCCATTGTAAGAAAAACAAATTAATATCCCTTTATTGTAGGTACGGTCGAAAAGTACTCCAAAATTTATGTCTTCTATTGAATTATAGCGCAACGCTAAAATGAAAAAAGCGAAAATTAGCCAACGCGTTCTGTGGAAAATTTATATTTGAGCTAAACATTTTCAGGATGGTTTTTTATAATAACGACATTTTTTTTTCAGTGAAATTAGTTTTCATATTTACCATTTAGTGTTTTGTAAACGAAATTCTACGTGGACGAGTTTCACTAATGTTTGATTTCGGAAGAATTCGATTAAATCGTTGGTTTATAAACATAAAAGCAGGTCATGAGGTCATAAAATATATCTAACATAAAATCAATATAAGGTCAAGTTTTATTGTCCATTTGAAATAAGTAATTTCATCCATGTTGATAAAAACCATTTTTATATATTCTCAATACACAATGCAGACTTGAACCAAACTATAATTTAAGTGGTCGTTAAAGGTAGATTGTAAAAGGTTTGTCGATTTGCCTACGATAGGTTTAATTTAGTTAAGTGGGATTGCTTTCGCCAATATTTTACAATCAGATCAGTGTAGTTACATAAATTACCCCAGCTATAAATCGTACACTATCGAATGTGCGAGTAATCGTCTTATAAATGGCGAATGTAATCGCTTTTCTTAATAATCGAAAGTTTAATCTTATTGTTTTTTTTTATTAATCCATTTTATTGTTCACATAGTAATATAAAATTAAGAAAATGCTGGTATTAAAGGCCCGGAGGCGGAGGATTGGGGATTTTAAGAACCAGGAACGTAAGTCGCAGCACTAGAGGATTTACAAGTGTAACTCCTCTGGTGTTGCGAGTGTCCATGGGCGGCGGTAATCGCTTACCATCAGGTGACCCGTGCTCGTTTCCTGGTTCATTACATTAAAAAAAAATTATCTAAGTTCGAATTTTGTGTGTATTAATTGTTATTGGGAAGAGCTAAGCTCATTTAAACTTACTAAAATATAATTTTTTTAACCATAGTGTAGGGTTACTCGCGATATTTGGACGTGAAAATTGCCTGAAAGCACTGATACGTTTTTGAAATACCAAATTCAAATAGTAAGTACATCTGCAGTGTATTTCATTAAGTCAAGTATCTGGACTACCTACATAATAATAATAATATCTATGGACGTTTTCACACTACCTCAATCTGGTCCCGTGGTAAGTTCTCGAAGAACTTGTATTACGGGTACTACATAACGGAAAAATATTTAATACTTTTATACTATACATATATTTAAGATTTTTATTATAATATTAAAATACACAATATATTTAATACACATCCATGACCCAGGAACATAGAATTATTTTATGTTCCCTGGCGGGATTCAATCCCGCGACCTCCGACTTTAGCGCCAACGGGCCAACCACTGAGCCACGGAGGTCGCAAACGTAAGTGATGTACTTCAATTTATAAATCTTATTGATACTGTAGGCACAGAGTGGAAAATATAATTATAATATACTTATGTACAAGTAAACAGCATTCATAGAACGATCCAAATCGATCGATCGATCGAATCGATTAAAATTTTGACATTCTCTTCAACGGCCCACAATTTTTTCACAGAATCGTGGACACACCGTATGTTTGAAGTAGTGAAATCAATTGGAAAGCTAACTATGAAGCTGTTTATGTGTCCCTCTTTCTTATATCTGTGCCGTAGGTTATTGTCCGAAATTCATAATAAACATTGTCAAAACTTTTTCCAATTTTAATGAGCTTTCGACATAGTTATGATCAGGTTACGACAAAGTAACAACTTCTGACGATCTTGCCGAAACCGGTCGTGTAATTTAACAATTGTAATGTAAAATCTAAATAAAAATGGAAAAATCCGAATACATGTTTTGGTAATAAGATTTATATTTCTAAATAAATAACTTAGTTTTGTAACTTAGAACTTGTCCAGAAAGGTGAATACGCGCGTAAGCCTACGTTCATAGAGCTTCAAGACAAAATGTCTGGCGGCACATATTGTGATGAACGTATCAGTAAAAAAATACGCGCGTAGCTTGTGAACCTAATGTATTTGGGCCTAGGCCCTAGTACCTCCGCGTCGGCCTTACGTGCGTATGATTACGCGCTTTCTGGACATAGACAACCAATTAAACTATACTTTTGACCACTAAAGTCTCTAACCTTAATCACTTGAGTAGTTAATGTGCCAATTTCATTACCAAAAGGTTCTCCAAAGGTTCTATTCGATTTGCGGCTTATCTTAATATGACCTGCGTCTGAATCGAACACTGATGAGGGATCACCTTGAATAATTTCAAGCACGAAATTAAATTTCTTTTAGCATTGAATAACACTGTGTATAAAAACTTAGTTGTTAATAAAAAAATCGATTTTAAGCTGAGACTATATGATCCGGAATCCGTTGGGCCCAGTAAAATTTAGAGCACTAAAAATAGAACTATACGATAATACAATAGAGTTGAAAATTGAAGTGTCGATCTCTCATATTATAATGACATTGATATTTGACTCGACACTTGTGTGTTCGATTTTCAGCTCTATTATACTAGCGGTTTTTCCCCGGCTTTCCGGATTCCGGATCATATAGTCCCAGCATAATATGTTGTTCCTGTTTTGAGAATATGGAGAAACGTTATAACATTAAAATAAGGTTCTGTACAAATAATGTCATGTCATTCACTTTATCAAACATCTAGAATAATCTGTGAGTTTAACTAATTAGTAACTATTTTATGGAAACTAATTTCTTAATACACAAATTGATGTAATGTATCCATTAAACAACAATTAAAATACTCAGATCTAAAGTCTAACGAGGTGGCAATATAAGTTTTAAATATTAAAACTAGCACTTTGAGAGCAATTAATTTATTTAAATGGACCTTTATTTATTGAACGGGAAACCCCTTTATATCAGCGTAACGGCCATGTTTTGGTCTGCGAGTGTGTGGACGCGCGATTTTAATTATTTTCGTCCAATTTACGAGTGGCCATTAAAGGAAAGGTCCCCGGGGACCCATTACTGCGCTTGTTGTGAGACCCGAGTCTTGCTGATAACTTTACACCAGCATTTTATATGTGACAAGAATTAGTGTTTAATCTAAACAGGGACTGGGCCCTGATAAATGCGATATGTTGGTAAATATTTAAACACGAACATTTATAATGAGGAGGATAAAGGTTTGAGAATCGGTACAAATTTTGTTGTCATGTGAGTTAGGGAAATGAAAGGTTTTCTTGTTTAAAGTAATGCTATACGTCACAGGTTTGCTTGTACAGTCGAGATGTACAGGTAAACCGGAGCGGGTATGTTGCACAACTGTGCGGATTTCCATATACTACACTCAATTTTACCTGATAATAAGTGCAGGCGAACCTGTCAGGTACACCCTTACGTGTATTGCTAGCTTAAGCAAGAAGTATACGTACTATGTTGTTACGTACCGTCACTTGATATTTTGCTTGTCTTGAAACATGTTACATCTACAAAACACGTCTTCAGGTTTAAATAACATTGACATCTTATAAATAGATATACATTACAAAGCCGTGGTAAAGCTATCAAAGATATTAAAGCTGCCGTAAAAAATACACGTAGCCGATAGGGTATCCACCCTTAATAATCCGTCTTTTATATGACAAAAAGAATCAAAATCGAAAAAGATAATCCTTCGAACACAGTTGCGCAGGTAAATAGCTATTACGCGCTTCGCTGACCCTTTCTGATAAGATTTGACGAAGTCACGCACTCAGGGCCATGATTGATAGATCTGCGAAGACCTCGCGGAGACAGCTCCATTTCACGGCGTTGTATAAATAAATCCGTGCATACCGAGCTCTTTACTACGATGATTAATGACGTAGTTGTTAAGAAGACAACAAAAGTGGATGCATTTATTCTATATCGTTGACAATGATATTGTAGACAGGACAGAAATACAACGATTAGTGATACTTTGATGGCATACCCTCGAGCGTTTTTCCAAAGAGGAAAATAATGCCGTTAAATAATATTTCTATTTTATTTGTAAGCCGAAAGTATCTAATAAAAAGATCAATTTCATATAATTTTGTACGCCGTAATCATTTCTATGGTTCCGTACCCAAAGGGTAAAAACGGGACCCTATTACTGAGACTTCACTGTCTGTCTGTCAGTCATAGTATATCTCGTTAACCGTGATAGCTAACGATTTGAAATTTTCAAAAATGATGTATTTCTAATGCTGCTATAACAAAAAATACTAAAAACAGAATAAAATAGATATTTAACTCCCATACAACAAACGTAATTTTTTTTTTCGTTTCGTATGGAACCCTTCGTGCGCGAGTTTTACTCGCACTTGGCCGGTTTTTTATTTGCTGATCAAATTTAAAACAATTTAGGTACTTCAATAAATCACATCTTATTGCGTTTACATCGGCAGCCCGGACTCCGGGCCGCCGCTCATAATAACCTAAAGTAATTCCTCATGCGAAATAATTTAACTTCGCAATGAGGAGCCTCTGAAAAATTAAAATCAGTCATTCCCGTCACAATTCTGTTCGCTCTCAAAAAAGCGGTGACTTGAAATCTTTTGAAATCCCCGCATTATTCATTTAAATGATACTTACGAGAGTAGCAATTACCGTCTTATAATAACTTTAGTCACAATTGGTAAATAATTATAATTATCGTGGGGAGTCTCTGGTGATTTGACAAAAAGGTAACAAAACTTCGATGGCCGCGCGCCTATTTAAATATTCCCGAGTTCACCAAAACGACTTTAAACATTATCACCACAAAATAAAGTTGATATTATATTGCACAATTTTTACACGACGATCAAAGGAAAGTTTGATTTTGCGGTGATAATTGCGGTGGATCCTTAATTATTTTGAGGGTAAACTTTTGCCCGAGTTAATTTGAAGATGGTTCTTCGATTCGTTTAATGGACACTTTTCGGTGACTTTCAATTTATGTGGCTGAATAGAGTATTCATTAAACTTGCAGATGGCAGCGGCAATCGGAATATACTCGATTTTAACGACGCAAAATGAAATTACTTGTCGATTTTGTTCGGCAAACAAGCGAAGGAAAATTGTGTACGAATGAAATTTATTTCAGCTTAGCATATTTATAAACATGAGAATAGAGAAAATTGTGGATTTTGATTAATAATGGTGTAAAAAAGAGTAAATAAAATAAGAGCTCCGTGGCCTAGTGGGTTTGATTTGCACTAGAGAGAGTGCAGGTTCGAATCCCAGGTTTCGGCGTATACCAATAAGACTTTTTCAGATCTCAAGTACATTAAACGGACGCTCTAACAGTGAAGGAAAACACCGTGAGGAAACCCGCACATAGTTGGCCCCAAACGTATTGACCAGTCATTCCTCTGTACTAGGCTGACTATATTGTGAGAATGCCGTATGTGCTTGGGCAACCATACGAAATTTAAAAAATCAACTGTCACAGGCACTACAGTATTTCAAGAGTGGTTACTTCGCTCGGAGAATACTGTATAAATCATCCATTATCGGATGAAAAGGCCTAAGTTTTAATACACAAAGTACACAAAAAGAAATCAAAAATGTTTTTAAAATCATACTCAGAGTTTTGAACGATACCTAGTTTATCTTGTTGCTAGAAGGACTAACTATGTACGACTTGTTTAGAGTGGTTAAGTATGCCCCAGAATAAGAGCCCTCTACGTCTTTGCTAACCCTCGTACACCACTGGCACATATTAAGTACAAGAGTGCGTATATATGAAATGTAGGTAATATTTCTAATTTCAAGATATAATCGTGTTACCCAAACATTATTTCGAATATTTTATCCACAAATTGGGAAATATAGGTATTATACCAAGAAATTATAAATCTATGGGTTAATTGTGACCACAAATTTATTATTTTTTTCGCTAAAACCACTTTTTTTAAAGAAACATGATATCGTCTACTGTTCCTTTCGTATAGCTAAACAGGACCTGGTGATATGTCTAAGTTGTAACTTAAGTTATAATTTTACTTCGAATCGACTAGCTCTATAATTAAACAAGAGCTCAAGAGCTTGCAAACCTTTGTATTTAAACTAGCTTTTGCCCGCGGCTTGGTCCGCGTGAAGTTCGGTTTCCATACAAAATTTTAACCTTTTTCACCCCCTAAATAAATAATAAACGTAAATTTCTAAAAATCTTTTCTTAGCCAATACCTACATCATTACAACTATCTGTATGCCAAATTTCAGCAAAATCCGTTCAGTAGTTTCGGCTGTGCATTGATAGATGAGTTAATCAGGTTTGCCTTTTATATATTTAGATAAGTGACCAATTAAATTTTAATTAAAATATTTTACATAGGAGTGATTTTCGCCGTGAGACATCTCGGCCATTTTGATTAAAACCAAATAAATTACATGATTACAATATATTATCCGGTCGCACGTTTTATGCAAAATATTTTGTGGCATAGAGCACAAACAACTGTCTCATTCCCCTCGCCATACATAAGTGAAATACAAATTTATATCACACTGACGCTGGGCCCTTTTAGTATTCCCCTCGCAAATCCCGTTGAGCGCTGTAGCTATACCTAGGCACAGTTGAGACCTAGGTAGATGGGGTAAGGGGAAAAAGGGGAAGTAATTATAGGGGGAAACATCAAGTATGTCAGGGGGAGAGTATGTTGTAAGGACAAAAATACGAGGGTAGAACGCACTGGAGGTAAGCGTGTCGCCTCGCATCAGTTCACTGTGTCACTGTTGATCTCCAGAAGCAAGTATTATTGACACGCCCGCGCCTCTAGCTATGTGGGGAATGCACTTCTCGAGGATTATATCTATTCGTTAAATACTGTGCTCATTGCGCAGTTTTCCTCCATGAAAATACTTTTCACGATTCAAGTTTCTACTATGCCACAACACTGTTAACACTTCATTAATTTTGATATACGTGCATAATATTAACAATTTAAACACTAATATTATGTAGTCATTGTCTATTTCTATCATTTTAGGTTTAAAAATAAAAGCGAGTACCTACTGTGCTTTGTACCTTTTTTAATCGTCAAATAAATTAATGATCCTGCTAATAAATGTGAAAGTTGGTGAGGATGGATGTACGGATGGATGGGTGGTGATTTGTTACTCTTTCGCGCAAAAACGTCTGAACGGATTGTGATGAAATTTGGTATAAGAGTATTTTGAGCGCTGGATTAATACATAGGCTACTTTTTATTCTGTAAAAGCATAGTGTTCCCATGGGAACCCACGGGACTAATATGTTATGATTGTATATTTTTTTATTGAAGTGAAGCTTCTTTAGCGGCGTTGAGAACGAAAATTCAAGGTCGCGTCACGTCACGCGTTACGAAACGATTTCGGATATAAAGCCATCTGTAGGAAGCTACATATACTTCTTACATAACAACTTAACTTTAGCTAAAGTATGGCTCGATACACAGATGCTGCTGGTGTACAAATTTTAATGTTTCTATTTTTTAATCAACGTCCTTTAGGCACGATGAGAGTGTTTTTGGATTTTAAATGATAAATGAAGTTTCACTTTAGCCACATTTTGTACTCTGTACACGTCATATTTTTTATACTTATTTCTACATAATACCATATTGTACTCTGTCCGTGAGTAACGATACCTATAAAACACACACGACCATCCCATCGAGTGTTGTTCATTTCAAATACTTCAAAATATAATTAAAATCATTTGAAGATATGTGTTACAGATTACAGGGCGGGTGGAGTGACCTTTTAAATTTCAAAGGATGCTATAGCGGATTAGTATGGCGTTGGAAGTATTCATCAGATTGTATTGGTCGGGCTGGGGAGCTGTTGCTATGCAGGGGACTGACGCAGTGCCACGTCCGTACTAAAATTTTTAATATTCCAAATGGATGTGACCAATTTTTATTCATATTGACTAGTGAACTTTTTAAGATATGTCAGAGTCTGCAACTATTGTTAGATATTTTTTATTCTTAGTGTGTTTAATTTGGGCGCAGAAAAGTTACCAACATATATTATGACATTCATAATATTGAATAATTCGTTAAAGATAGAAAATACTTACATAAAATAGTGTGTGTGTGTCATCTCCGACGCACGACTGGAGTTTCCTTCTTACGAACGATATTTATGATATATATATATATATCGAATAGAAAGAGGGTAAATGAACGCATCTCCTAAAATGATAAGAGAAACAAACATAATATATGTATCTGTAATTATTCGGATTATTTATATTACTTCAATAAAAGCGTATTACATAAAATATGTTACAATATTGTATGTATTATAATAGTAGGTAATAGTGATAAAGCTGACGGTAATAACGAGCTAGTTTCAGGACAGTGAATGAACAAATTCGGACATTTAAAATTCGAACATATTTAAATTTAGAAATAGAAATGGGTTGTAATAAGATACGCTGTGTAATGTATTCCATCTCATTCTTTTGTACGTTCAATCCTACAAGTATATATGTTTGTCTCTTTCTACATAACGCCTCAACTTTTCGTGTTACACTTGATTTTACTCCTCATAAAATTTCCGTACCGGACCTTATAACTCAAATCGTTTCTTAAGGAGTAAACTCCATTCCAATAATTATGTTGACTGTTTAGTTGTTTCACTATTTCGATAATAAGAACAATAATAATAACTAAAGGTCACCATGTATTCGTAATTCACCCATAATAATTCATATAATTTTTAAGTTAGAATTTTTTATGATAATTTTTTCTTTGCTTCTTAGAGATGGAAAAAAAATTATGGCATTGACAAACGTTAATGTGTAACAAAATTGTATAAATCAGGAACAGGGTAGTGTGTGTTAATAATCTGAGGTAGTGTGTGCTTTGTTATTTTTTTTATTTATTATATTCTGCACACCTTCCTCCACATAAACTTTAATTTACTGGCCAAATTTCTTATTCTTCCGGTTGCACAAATCTCGTCAAACTGTACTGAAAGATTTTGCTTCATGTGTTTATAAATAATTCCTAGAATGATATAAATCTGAAGAGTAAATCATCGAATTTAATGCTCAGTGGAACATAAGAACATTTCTAGCTTCAGGGCACAGCTCTGTATCTGCCACCTAGGTATATATGGTTTCTGGGCGGGGACCGATGTACTAGCGTTGCTAGGCTATGGGGTGTCCATCCCCAAGGTCAAAAGTTATGTAGCTATGGCTATACGATACGATTCGAGAGGGGAACTCGGATGCGTATTATGTTTGCTAATAATATTATTAATTGTCGAGTTATTTTTTGTTACAACACGGAGGGCTTTTTTGTTTTCATGCAAAAAGTATTAATAAAGTTACTATTACTTTATGCAAGATGTAAATATGTAGTAAGGTCCATTGAAATTGCAAAAATGTAAAAAAGTCTCTTACGAATAACATGAAAATAAAATATAAAGACGTTTAAATTATAAAGAACATAAAGTTAGAAACGCAAAGAATTGTGAAATAAATAGAACTCGAAACAGCCAGTCTAAGTTTCTAAAAGTTTCGTTTTAAATCTGAAACCGAGACTAGATTGTTTTCAAGTCTGGCTAGTTGGATATTTTACAAGCCTCGTAATTTTAAACTTTTGTTTGGTATCTTAATATTTATTTATACTGAAGAAAATTTTCGTTTAGCAAATAATATACTTTGAGAGTGCTCGTTTTAATGGTTTGAGGAGTCTAAGTTTTGTATATTTTTGTGATGCATTTCGTGAAAATCAAGAATTACTTTAATTATTGTAATACACTAAGTCTAGACCGATAAAATTAAAACTTATGTTCCATATTAGCATTTGTAACTTATATATTATGAAGATCTCTGTGGCTCAGTGATTAGCGCGTCTGCGCTTAAGCCGGAGGTCGTGGGTTCAAATCCCGCCGAAAGGACAAAATGTTTTTCTGTGTTCCTGGGTCTTGGATAACTATTAAACATAATACGAGTATATAATATAGTATAATATTTTTTTAAACTAGTGTTCCTATTCTCTTTTTATTATAATACATCTATGGTTTCTATAGTATAAAAGTATTAAATATATTGCTGTTGTTTGGTACAGGACCTGTTAAACAAGTTCTTCGGATACTTAATACAGGACCAGATTAACGTGGTGTGGAAGCGTCCATAGATATTATTATTTATTTTTGGGCTTTTTCGGTAGACAACTGATTCGGCTACTACTGCGTTAAGGTAAATGACGTCAGATGATAAAACTAGTATAGAGATGAGTGCAGTCGATGATGATGATGCTTTAGAGATTTAGTACAAAAAGATAAACGAGATTTTAAAAATACGCACTCAGCGGGACGATATTAATGACGATTTCACGCTTGGACGGCTGCGATCGACTGAACCGTTTGTATTCGATTCGGCCACCACCCGGATTAGACTAAACATCCGATTAGAGAGGACAAATATCTAGAATGAGCTGATTTTGTATAAAATTATTCGCTGATTCTATAGACATGCATTAAAAATGTTTAACAATATGAAAATTAAGTGCCATAAATTCTAACACAGGAATTTCACAACTTGATTCAGTATTATAATATTATGATGTTTTATCTACACTAATATTATAAAGAGAATTACGGAACCCTAAAGTATGGAAGCAGCTGACTCCGCAACTCTCCAAGTTTCCCATCGGCGGTGGCCAGCGAGTTCGCCGAATCCCTAACAATAGGTTATTCTTGTAGGTCCCCGTTGTTTTAATTCCAGTTTATTCATTTATAATTTTATTGTAACACTTCTTGATCCCACTTCGATTAGGACCTAGTCGCTTTTAGAATAATTAATTGTAATTTTAAATAAGTTTAATTTTAATAAATAATTAAACATTTTTTGGTTTTTTTTAAGTCCTCCGACTGTCGCAAACGTATTTGGCGCAGTCTTGGGGGTAGGATACTCGCGGGCCGGTTCGCTTGAGTATAATTATCGTAATTATCATCACGCCGCGTGCCGCCCGGGTGGCTATCAAGCACCAGTTCGAGTATCACCAGAACCTACGTGTGGCAGTCAGAGGAAGAATCCAGCAATCGATTCAACCAGAGACCAGAAAATGCAGTATATGATACTCACGCTGATGCTCATGATAACACCCCTGGCACATCCTCAAGAAATCAAAATTGAAAGTCTTGATGATGGACCCGGACTACTACCGTACAGACTTGGACAAATGAAAATGACTACGCATTACCATACATTTATTCAGTATATAAGACTTGACGATATAGAAGACAAAATTCATACTTTACAGGACCAATTACGAAACTTTGAGAACCAATTGACTAATGACACATATGCAGTTTACGAAATTCAGATAAAATACTTGCTTAGTAAATTAGATGATATATTTATTCAAGTTAATTCATTAGAACCTTCTAGAGCTAAAAGAGGAATCATCAATGGTCTTGGATCAGTTATTAAAAGTATTACAGGAAATTTAGACTACACTGATGCTTTAAAATATAATGAAGCAATAAAGCTTTTGGAGGAAAATCAAGACAAAATAACTAATGAAATGAATAGTCAATTAAGTATAAGTAAGGAATGGATTACGAAATATGGTAGTATATTAACGCAATTAGTAGATAATCAAAGTAAAATTAATAATACCTTAATGTCAATGTTAGCTGGTAGTATGATTAATGATTTAAGTTTAATTAAATATGCAAAGTTTGCTCAACTTTTGGTAATTTTATCAGAAAATATAGACGATTTATTAAATGAATTATTAAGAATAGAAAATAGTTTAGCGTTTGTTCATACATCGAGCATGCATCATTCGATGATTAGTATAGATGTTTTAGGTTTAATGGTTAATAAAATAAAATCGATTTATGGAGAAGATAAAATTTTAAATTTAGAATTAAGAAATTACTATGACGTTATAAAACCTGGTTCCTATTATTCTAATAAACAAGTAGTTTTTATATTTAGATTTCCTATTATTTCTAAGGATAGTTTTACTTTATATAGATTAGCAGTGATACCAAATAGGAAGGCTCAGGCTCTCATTCCGCCCTCTCCTTTCATTGCAACTAACGAGATGTCATTCTTGTACATAGAGGCTGAATGCCCGAAGTATAATAACTGGTATCTCTGTGAAATAGAATTCAATCACCGTCTTCGAACAAAAGCAGATTGTATCCACGACCTCATCATCAATCAAGTTCTAAAGGAATCATGCCACCTAACTACCATAAATCTTCTACGAGACTCTATGGAAAAATTAGACGACATGCACTATCTAGTATCATTCCCACATGAAGAAAAAGTACAGATTTCATGCAACAACCAGGAGTTCACCAAGCTGAAAGGAAGTTATCTATTATCTATCCCAGTTAAATGTAAAATTGTAACCGAAGATTTCACCATAGTCAATCAGAATAATGAATTAAAAGGACAACCCCTGAAACTGATGAAGATTCCAGATGACATCGCTCGCCTAGATACAACTTTAAACATATCCACAATAGATCTTCAAGGACTGCATAAAATTCAAGATAAAATTATAATGCAACAACCACTAAGAATATATCATGGACAGAATACAGCTATATATCACACCACTATACCATTATATTTGCTGTTATTAAGTACAGGTGTACTTATCATCATATTATACTTCTACAAGATGAATAAAAAGCCAGAAAAGCCGCATAAAGAAGATAAAATAGAAGATGGCAATAGTAACGAAAGCCCGGAAGGTAAAAATATCCCGGCAACATTTTCACTCAGCGTTCTCAAATAGTTGCCTTTCTAGGGGTGGAGGAATTACGGAACCCTAAAGTATGGAAGCAGCTGACTCCGCAACTCTCCAAGTTTCCCATCGGCGGTGGCCAGCGAGTTCGCCGAATCCCTAACAATAGGTTATTCTTGTAGGTCCCCGTTGTTTTAATTCCAGTTTATTCATTTATAATTTTATTGTAACACTTCTTGATCCCACTTCGATTAGGACAGTCGCTTTTAGAATAATTAATTGTAATTTTTAAATAAGTTTAATTTTAATAAATAATTAAACATTTTTTGGTTTTTTTTAAGTCCTCCGACTGTCGCAAACGTATTTAGAGGAAAACTTTGTTTGTATGTTTGTTTGTTTGTTTGTTTGTTTGTAATGAATAGGCTCAAAAAGTACTGGACCGATTTCAAAAATTCTTTCACCATTCGAAAGCTACATTATCCACGAGTAACATAGGTTATATTTTATTTTGGAAAAAAATAGGGTTCCGTAAAATATTTGGGTTTTTCGGACACAAGGTGTAAAAAATCAACCAGAAAAGTTACTTATTTTGCGTACGCTGCCTAAACTGTAAAAGATAGAACCATAAAATGTTCTAATTAATTGTAGATCTTATAAATATCTACAAAAAAGTCCGCGACACACTATACCTATCTATGTCGAGTGAGGCACAACAACCATTTTTTTATTTAGAAATCTTGAATTTTTTTTTGGACTACATTTAAACGCGTTTATTTTACTCATGCTATTAATCCTTATCAAAATAAATTATTTCATCACTAAGTACAGTTTATGTAGATAATATTTGGTCTTTGAATGATTGAAATTGGACGTGTGGTTTTGAAGTTATGGCGAAATTAAAATATTACGATTTCTGCTGCACGGCCCGTTGCGAAGTAGGCGTCACCAAGGCGCGTGCGGGGGGAGTTTAGATCTATGGTATTTCATACGATAAAAGTATACCCACCTACTTATTTCATTGAGTTTTAGTAGGTACCTAAATTAATTTGTTTCTGTTTGTTTTGACTAGATTTCGCCCGTTTTGTTAGAGGTTTAAAGACATTCTGTAGTATTAGTATCAGTATTGTACCCGTGCGAAGCTGGGGCGGGTCGCTAGTCTTGACTAAAGTACTAAAGAATATTAACTTTTACTAAGCTGACATATTCAATTTGAAAACGAATGCATTGTAATAACTATGAAGAACTATATGTAACAACGTGTGGAAAAATTCGGAAACGTAGACGGTGGAAAGGTACCAATATATTCTAATTTCTAATACTAGATATAATAATTATTATGATTAAAGAGTAGGTAACTACAATAAAAAACGTATTTATACATAATTCCTCTTGGGATAGTCCACTCGACCGACAGATCTTTCTATCATCTCCCTAAACGTGTTTGGAGTTAACCCTCTAGTAGGACATCCCATCACACGGGGTGGTTCTGATTTCATTACGTGATTTACTTTTTTCATCTCCCTGCAATCCAATAAATCCCAGTGCGGTGGAGGCGGGTTAATTAATAATTTAAGGACAGTTCTATCGCGGTTTATCCAACAAGCTAGGCTCTCGCTAATGGACTCCCCGCCGTCAATTTAAAGGAAATAAACATCCGTGTTTACACGTTAAAAGAATGAAATACTTGACGTTGCATGCAACTTCCTGTGCGTAAGAAGCAATCCCGCGGGAACCGCCCATTAAATAAACTTCAAAAGAATGTAATGTCATTTCTCGTAGTCTAGGTACTTTGTATATGTGCCTTTCATCAAAATCGGTCTAGTAGTTTGGGAGCCTAAACAAACATAGAAACAAATCGTTCCTCTATATATTAGGTAGACATTATTTGATAATATGAGAATTTTGGAAAATCCAGGAAACCTAAATTAATACACGTATATTGTATATCTAATATGTTTTATTTGATAATCAAATGCCAAGTTAAAATTAATTAATCAACCAAACCTAACCTAACCTAACCACGTATTAAACACATAGTTCAGGCATCCATACAATCGTAGTAACGATATCCCCTGAATTGTCTGGCAGTGAGCGAGATGATGATGATGAATTATAGCTAAAACACTCTCGATCATATTAGCCTTCAAACAAAAGAAACTAGATCAAAATCGGTTCATCCGTTTGGGAGCTACAACGGCCCATGCCACGGACAGACACACAGACAGACAGACAGAGACACTTCAAACTTATAACGCCCCCCGTTTTGCGTCGGGCATATAAAATAAGAGGAATACGATTAATTAAAAAAATAATTACCGATCAATCATCTCGTCTTTACTTGCAATTCCAACGATTGTAATTTTCAATATATGTACCACTTTTGATGTACTTTTTAAGCGTAGCATTTATCAAATTACAGGCATTACAGCATGACAGGGCCAGTTTTACAATTGCTCGAGTTATTTACGGCCTCAATAAAGTGAACCTTAAAATTGTTAATGAAAAGGTATTAAACAACGGGCCCCTCGTATATTACACGGTGACACGGAGAGAAAAATGCCACTGGATTTGGACAAATTACGACTGACTTGATGCCACCAACGTTTGGATATATTAAAGCTAAATTGGTTACGGTTTTAATTATTTGGCGTGGTGTGGGACAGCATTAAATCACGTAGCAGATGTCCGAGTTTTTTTTTCTAACAAAAACTTTGGGCATCCCAGGCAAGTACCTAATTACCGACCATTATTGTCAATAATAAAAAATAAAGTTGTCGACTGTAATTAATATTATGTCGTATGAAAATTATAAGTATCGTTAACTGTAAGTGACATTTTTCTAATTTTAACTATATCATTCATTACATATGTAATTATTAAAACAACCAATTCTAATCTATTAATAATTAAAAATCTAAAAAAACTTTTAAATAACTATGATAAACTGAAAATATTTGCACACTAGTTATGTAGAATAAATAAGTAAATAAATAACTCTTAATTTGAACTAGAAACTAAAAATAAATTCTTACAGAATAACATAAAAAAAGGTCCAAATTGGCCGCCTTACTGCTGAAGCAGTTTCTTCCAGGCAACTATTTTAATTTAAATAATATAATAATAATATCTAAATTGGCAATGAAATTAACAAAGGAAAAAAGTAGCGGTAGGTGTAGTATTAAAAAAACAAAGATTTCTACATTTTACTTACATATAATACTAATAAATAAACAAAATGACAATAGCATACATAATATTATATATAAGAGAATATACTTTGAAAAATATAATTAAATAGGAAAAAAAAAAACAAAATTTTAAATTGAAAGATCTAAGTAGTATTTTTTGTCTTTTTTTAAAAATGTTTTTTAACTTATAATTTTGTATGGATTCGGGTAATGTGTTCCAGAGACGAATAGCGGAAATAGTGAAAGAAGAATCATAGAAATTAGTTTTGTGTGAAGGGAAGGCAAGAGTTAGTTTGTTAGCCGAGTGTAGAGTAGAATATGTCGAACTATATGATTTCATATTTATGTAAACACCTACTGTACTATATTCTTGGCAAATAAATGAATTTGAATTGAATTTGATTCTCCCATAGTACGAAAAGTTTTAAATCTCGACTACTCTATATGAAATTGAAAATACATTAAGTTTTTATCGCAATAAAGTATCGAAACTATATACCGTTATTAACTACCGAATATCCTATTATACTTAAAACGGGAAATCTTATTTCACGGAGCCAATGTCCCGTGAACATAGCGAAGCCTCCCTTTATATCACTGGGACTTTATCTTATATAGTTAAGGGTGCATTTACAAATTTGATTCAACAAAACTAACGATTGTAATAAATAAACCTTTATCTGAAATTGGTTAAAAAAGGATTAGAAAAAAAAAACACTTTTTTATAGTAAATTATACACTATTAATACATACATACATATAATCACGCCTTTTTCCCGTAGGGGTAGGCAGGACCGCCACTTTCCCGTAGGGGTAGGCAGAGACCACTTCTTTCCACTTGCTACGATCCTTACATACTTCTTTCGCTTCGTCCACTTTCATTCTTACCATCCATTCGTCCTCTTACATTCAACGTAGCCAAGCGTCTCTCCATGGTCCGCTTTTCGCCTCCGCGAGAAACGAGACGTGATGGGTGGCGAATCACATCGCCGCCATTTTGGATAATTAAATTATTTTTGTTTATTTATCCATTGCGTTTCCACGGATTTGTGGAGAGGGTAGGAATAGGGAAAGGGAAGGATAGGTGGTGTGGAAGGGAAGATTGATAAGTTAGAGTAGGAAATAGAAAATGTAGGATATTACAGGGATAGGACAGTAATAGCTAGGGAAGCCGGGGTCGCATACCCGTATACTATACCACAACTACCGGACAGGTAAGTTGGGAAGAGTATCCCATGACAAGATACACTATTACACACTATTAATAAAGCAAAAATAATAATTTTCGTCGTGTTTAGGATAATTTTTCTACTCTTATGTAGCTAACTTTGTTCATAAATACCCAAAGATATCGAATGTATTATGTAATCAATTTAAAATTAGCCTAAAAATAATTCAAAAATATTAAAATTTATTTGGAGGAAGCCTAAAAAGTCTTCTCAAAATTTTCACTTGTTTTGCTATTATAGTCAAGAATTGGAATATTAAAGGCACGAAGCTTTGCACGAAGCAATGAGGTCTTTTCAATTCCTGACAGCTTTTTGACACGATAAGGCGGGTTACCAAGTACAGCCTGGTGACAGAAAAAGAATCGAAAATT
The DNA here is from genome assembly GCA_905404095.1 of Glaucopsyche alexis. NCBI lineage: Eukaryota > Metazoa > Arthropoda > Insecta > Lepidoptera > Lycaenidae > Glaucopsyche > Glaucopsyche alexis. The sequence goes on from FR990047.1 coordinate 13,833,062, forward strand.
CTTATTGACCGTTTTTGATACTACTTACGCCACCAGATGACGCTTTGTGTGCGTTGGGTCTGCCCCCTAACAGCAAAAAAAAATATAAAAAACTCTCATAAAAATACCTTATTATAAATGTATACATACCTATACCACAGAATAATTTTATTGGTAATAGTAGATACAATATAATAGTTGTTTCTTGTTTTTTACAGAAATAAAATTAAATAAAGGCACATTGTTATTGGACGCAAAAAACTAATAACATATTATCAGAAGTAAAGTTCCGACAGTATTTATTGATATAATTTGTACATTTAAATTATATCGCATAGGATGATTTGAACTCGAAATACTCTAATTTAGCTGATGAAAATTACAAACTACATACTCTTTTCAATTTTGTCAACGCTTGTCTTTTATTCAAAATATTCCGTCCACTGGCGGTCCGGCTGTCGTCTCTTCCGCAGTATTCTGCGCACGTTTCTCCTTTTTTTTTCTTTTTCAAAGGTAGCCGGGAATGTGCTCTGACTGAAATTATAGTGTTTTCACCAAAGCCCCCGGTGTTTTGATTTCTTTTTGTCAGTGGACAACGTTTTAGTAAAATATTATATATATAATTATATTATTATTTGGATTAAATATTTTATCTTTTGTCATATTATCATAAAATATGATGTACGAAAGTGTGTGTTACACTATGCAATAGACTGGGATCCCAGGCCCGCCAGACTATCGTTATATTCTTTCTGATAAAATGTATTTCATATTGTAGTATTAGTATGTGCGGTGGACGATAAAAGGTACGCATGCCCACTATTTACGCTGTAGTCCGCTAGGCCTGAGATCACAATCCATTACATATAATGAGGTTTTTTTTTTGTAGGTTATCTTCATACTTAGCATTAAAGTATTTGAAAGGCTACATCTGTAAAACTAACAATATAACAGACAAAATAAAACTACACCACAGTTGAAAACTTTATTTATACCAAAGCAAGAAAATGGACCTCCAGACTATTCCTTTGCAATACTTCAAAATTGTTTCATATTTCTCAAGTGAAGGTAAATAGAGGTTCAAAGAATTCTATTTAATTGGCAATTTACTTATATGTTTTGCGTCAAAGGAATGGAATAAGATCAGAGAAAAACTTCGTATGTCTCAACTTATCTTCGTGAGAAAACACAGATGAGGTCTGGTAAGAAACACCTCAGACTTGGGAAACTTTCGGGCTTAGATACTTTTGAAACCAATCACATACACGTTTTTGTTTTACAAGAGGCTCCATTCATTGAACTTTCGAAGAGAAATCCTATTACTTACACTTTATTTGCTTGCTACACTTGTAGCCGCGGCGATGCTCATACATTCATATTAACACATTATTTTTATATATTTTATAATATTGTTTTAGTACTTCGAATAAAATTTGATTTTATTGCACAAATAATAATCTTGTTACTAAAAAAATAACTTATTTTCTGTATTTAAATAAAATCATGAAGTTTTCTAAGTAAAATAATAGAACTTCTTAGAACAATATTTAGACAGTCCCAACAAATATTGTTATTTCTGTCGTGCTATCGAAAACCAAACACAGCTGAACATGGATCTTATAAATCATTTATTCTCCGGCGTCGCGGATTAAGAAAACAATGGATGACAATCTATCAACAGAGTCCATTTAGGGAAGACAATGGCGAGACGATCCGAATGAAGTGGAGCGGTTTATATTATATTTATCTTTAATTACAACACGAAAAAAAGAAAAGCTAGACGCTCCACGGAATAATGACGTGATCCGTCCCACAGGGATAAAGAATGCGGAAAATAAATAGCGATTTTCTTTTGTTGGCTTATTATTCTCTAGAGCACTCATTACTGGTACCTCCGCAATATTTTATAGTATTTCGACTGAGATTATGTTAAGCCTCTTGCATTAGCAAAACAAAGTTACGAAAACGTTTCAAGTCTTTTTATTTTTTTTATGTGCAAAGGTCTATTAAGCATTTAATTTTCATTATGTGATGTGATCATCAGGGTGATGAAGACGGTAGTTTTGTTGCGTGGAACGGCGGCGAAAACTTGCAGTAGGTATATGCGTGCTGATAATTGGAACTATTCAACTACGACGTTCTTCTTGTGTGATGAATAAAGTTCAATTTTGAACAGCTATCTCAATAATTAAATTAATTAAATTAAAAATTAAATCTGGGGGCACGGCAGTGCCCCCGCCAAGTCGAGCGCGAAGCAAACACTGCCGTACCATCCTTTACTGGAACCATTTCGCCGCATTTTCAGGCCCCTATTTGAGAACCTCTGGATAAGACCAGAATGCAGAAATTTTCCTCATCCAGTAAGCTATAATCACATACTTAAAATCCAAAATTTCAAGTATGTAGGTCATTTAGTTCCAAAGTTAAGCGAAAGCAAAGTTTCGCATTTATGACACTCACTCACTCACTCACTCACTTATGATCATCAAAATAGAACTAGTACTTCCCATAAACTCAGAGAGCTGAAATTTGGTACAGAGTTAGGGTTTAATGGCCACATAAAGGGAAAACTATAAAAACTAGGATACTCGAAGACCTGGAGTACCTGGTGACCCTGATAAGAAAACACAAGAGCCCAACCAAACTATTAGTATACTTAAATTAGTATATACAGATACTTCCCACCAAAAACATTCTGTAAAAAACTAGTCAAGTCTCGATGGAGCTGCTTGTTTATCTCTAAAAAGTAATGAAATCTAGACAAAGCCGTGCCAAGTCTAAGGTTCCTTACTGCGATTTCTTTATTATTATAGTTAATGTTTTGTGACTTGGCCGTTGAAGGGTACACGAGGGTACAAAAGGGGCTCCATGACACCATTGCTCCAATACATGTGTTGTACAATCAACAACAGCCTAAAATGAGACACTAGCGCCCAATTACCGATACCAGTATAGGTTATCTCGCTTAACAGACATATGTAGTTACAACAGGTATAACATTACGTGTGAACAAAATTGACTTGTAGCCACTACGTATAAAGAATGTTCAACGGCCAAGTCACACAACATTAACTATAATAATAAAGAAATCGCAGTAAGGAATCTTAGACTTGGCACGGCTTTGTCTAGATTTCATTACTTTTTAGAGATAAACAAGCAGCTCCATAGACCACACCCGTCGGCCAGAACTCCTCCACCTCGAAGGTCGACAAAAGATGCGTCGGCACTCTCACCACAAAGGAACTGAAATTGACCTTGTGGCGAGACTCCAGACGTTCGACCCTCAAGGCGATGGACGTCTTCTGGCGGATGTAGTCCACGACGTCCTCGACCTGCATAGACCAGTGCAGGCGGGATACGTACAACGGCGTCGCGGGTACCTCGCTCCGCAGGCGCAGTTCCGGTACGTAAGGTGCGGTGCCGCGGTGGTTGCGGGCGGCGGGCTTCTTCTTCTTTCTTCTCTCCACCAGTATGAAGCCCTCCTCATCGCACCTCCTGCTCTCGTCCTTTCCAGGTCGAAGAGGCTCAGCCTTGCGGCTCTCCACCCCCTTTGTCTTCGCCCGCGGGGGTGGTGCGGGGCGACCGGCACCAGTCGCAAAAGTTTTCTGCTGAGTTGGTTGACTCGGCGTCTGCACGACCCGGAGGGGAAGGCGGGCGGGGGCGGCGGCGATCGCCGACTCGTCGGAAACCGCTGACACGCAAAACGATGTGTCAGCGCGCGCGCCGCCACGACATGTGTTGACAAAGGCGGTTGAATGATCGGGTGACCTACTTACTGAATTATTACATTTTAATTGTAGTAATTCACTACGTAAGTCACGGATGGTAGATTCCGATGCATCCAACCTACCTCGCATCTCGTCCAGCTCTGCCTTCATACTGTTGAAGTTCTTCAGCAGGCTGGAGACGTCGACGTGGTCCATCGTTACTACCGGCAGCTTGTGGAGATCTTTCACCACAAAGGCCGGCACGTCGTCTGGATCCGTCTGCTTCAGCAGGGAGATGATGTCCTGCACGCTTCGTTCGCCGCCATCTCGCCTCCGTGATGGCATGTTCGCGCTCTGGCCGAGCGTTTCATAAAGCAGCTGCTTACCCATCCAAATCTCCTCGCTTGTGAAAGAAGATTTGCAGATCTGCATGATGCTGACCTCGTCCATAGTGTCGATGGCGTGCTGGATGAACGCCAGCAACTCGTTGGCCACCAACGCCATGGTGTACGTGCAGCGGCGTAACCGCGCGACTCGCATACAATTAAATTAGCTTCGTGTGTAATACGGAGCGCGACCGTTTCATAGCACTCAACGCACGACACTGATAATGCAGCGCCGGGTTGCGTATCACTCTCTTCGGTGTGAACTGACCCTTATTAAGCTAAGGAAATAGTATAGAAGTAAGTATAAGTAGTAAGTAGACATGTTTTACATTTCTACTGATTGCTCCTTGCTTTAGGTTCATTGGTCTAGCGAAAATATGTATGTATGAATTGTATTGAATTATACATTACAGCTGTTGCCCGCGGCTTTGCCCGCGTAAATATAGTGTTTTCGCGGTCGCGGATATATGACTAATGCAAAAAATAGATAAAAACAATCCTTAATGCGGATTATATATCATGCTAAAATTTCAGCTCGATCGGTGCAGAACTTTTTGAGTTCTTAAAGCGTACACAGACCAACATAACATTTTTATATATATAGATATTCATAGTGTATTGTACTGTATGAAGTTATCGCACGAACAGGCTTTCAGTTTCCGTCAGTAACACAACTACAATGTGACACGAGTCACACAATATTTCACCAAATTCTAATAGAGTGGTCTAAGTTATAAGCTCATCTATACTAGTCATATTATAAGGAGGAAAGAATTGTATTATAATTAAATATAATTGTATTTTATTTTTGTATGTTTGTTTCCGAATCACGCCAAAACTACTGGATTATTTTCAAATTTTTTGTAAAAAAGGAACTTTTGCAGGTGTAGGTTTAGATTGTAGATGTGGGTTGTAGGTGTGGGTTATAGGTGTAGGTAGTAGGTGTTAGTTGTAGGTTTAGGTGTAAATTATAGGTGTAGGTGTAGATAGTTGTTGGCATAGAAATTATAGTTAATGTAGATTGTAGGTAAGTTACTTTTATTTTATTTATTCCAGTTCATACTTCATGGTTAAGTTAAGACAACGTATGTCGGGTCAGCTAGTTGCGAATATTTTATGAATACTAAGTTCTATTACGGAATGCTGCAGGTTAACAATTTTCAAAGCAACTGATGACCAACTACTTTACAAGATCTAAATATTTCATAATTGAATCGTCGCACACGTAAAATATGAAGAATTTCATGTTTACAAGAAGTATGAAAATTGTGTGCCCAATTACAGCGAGCCTGTTTGTCTTATGTTAATAGTGTAAAAGTTTTTTAACAAGTTATGACTATAATTTTTATAAAAACATTATAAGTTATAACCCGACTATGTTTATTTTACAAAGTCTATGTACTATACGAATCTGTTAACACTTCGTTTATTAAAATCGGGCCATTAGTTAAGGCGCTACGGTGGAACAGAAGTACATACATAGACTACTAAAATGATGACTATTATAAAAGGAATCTTTTGGCTTCGCCGTCGTCAGGTATAAATACAGCTTATTGTTAAACGTAAGTTCAACCCACATTGCGCTTGTTTAGTGGCTCCACATTAGTTTCTCCGTGCACGAGAGATGATTGAACCTGATATACTATAATAGAGATTTTTCACGCTGAACCCGAATATGAATGGGGCTGGAATAAGATTTCATTCCGATTGAATCGGATTTCAGGATAAAGAAATTCGCAATATTAATGTTTACTATACTGACTATATTTTTGTAGTAGTTGAGTAGCAAGTGTAACTCTACATGTACGTATGTTAGAAACCCAAGAAAAGAAACCTAAGACTATTCACTAAAATTAGTAAGCGCAGTTGAAAACACAAAAATATATTTTATAAAGTATAATTTCATTTCTTTCCCAAGTTTTACACAAATGTGTATTAATAAGATCTTAAATAAAAAGCCAGACGTTATCTTTGTGGTTTACAACCGCGCAATATCATATGTTATGCAGGAATTTTAGTCGCCATTTGGAAAGCATTCGAGCTTTAGAAGTCTGTAATTACTAGAAGTTATGAAAACCTAAAAGCTTAAAGGCGTTTAATTAGGAACAACCGTAGTATTTATTTTAAGTTGTTTTAGTTATATTATTATTCAGGCAACTTTTTCATTATATATATTATATATTAAACGTATTTTACTAAGTTCATGATGAACGTATATATTTATTAAAAATTGTATTTCGTGATTCTTAATTACTGATTCACAAAAGCTTAGCAAAGCAAAATTAAAAATCTTCTCGAAGCAATATTAAAAATTTCCAAGCACTTTAACACTAAAACAAAATGTCCTCATCTATTTTTACCGCGATGAAAATGCATGAGCGATTCATATTCAATTTATGACAACAATACCGCAAGGGATAGCCTCCAAAAATTAATATGTACGAAGTGGTCTCGTTAAATGTGGGCAGTATTAAAGCGGGCACTAGATGTGTGTGCGCAGTTGGCGTCGGCATAGAAGTGACGTCATGTAACCTAATTATCATCTTATACATTATTGTCGCAGCGGGTAGCGCCACTACAGTGTTATATGTAACGTATCTTAAATTTACATAGATCTAAGTTCTTGTTTGCGTCCCTTTTCGTCAAATACGTACACACCCTTGGGAGGAGTCTTAGGACCGCAGACTTTATGTCCTCAGACCGGTCTAGAATTATTAATTAAGAGAATGGTGATTGCATTTCAAGCTGTGTGGTCTCTGTACTTGTTCAACTATTTAAAATAAAATTCAATGAATGCTACGGCGTTTGAATGTAGAATATCTTCGGCATTATTGAAAGCGTTTAATTGTTATGGCTGTTTAAGTGATTTTCGTTCCAATAGATTACAGCCAGCAATTTTATACCAAGAATTGTCGATAGTAATTGTGATCAGTGGCTATTAGTTAGTTACGATTTTAGTCAAACCATATTTTGCTTCTGTTCCTGATTTAGATAAGTAAATAATAATTTACCTGCATAACCTATCCGACACTCGTGAAAATCAGTATTTAATTTTTCTATAAAACGTTTTTTTTACTAAAATCTCATACATTTAATACATAATTTTCGATTGAGACGAAGAACATTATATTTAGTATTAACCGTCTTTGTTCTGTTTTAACCAAAAATTGTAATTTAATTAAATCATACACACCTTTTGTTTCATCAAAGGAGACATGATGCATTAGCACATTGCTTTATGACTGACGTGTTAAAAGATAACAAAAGATCCCTTGAGCAGTCATTTGTTACGCCTTCATTTACATTAATATGAGATTTTCGCGACTTATAATACTTAATAATAATTCGGAAGCCGTTAACAATGAGATTCCTTTTCTGCGCCGCCGAACAGCGTTTTCTGCTTGACATTAAAGGGTTAGGGTTGTTGATAACTGTACAGTGTACATCTAAGATTATTATAACTATTTAATTATATTAATCACGATTTATATACAATAGGATGCGATTTTATTATGCCGAAATGAATTAGTCTTATTATTAGACGTATCTTCATTTTATAAATGAATATTATGGATTTTCTAGTTTGTGATATTTAATAAAATATAATTACTTTTTTGAAAGCAAATATTGATATTTATTTTCAAGTTATATTTTTTTTAAAGAAAAGAGCGTATTCCTTTCTAAAAGACCGGCAACGCACTTATGACTCATCTGGTGCTGCGGGTATCCGTGGGCGACGGTTACTGCTTTCCATCAGGCAATCCAATTGCTTTAATAAAAAAGTTAAACTGTAGAACTACAGTACAACTTATTGTAAGTCGATATAACATAATCATCGAAGTTAGTATTTTCTGAATAAAAAATAAACACTAGCTTTATCCTTATCTCGTTAAAATTAACGATTTAAATTTTCTCAAAACCATCCGCAGCGAATAGGTGAAACGAATAAATATGAATATGAATGGAGCCACAAGTGCTGCGGCAGCGGGCTTCGAATTATTAAGTTTTGGAGGGCCCTCGCCGGTAGTGGGGGCCTCGTCAAGGCCTTTGGGGTCCTCGAGTGCGTCTAGCAGCAGGGCCCTAAACGCCCTGATTATTTACGCTGATTTCACGCTCACCTCACTAATAGTCCTATTGTCATCTTCACGACCATTGCCGATAAAAGGATTGACAGGCTTGCAGAGACTGAGATTTAACCCCACAGACATCTATTGACTAGACCACGCAAGTCGCATCGCTTTATAGAAACCAAGCATGTCATTATTTTTCAAATTACTATGATGTCACAAGAGCGATTAACGGTCCGTTTCAATAACATCCGTTTCAAAGGTTTCATTAACCTATCTATCTATAACTATTCGTTAAAAACGTCATCATTCAATCAATTGCCGGTTTTTCGTGATACAAATTTGACGTTTCTAACAAATAGTTAGAGATATATACCTATATTGAAACGGGCCGTTTGTGGTGATAACTCCCCGTCCCCGAGTAAACGATACAAAGGCCGTAGCCGCGCGCCGCCCTGTTGCGTTTTTTAGCTTTTTAGTTTTCATAATAATATCACATAACTTTTTTTACACTTTTCCACTTTATTTAGATTTTTACAATAATTTATATATAAGCACGACCGATTTCGATTAACTCATCATCAGGTGTTTAGTTTTCATTTGACGTTTGGCACCGAGAATATTTGAGAACAAATGGCGCTGAAGGAAGTGAATTTCACTCCTCTTTACACGGAAAGTCACACGCGGAGTACATACACTTGCGTGGTCTAGTCAATAGATGTCTGTGCTTATTCCTTTCTGGATTATATTATTGTCAATGGTACATTCGAGAAAGAGATAAACAGCTTTATCTAAGATCATAATATTATTACAGAATACAGAAATCATCCAGAAACCGTTAACGCGCTTGAAAGTGAAGCCGTCACGACTACTCCAAGTTGTAGTGGCTATCCACACATAATACATAATATGTTGCCACAGAATAACGGAATATTTTACCCAACTTTTTTTCAATTAAATTTTTATTGAATACCTACTTTCGCCATGGTTTTGGTTACAGTGCGCTACGTACTAATGTGATGGAACACTCATTCTGGATGTTCTGTATTCTGTGAATATTATCTATTAATACGTTGAGCAAAAACTTTAAGTACAGTTTTGCGAGAATTGTGCGAGTATGATATTTGACATATTTATTATTATTCCCTCTAGTTTTTATCACTTTTTTTTGTATTTTGGAGCATTTATTTAAAAATATTATTTTTTTGCACAACTTACTCCATATAAACTTTCATACTCCGCCGTTCGCACAATTATCGTGAGACTGTACACAACAACACACACTATCTCAGATTATTATTAACACTACCGTGCGTGTGGTATGTAGAACATTATTGCACGTTAACTTTTTACATTTTTTTATCTAAGAAAGAAAAATCCCTAAAGATTATACAAATTATTATGGACAATTTTCAACCACAGGACAACCTCTAGTAATAATGAAATAAGCGTCTGCTAATCTTCGAGAAAGTTTGAAACATAATAACTATTATAGTAATCTTAAATGTTGTGTGGGAACTTAATACAACTTGTTAAAATAATATTAAACTATGGTAACACTTTAAAATCTCTAACAACAATGTTTCGATAATAAAAACAGTTTACAATATTCTAAGTGCTTCTCAATTAAACATGATGAACTTTAAGTAAAGACGATAGAAGCTTAAGCAAATAAAAGCTTTAAAAGCTTTTAAATTTTAAAGTCTTGTAAGCTTCATGTTAATTAAAAATAAGAAAACTATTCAAGTTCTATTTTAAAAGTTTTTTTTTTGTAGATTGAATGTCTGGTAGTAAATGACACAATTTTATGAGGGATGAAGCTGTGTAACTTGGAAGTATTTTTAACGTCCATAGATTTATATTTTTTATTATACTTTAATGGATTCTTACAAAGATGTTATTAAATGAGGCAATAAAACTAACATTAGTGATTTCAATAACCAAACATAGGAGGTAAACGAAGTAACGAAAAATACCCGTATAAAATATTCATATATTCAATGTATCTAATATTCGAATCAGGCATCTCGAAATCAAGTAGAGAGTAGACAATTTGGTAACAAGCTCTAACGTATAATTTGTGTGAGGGCCGCCGGTGACCGAGCGCACGGCGAATCTCAAGTGCCTACGAGTGTTCGTAGCTCTGCTACGACGCTCGAAAAAGGTTACTACGAAATTGTTTTTTAGTTTTTGCTAGCTATAAAATAGTTTTAACGAGTGAATATTTTACTTGCGGGAAAAGCGTCTCCGAATAAGAAGAAATGCATTGATGGTTTACTAAAATATATGCACACACACTGTGAACTAAGAAAAAGAAAGTGGGTTTAAAAAGTACAATTAACGAAATCCTCATTTTAGATGTTGGTTAAACTGTCGGATACTTTTCATATAAATAAATAACTTGTAACATCTAGTAAGCTTTGTCTTATACGAGTACTTAAAGCTAGAAAATCTTGTATATATAATCGTAATCTAGGAAACGAAACTTCCGTGAAATCTAGTATGCAGAGAATTTTGGGGGATAAAATCGATATAGCTAGATCTTGTCTCTCCAAAACTGCACATTTTTAAAAAACATAATATATAACATAATATTATGTTTTTTCTTTCGTCGTGCAACAATATATCAATAATTTCGACTGCAATATGTTAGTCCAATTGCCAGCTTGGTATGCGTATGGCGTATGTCATTTTTGCGTTGTTTGAAAATTCGGAATGTGGTGAGTTCGAACCCTGGTAAAATATTTTTGCGATTATATTTAAAATAAACTAGAGCTCAATTACCCAGGTACTACTCCCTATATATCCCTCCGAAACTTAATAAAAAGCATTATTGAAAAAGTCAATCAATAAAATAAACTTATATTTGTCTCCATTTTCTATTTCCAACCCTTCGTTTAAAATAGAAAACAAGTTAACCGTAAAAACTTCATTAAATACCGTGCCATAATTGTATAGTCGCAGACTTTTATAGTTTTTTAATTGCTATCGATGACAAAGGGGCGAGGAGCATTGATTTCGCTTTGCATTTAAAAAGTAGAATCATTTCAATGCAATCGCGAATTCGTGTTCGCAAAGCAAAAAACCGGCCGAGTCAGACTCGCGCATCGAGGGTTCCGTACAAACCTGTAGGTATATAAGTAAAAGTTCACCCATCACGACAATCGAGTCATAGTAGGGGTAGTAAATTTAAAATTATGTGATGTAACTAAAAATGTACGGTTTTCGCAATTTTTCCTTTATCTGTGCTATTTTAATTTTATTCCCTTGCGAGTGTCGAATATTTGCGGCATAAACGGCTGTATCTTTTGATTACGTTAGAGTATCTTACGTACACGTAAGATACTCTAACGCAATCAAAAGATACAGATACCTGACTTCTAAACTTCTAAAGATACCTGAGTTCTAAGAGTGCCTTAGAAGTTTGATTTTTTTACAGCTTCAAGGGACAGTAGGCCTGAGTATTTGGTATAAATTCTAGCTTAATACCTCCACGCGTTCCTGCGAGAAAGGGTCTTACAGACAGACAGACGGACGGATAGACTGACAACACAGTGATCCTTTAAGGGTTCCGTTTTTTCCTTTCGATGTACGAAACCCTAAATATTTTTTCAATGTTCAAATATTGAACTCTACCTCAAAAATTTAACTCGAATAAAACAAGTTTTTAATTCATAACGTCAATATTTCAATAGTTGATCGATGTCCAGATGGCTCAGTAATAATATTAGGGTCAGTTCACATCGTGACGATATGCGATGCTAAGCAGCGCTGCATTCTTATTTTATTTATTTGCTATTATTTTATTTGGAAAACTTACAGCTAACAAATAATAACAATAACTTAAATTACTAGTAAACAAATAGCCAATAACAAGTTGTCACTAATAAATAATACTAATTAAAGAAGCAAAGTGTAAAGTAAAAAAAAAACTTGAATAAACTGTCCACTGGCGACATGGCTGGTCGTATTACCTGAACATTACGACCTTCAAAACTTCAAGAAAAGAAAGTATTCATCTTTGAAAGGCCGGTAACGTACTTGCGACTTATCAGTAATCGCTTTCCATCAGACGATCCGTCTATTCGTTTTCCCCCATATTATATAAAAACACATATTAGTCTGAGCATAAAATCATCTTTTTTTTTTTTTTATGAAATAAGGGGGCAAACGAGCAAACGGGTCACCTGATGGAAAGCAACTTCCGTCGCCCATGGACACTCGCAGCATAAGAAGAGCTGCAAGTGCGTTGCCGGCCTTTTAAGAGGGAATAGGGTAATGGGGGAGGGTAGGGAAGGGAATAGGGTAGGGGATTGGGCTTGGCATCTTGCACTAATTTCAATTTAGACCTTATACAGGCTTAGAATTATGATATTATAGTTAGCAAACAGCCTCCGTGGTCCAGTAGTTTAGAGATTGGTTTAGAGTGGAGTAGTTGGTTAGGACAATGCAGGCTGATCTCCTGATTGTCTGACAAAAAAGATGATCCGTGTCGAATGGGCATGTAAAAAGTCGGTCCTGCGCCTGATCTCTCGCCAGTGGTGTCGATTCGTCCATCCCACTGGGTTCCGAGAGTAAAAGAGAGAGTGCTCTTGTGTACTGCGTACACACTTGGGCACTATAAAATATCTCCTGCGTAGCTGCACTGCGGCCACCGTCACCAAAATCGATGTTAGGAGCTATATGGTTGGCAAAGAACTATGCACTTAATCACTCAAGAAAATGCTACTAATATAATATTATTATAAATGTGAAAGTTTGTGAGGATATATGGATGTATGTTTGTTCCTCTTTCACGCAAAAACTACTGAATGGATTTCGATGAAATTTGGTATGGTAGTAGCTTAGGCTCTGGATTCAAACATAAGCTACTTTTTATCCCGAAAAAGTACAGTTTTCCCGAGGGATGCTGTATTTACGCGGGCGGAGCCGCGGGCAACAGCTAGTATTTCAATAAAGCTTTCTTCAAAAACCCACTTCCGTTAAAGAAAAATTGCAGCTTATGAAATACGAAGCTACCATTAATACGTGTGTCGTGCAGCAGCTGCTCCAGTTAATTACGACTGACCGCGGTCGCCGGTCGCCGGTAGCCGGTTTAAATTAATACACGATGGCTCAACTTCCAAGATTACCCAAGTTTGTACTGCACATCAATGTGAACTATATATGGTTTGGTAAAATCAACTACGGATATTTTGGGTATATAATCTACTACTTATTATAAAGACGTTTAGGAAATAGTACATTACGATACGCGTGACCTAAGTTGCCTATTACTGCACGGCGTGCTTAACGCCGTGCAGTAATAGGCAACTTAGGCCACAAGTATCGTATACTATTTTATAGCAAGGAAAGAGGGGGGGGGGTTCGTTTTGAAAGTAAAATTAATGTATTGCAATCACAAAGAATTGCAATACAGACTGCAAGTCAAACTCTAAAAGGAAACAATTCCGGTTCAGATTACTATTTTGAAAGTATATTTCAAAAAGAAATAATTAAATATCATTACAACAAAACAGAATTTTAATGTTAATGACATTTAAATGTGTTTCCTTTTATTCTACATGAGTGAAGTTGGTCAATTCATTTACACACCGTGCAGAAATAGGCAACTTAGGTCAGGGAAAAGCGTGCGTAAAGTGCGGGTTTAGGTCACACTTTGCTATAAAAAAATATTGTCATACTCAATGTAAAAAAATCATCTCATGTATGGGTGACTCTCCGCTTAACGCAATCTCGCCCATATAAAGGCAGATTTTTTTTGCGAGTATGACAATAAAGCAAAACTGCCTAAACGTCTCTATATAAGCAGTAGATCATATGCCCAAAATATCCGTCATTGATTTTACCAGACCTTATATATGATATATATTAAGGCTCGAAGCGTCGCAGTGCCGCAAAAAGATTATTATCCTACTACTATTTTAATGTGAAAATTAGTGAAGATAGATGGATGGATGTTTATTACTCTTTCACACAAAAACTACTGAACGGATTTCGATTAAATTGAGTATGATAGATAGCTTAGGCTCTGGATTAAAATATAAGCCACTTTTTATTCCGAAAAGTACAGTATTCCCGTAGGCTATCCCGATACTATTTTTTTTTTTTTTGTTTTTTTTTTTTGTTTGTTATCGATTTAGCGCTAAAATAATATATTATAGAGTCGCATAATATGCAAATAACATTAATAGGGTTCCGTAGTTAGTACTATTAAAATAACCCTTATAGTTTTGTTCAGTCCATCCTGTCCACGCTTTTAACTTCTGTTATAATAATTATATGAAATTTCGTATATTATGTTAAAGATTGCTACAGATTTTAATTTTAGCTTCATAAAATAGTAATATTTTAAGGTTGGCTCTCCATATACGTGGAATGAGGATGTCTTTTTATCATTCTACCCAATTGTGTGGGGTATTATCCAATAGGTTTTATCATCGAGTAATAATTTCCCTCATGAAATACAAGAGTATACAAGAGTATTCCTTAAGATAGGAAAATTGTTTTGAGTAAAACACAATCTTTGAAGTTTAAAAAATAAAAAATCACGTTAATAGTTACAGAACCCTACTTAGACATATCCTGATATGTCCTTGATTAGGTTAATCTCTTTTTCTGAAGAATAAGGTAATAGCAAACAAAATTACATACTTACAAAATCTGATAGAATTAAAATAAATATTTTTTTCATCATAATAAATAATTAAGAGCAAAACAACTTAACAAGTGACAGCCCACTCAAACAATACACGATATTCGCATTGCGAGATACATCTGAAGATATATCCTGAGCGTCGCGTCAAACTTTGCTCGGTTATTAACTGGCACGTCAGTTTGTAATTACTCGATCCGGCGATCACCTGCGACTGACGGCTCCGTTTCCACCGCAGATACCATTTTATCCTGAACTTTTGCGTTAGATATTCTAACATATACTCTAATATTTTCTATGTAACAGTGAAATAAAAGTTTTTTATCATAACAAATGCCTGTTTTATAAATATATAATTAGTTCTTGTTTTTTTAAGCAAAGCTTTGTTAATCTATACGGACGTTCGGGCTATCGCATAGCCCAGCGGCGCGACCACTTCATCCGTGCTAAGCGTCAGACTTTTACGGTTACCGTTAATGAGACTCGAGAGAGTCGATATAATATGTAGAAACTTATGCCTAAATACTAGCTATATGTGCTATATATACAAAGATTTCAACTCAAGATAGGCTATCACATACATTTAGCAGAAAAAAAAAATTCATACAAGAAAAAGTTACGCCATCTTGGTTTTCCCCATAAACTCAAATGTCAGCCATCTTGTTTTCACCATACTTCGAATTTCAAAATGGCCCCAAAAATTTAAAAATCGGGGCCAATTTACTGGAGACACTTTTTGCCTCAACATGCCTCGTCTATAATATACGTCTATGTATATATACCTAAGCTTTGTACTATAAAGCTTCGCTTTTTTTCGGGCATCCGTAGTAGGCACTATTTTTTGTGTTTTTTTAACACAAAAAAAATGTATTTTTATTTTGCTGTTGAAGTTTGTTTATTTATTGTTGTAGATATACAATTTATTCGTCACGATGAATGTAAATAATGTATGCAGATCACACGACACATAAAAACTTCTTGAAGCTGAATGAAACTTAAAAGTTGGTTGTTTACGACAATGATTACGAGTGAGCACATACAATCAGCTGTCTCTGTGACTTTCAGTTTTATTGGTGTTTATTTTACAAGAACTCGTAAAGTTAGCAACATGTTGTTTGCATGAAGTATTTTTTCAGAAACAATATAATATGGTCTCATATTTTTACATAGTAAAAGAAAATTGTAAGTACTTGCTACATTCCTTTTATAGTAATTAGTAAATTAAGTAACAGGTAAATATAAAAAATTAGCAAAATATTAATAATAGAGATTCTTTAAAGCCATTAAAATTCATTACATAACTATACAAAATAGTCACCGTCTCCAAAAGCAAGCTACTGAACGTATCGAGTTGACAGGTTCGTTTATGTAGCGCGTCGACTCCCGTCTCTCCCGCTGTCAGGATAATAATAATAAAAATAACGCTGAAACAGAAATGAATGGGAGCGTTTAATACTCTCCCAGGCGCACTTGTATGTAATCACATACGGTCTAATCAGATTAGTTAAGGTAATGCTATGTAAAGGATTTAATTAGGACATAAAAGAATATGATTATATTATTCTTATTGTTACATTATTCGATTCGCAGGTTGTGGCGTGTACCAATGAGACTCTTTCAGATCTCAAGTGGGTACATTATACGGACGCTCTAACGGTGAAGGAAAACATCGTGAGGAAACCCGCACGTGGTTGGCCCCAGACATATTGACCAGTCATTCTTCTGGACTAGGCAAACTATGTGGCAACCATACAACATTTAACCCTCCGTGTGCCAGGTAAATAAAATTTACATGCTCTACCAAGTGGGGTTACCAACCCAACCCAACAGTTATCATGGCAAAGACTGCATATTTGGTAAATGTTTATTTTAAAAACGTATAGGTATTCAGTTACCATCTATGAGGGTGCAATAATAAAAGAGATATATGTTAAACAATATAATTTATCAATGTTATAGCCTTAGAATATATAAATAATAGCTATTATTTATACCTTTGAAAATTAGGGAATTTGTTGCCCTCTAGTCTCAAATTAATTCAAGTTCCTGGGTAGCCGAGTTTTGCTTGGGGCTCAAGTAGATTAAAAAAAATAAAAAAAAAATGACTGGAGTTTGAACGTACCGCATTTCGAATTTTCGAAATTACACATACGCATACCAAACTGCCAATTTGACTGACATACTTATTATAAGACTTTTGATATAATTACAGTGATAACTAAGGATACGTTATACCCTTACAAAACTGACAAAATTTCTGTGCCACGACCTTTGAGTATATAACCACTAGAGAGAGTTTTAGCCAGCAATCGCGTGTCCTTTTTCTGCTTGTGTGCATTGCATTAGTGTACGTGCCGGGATGTAACGTATATCGATATAATATCGATAAACTACTCGACTTTTATTTGGTACCTATCGACGTTTGTAGATATTTTTATAATTCTGAATTTTTATTTTATAAACACATTTTAAGTTTTATGTCATCTGTTTATAATGTGTAAAACTCATTGGGTACCTTTTTAATTTAAGATATAGGTATTTGAAATTAACAAGATTTTATTAGATGTTTAGATTAGTGTGTAAAAAATAATATATACTTCTATACTAATATACTAATGAAAGGAAAAGTTTGTTTGTTTGCATCGAATGGTCTCCGAAAGTACTTGACCGATTTTGATGAAAATTTGCACATATATAGAGAAGACAAAAGTGTCCTACTTTTTTGCGGCACGGCATTTCTTTAAGCGCGCACGAAGGCGCAGGCAACATCTAGTAATGCTGATAGCATCGGCATTCTTTATCGATATTGTGTATCGACGCAATAGCCAAAGGCGAGTAAAATGTATGAAATAATTAGGAGTATATTTCTTTCACACTATTCAGTCAATTGCGTATTTTAATTATAAAATAAGTATTATGAGAAAACGATTTATTAATAACTATTAACATTAAATAAAATTACTCCCTATATCTACCAATTGAAAGTTTACAATTCCTAACAATTCTGCACTATTGTAATAGAAATAGACCGTTCATAAATATTTTTAGCCGACTTTAAAAAAAGGAGGTTCTGTGTTCGGCTGTATATAATAATTTGACGACCTCTGTGGCTCAGTTGGTTTAGTGTGTTGGTGCTCAAGCCGGAGGTCGCGGGTTCAAATCCCGCCGAAGGATGTGTATTAAATATGTGTATTAATATAATAAAAATCTTAAATATGTGTATAGTATAAAAGTATTAAATATATTTCCGTTGTCTGGTACCCGTAACACAAGTTCTTAGAGAACTTACCACGGGATCAGATTGACGTGGTGTGAAGCGTCCATAGATATTATTATATTATTATATAATATATAATGTCACCGTCAAATTTAAAAAACCGTTAGATTGTAATATTACTAGAGATATTATGTTATGTTGACAGATTGTCAAATACAAAATTATTCTTACAATAATTGTACGCATTATTTATCGTTTTAATTATTATTATGAAAAAGAAAACAAATATGGCGGCGCGGGGCACTTGTCATTTAACCAATCGGCATGGTAAATATTACAATGTAACGAAAAATAACGTGTAAAATTGTAAGAAGAAATTTTTAATTGACAATCTGTCGACATTTTATAACATCTCTACTAATATTACAATCTAACGGTTTTTACAATTTTATGGTGACATATATACAGCCGAACACAGAACCTCCTCTTTATTAGTAAGTAAGCCTTAGTAATACCGACCCGATAATATATCCCTACGGACATATTATACTACCTATCAGGAATCTGGAAGGCCGGGGAAAATTCAGAGTATTGAAAATATAACTCTGGACTGATAAAATAGAGCTGAAAATCGAACACACGAGTCTCATGTCAAATCTGACAACACAAAAATAGTGCGTTCGATTTCCTCTCTTTCTATTATATTAGCATTTTTGATTAGCATCTAAATACATTGAGAGATTAGCTGAGTCAGTCAGATTACTCACTTGCTTGGGGGCCTAGCAGGAACAATTGTCAATTGCGTAAACGTTACGTTATCGAAAGAGATTTGTATAAAAATTATGACAGCGCTCAATAACATTGCATTTACGCACCTGTCAATTGTTCCTGCTAGGCCCATATTTACAGGAATAAAAGTGCTTTTCGATCCGTATCACACCAATAATGTGAAAGACCTATGTGTTTCATATATTTTACTTGCCCTTGCATGGCTATTGAATATCGGCTACTGTATCGGCATTCGATACCGATATCGTATTCGATCCGGGTCGGATAATGTAAAATAATTGGAAACTAAATAAAAAAAATATGTTTGAGAAAGTATATATTATTGTAACTCTTCTTAATTGTCCGGTAAAATAGAAATATCTTCCCCGTATCAATACCGTCACACCAAGCTGTCTCACTGGTGGGACACACTCTTCTAATTCTCGCATCTAACTGCTTCAATATATTCGCCTCTTCTTCCGGAACATTTCCGAGATCTAATAAAACCGTTTAGTAAAAATTTATTATCTTTATCGATAAACTCTTGTGTCAGTAGGGTACATCACTCAAAATACGCAGAAAAACAAAGCTTTTATTTTCCACAAATTATTACTCATTACGTGATATTCATCATTAAAGCGTGATATAGTACGAAAACGGGTTCGTTAAACTTAATGATTATCTGTTTATATTATAAAAATACTCATTATTTAGTTCACAAAACATTGTTATAACCTTACGTGTAAAATGATAATTCCAAGTATTTGACACCTTCTGTCATCATTCTTGAGGCACAATATGCAGCGGAGCAACATTTATTTACTTGTTAAATGTTCAAATGTCCATTACACATTTATTTTTATTGATAAAACACTTAAAATACACAGAGCTACTGCTCTGCAATGGCCTACTGAGCTGGTCATAACATGACACGAAACACGAGTTTATACACCGATATAAGCTCTCTCATACACACGTATTGACACATCGTTAGTAAGACAGAGCAACAAAAAACAATAGTACCAACTTTCAAAAACTATAGCTCCGTCTTTAGAAGTCTTTGGCCACGACACACATTGACATCGGACGCGTGTCAATGTGTCAACGTCGCATAGTAACACAAAACACGCTATTACTCGCGGTTGCACACTAACCAAAATTGACCCGACTCGGACCAATTCGAGTCTTCATTTTTACGCGTTTATAACATATCTACCTCTTTTTAATATTATATATCTATGTATAATTATAAGTATTGTTGCACGATGAAAGAAAAAAAAACATATTTAAAACCTAGCTAGATCAAATTTTCTCAACCAAAACTCGCTGCATACTAAATTTCATGAAAATACTTCGACCATTTCGGAGATTGCAATTATAGTATATACTTAAGATTAGCTCGTATAAAGTATAAGATAATTATGTGAACATAAGTTATATTGACTTTTAATATACAATACATGTTATTCACATTTACTACAGTTCAAATATTTGATAGTAATAAACGTCTAAATCCAATTAAAACCTTTCACAAACATCAATAACTCTTCTTTGTTAATACAAACGCTCTTCGAAACATTCAAACTTTGCAGACAAATTCGATCGGGGCGTAGTGTTTCGGACCACTGCATACATTCATGTAACTTGTACTGTCTCTTCTCCTATGTATTTATTTTCAGTTTTTCTTTGCCATAAATCTATATACTTTGAGTTAAAATTTTAGTAATACGTTGTTGTAAACATAGACGATTGTACACTTTTATCAAATACAATAGAATTTTCGAGATAAAGTCGAAATACTTTATTTTTGGTATTAACAATAAAGTATTAAGATTGGTCATGCGTTACGAAATAGGAAGGTGTGATAAAAGGATCAATACTTATCAGTGTCATAAACGGATATAAATCAGGTCAGGTCTCCCCTTACAATCCCCTTTCACGCTACAATACCTTCGCTATTTCTTAGAGAATTTTATTCTTGTTAATTAAGAATTGGTGCAAACGGGATTATCTCACGGTATTTAATTGAAGATCAGTGTTTAAAGAACCGTTTAACAACACAGTGAAATCACTTTCTTCTGAAACAACGATAACGTTCGTACCAATTAATTTTGTTTATTTTGCTTCTCACTGGTAATTTTTAATACAATATTTGAGGTAAATACTAATTTTATTAGTGCTAGAATTATTATTCGTCAGCTTAATAATAAACAAATCCTACAGTTTTTTATAGAGTAAGCCCTGTTAATTATAAAAATATTTACAAAATGGATAAGCTATACAATGTTTTGTCCTTGTCTGTCAAACGACTTTTTCAATGTATTAGACAAGAATATTGTATAACTTAACCATTGTGTTAATAATATGTTTTAGTAAGGCATAGGTTACGAGGTTATTTATAATATACTTTAGTCCTACTAATATTATAAATGTGAAAGTTTGTGAGGATGTATGGATGGATGGATGTTTGTTACTTCACGCAATAACTACTGAACGGATTTTGATGAAATTTGGAATCTTAGTAGTTTAGACTCTGGATTAAAACATATTTTAATCCAGAGTCTAAACTACTTAGGGCCACTTGCGCCAATCCGAGTTAAATAAATAAACCCAGAGTTAAACCCTAGTCTGGAGTTAAGTTGACATTTCGTCTTGCACCATCGAGAGTTAAGAGATAACCTAGAGTTAAAAATTTAAAATTTTAAGCCTACCTTTTTGGCAGGTTAAATTGTCTAACTCGGGGTTAATTACTTATCTTAGCAAATATCATTGACAAAAATTGATTTTTGAGGTT
Organism: Glaucopsyche alexis; assembly: GCA_905404095.1. NCBI lineage: Eukaryota > Metazoa > Arthropoda > Insecta > Lepidoptera > Lycaenidae > Glaucopsyche > Glaucopsyche alexis. Next base: position 13,854,635 of record FR990047.1, read on the forward strand.
ATATTGTGGTTATATTATTATGATTTGTTGTTGAAAAATGATAAATGAAAGTAAAATTGTTTTCTGATCGAATTTATTGGTTCGGATTTTTTTAACAGAAAGGTAGATGAACACACTGATCTCTTTAACTCCCTCCGAGATAAAATTTTCCAAAGAAGATTCCGTCTGGAGATATAATATAGTGTACCTAATGTTTTTGTTGGACAAAATGAAGTATAGATTAGAAATACGCAAAAGAAAATAAAAAGTGAGCTTCCACCATATATGTAACTTACTACATATTTGTGTCTATAATAATATGGACTTTGTTCATTATGATTTACCTACTTGTTTTGTAGAATTAGGTCCCCTTAACCTATTTTCTTCTCCATTTTTACTCATAAATTGAGTTTTCATATTGTTAAACAAAATTATTGTTTTGATGAAAAATTTTCAATGTCAGCTTCTAATTATTGACATAGGCGTATAATATTATGAAACAAAAAGGAAAGTAATTGTCAAAATAAAATAATGCGACATTCATATACGACATACTGTAGTGCAAAAGAGACAAATACAATTGTCACTTCCATTCAATTATGTCGTATTTTGTACTCGTTTTAAATAGCACACGCAATGTTGCCAGTACTAAATGAACTAACACAAGGTTAGTTAACTCGGGGCTAATTTTCATTGGCGCAAGATAAAAAAGAGTTTAATATTTAACCCTGTAACCCTGAGTTAACAAACTCGGAGTTATCGAAATTTAACCTAGTTTTGGCGCAAGTGGCCCTAAGAAACCAAATTTCATCAAAATCCGTTCTTTATATCTCGAAAAATACAGTGTTCTCGAGGGATACTTTATTTATGCGGGCGGAGCCGCAGGCAACAGCTACTATAATTTATAACGTTTAAAGATCAATAAGTGGCTTATATTTATGTACTTATCAGTTATCCATAACATGTGTCGCGTATGGTAACAACGTGCTGGGGATTAGCTGTGAAATAGCTTTTTGCTGTTTTAATATTGGACGTAGTGATGATTTCATGTATACTAACAAATAAGAGCTAATAATAATAATTTTTATTACCGGTACAACCTTATTTTTCACCTCATTAAAAACGGCTTATCTTCATCGATGGAATGCCCCGTAGTTTATGCTGTGCGGGGTGGTAGGTGGTGACAGCTAAGAAGAGCTGTATCGATTCACTTTCACCATCACTCGGGGTCAGCTGCGCGCGGCTTCACTAGGCCACTAGTGCATTCGCTGCATAGTGCCTTCCGTGTTGCATGTTGCTCCGCTACTGCATACATTCTTTGCCACACTCAAAGCGGTAGTTCTCGAAGTTTCTAAGTACGTTGGTCGTGGGTTTTTGGTTCCTGGATTACACAGTACCTGAAAGAGGACACTCAAGGGTTATGTCTGTTGTGGAAGGCTGTAGCGTAGTGTCGTTACTTATTGTGTGTAGAATTTGGTTCTTAGCAACCGCAACGCGAGTCGTGAACCGCATCCGTGGATACTTATTGTGTGTAGAATTTGGTTCTTAGCAACCGCAACGCGAACCGCAAGAGTGGATGCAGTGGGTAATAGTGACGAGTGTCAGTTGTACCGTGGGGTTCAAATATTAACGAGTGAGTGATGTTGTTTCATGTGATGTGATTTTGCTATCGAAGGTAGGGAGATTCGGTAGCCATATACGACGAATATGTAAAGCTAAATACTTCAGGTAAGTACATACAATGTATAATAAACAATATGTACAGTAAATAATATTATTACTTTTTATTATTATATTACAGGTAGGGCCTATTATATCCTATTATTTGAAAGCTTATTACATAACAATAGACTTCAGTAAAGTTACACATGAACGTAAGAGATTACAGTCTAAAGCGAAATTAAAACACAAAAAACAAATCTCAATTCGAAGTCCGTTTCAATTCGCAAGTATTTTTAAACCAATAAGCCCCATCGGAATCGCATCTTCAAATAAAAGCCCTATGGCATTACGTAGACGTCTTTACTCTCGATAGTTTAATATCTCGGAGCTCTGACGTCATCCCCCTGCAATGCGCTGCCAGACTTTTACAAACATTTTATACATTCTTTGATGGGCTGATATCCAAGAAAATTTGCTTATTTCTGTGAGCCACCTTTGGGAAATATTCAGTTGATCTAAAGCCAAATCGTTTTTACGATAGAGTTTGCGCTTATTTTCAACTTAATTTTACATAAATCGTATTTTATTTTTGTCTTTTTGAAGGTTACATTTAGTTGTGGGTCGTGAACTTTGAAGTTTTGATACATTAAGACCTCTTAATATAATATTCAAACCTTTACATGTATTCACATAAAATGGGTGCAAAATTTTATTATTAGACAAAATAACTTTTTTTTTTGTATAAACTTTTGTAATTATTCTAAGAAATATTTATAAAAATACGTACACTGATCTGATATTCGTATAACACGTTCCCGAGCCAGTCCTGAAACTGTTACTTGCAACCGTGTTTGTGCAGAATAAAAATGTGCATTACAGTGGAAACATAAAACAGATGTTTATTTAAAGGACAAACGTTACTCAGCGGAGGTCGTTTTACTTTAGTGTTTGCATGTCTGAAATGTCTCTGATATAAATAGCGGAGTGTAAATGCAGGAGTTCCCATCGTAAATCATCCTAGATTACGTTCGAATGCGTCTCCGTCGTAGCTCGTGCATTATTCATTGTGTCTGAGATATTGCTCATTATACTTGTATACATTTAATACTTATTCCATACAAAAGTTTCAGCGGGTCACAGGAATTATGGGTGTATTAAACTTTGGTTCTTATCGTCGATATATTGTCATCATACATATTTGATTACTTTGGAATATATTGTGAAAAATAAACATTAAAACTAACTTTCAATATTGGATATAAGATTCTAAGTCAACGCTGTAGAAAAATATAGTAAAAAATATACATGAAATAATTTGTTACAAAAGTTTTTTTATTCACTTTAAAATAACTACGCATTTACTGTAATATTTCCCAGTTTTATTACTATTGATTAGATTTAGATTAGATATTATTGACATCAGTATTATGTTTTTTTTTTATAATTTTAAAATACCATTAAAGGTAGTTCTATAAATTTTACTACTCTGAACATGCACATAAAATCTCTATCTAAATTCTAATATGACCGTTGCGAAATATATTTTTTAATAATCTGGATGATAAACGGGTGTAAAGCACAGATTTATCTGAGCGAGCACGTGCTAACTGAAGCCGTTCGGTGCTATGGCGAATTTAGGATGTAAGCGCAAATTTATGGACAATACCCGTCCGATAAAAATTGTATTGCCCTCGGCATATTTATCGGCCGATTTTTCCGTTTTGTTTATTTTTACTGCCTTTTGGTGACTTTTTTATTTGGTTTGATTTAGAGCACATTATTACAGTTTAGATGTAACTCGGCGAGTTATTGGGTCGTTATTTCTTTTATTATCTTGATAATGGCAATAAATTAAATATTAGGTACCTACGTCTAAAATAAATACTGTGATTGACTTTAGAGAGTGCGGAATTAAAAATTATAGTTGGTACTTATGTTAAAATTTGAAAAATACAAAATTGGTTAGATAAAAAAAAATGTATTTATGATTTTCAACAAAACAATTGTCATAGTTGCTATGTAAAATCTTATACTTTAAACGAAACAATCTTGTATATTATATATTATAATAAAAGATTCTCGAAAGCGGCCCAAGTATTACCATGAAATTTAGTAAGCGGAGAGTTTTGGGGGAGAAAATCGATCTAGCCAGGTATTATTCCTGGGAAACTATGTGCTTTTATGCTTTATGTTTTTATTTCGTCATGCAACAATCACACAATATATCAAAAATTTCGACTCTATTATGTCAGTCCTATTGGCAATTTTGTATGCGTAACAGGCTTTTTTTGAAAATTGGGAATGTGGTGGGTTCGAATCCCGGTCAGATATTTTTGTGATTCTCTTTTTAGGGTTCCGTACCTCGAAAGGAAAAGGTGGAACCCTTATAGGATCACTTTTTTGTCCGTCCGTCTGTCTGTCAAGACCCTTTTTGTCAGGGGCGCGTGGAGGTATCAAGCTGGAATTCATATCAAATACTTAATCTACTGCCCCTTGGAGCTGTGATAAAATCAAACTTCTAAGCCAATGCAATAAAAAAATTCAGCCGTTTATGCCTCAAATTTCCGCAAATTTTCGACACTCGCAAAGGAATCAAAACCTACAGGGTACTTTCCATGAATTCAGAATCTTGAAATTTGGTACGAAGCAACTTCTTATAGCACAGATAAAGGGAAAATTGCGAAAACCGTAAAATTTTAGTTACATCATAGGTACCTATTATAAAAATATTTTTAAAAAGACTACACCTTTCCTCATGAACGCGTAGAGGTATTAAATTGAAATTGATATCAAATACTCAGGTCTATAATAACTTTAAGCTGTGACAAAACTACAGGTTTATACGGAACCCTCGGTGTACAAGTTCGACTTGTACTTGGCCTTTTTTTATCAGAGCTCCGAGCAAATTTTTATTACCCAGGTACGATGGTTTTGGCGTTGGTTGGCGTTTGGTTCATTACAACATACACGTCCAATATTCTGCTGAATATTGTTACAATTGTAAAAATAAGTATTCTAAATATTTACAGTTTCTTTTTCCCCGTGCATTTTAGAAAAGAGAATATAACATTGCATTTAAAAATCATTTACATAAGGCTACGTTAGATACTATCTACATAAAAAAGACATTATAATTATAATACTCTTTCAAGCAGCTTCAATTCATAACTGCCTTATTTTGTATATTTCATGTTTCGCCTAACATTTTTGAACATATCCCTAATACCTTTCCACCTTACGAGCTACGGACGAAATATTTTGACGCAACATTACTAAAAACCCTTATAAGGGTTAGGATAGCGTTACGCGGAAAGATATACATTCCATTCCTAGAATACAGGTAATTGGAATGTGAATTAAATTTTGTACTATTTTCTATATAATATTTAGGGTTTTGTATGGAAAACATTGGAATGAATGTTATTTCGTTAACGTTACTAATATTACTAATATCATTAATTTGTACTAGTCTTTCTCCACATCTTTTGGGATAAATTATAAAAACACTAATTGTTGCCTAATAAAATAAAATCCTTGAGATAATACATGTTATCTATGTAATTTTTTCCATTTAATACTGTTAGAATAATTATATAGTTAATAATAGAATTTAATATTACATTTACAGTAAAAGGAGCTTGTTTTAACTATTATTTTATTGGTAAACGGCTCCCTTCAGTTTAGATGTCAGTGCATAAGCTAAAAAGTATTTTCAGGTTTGGAGGGATTTTCACTGCGGCCCCGCAGTCCGTAGACTGCGATATGCGATTGAATTTTTTCGAGTGGAAGCGACGGGTTTAGCATCGAAGTACAGCTTACAATTAATCTAGATATACCTCTTAGGATTATCGTATTAATACTTTTTCGATAAACTAGCAATTTATTGGTTGCAGATTTTCGAATAGACACTGAAAATGTCGATGAAGAATTCTGACGAAAAACTAACGTTTGCAATTTCTATTGTCGACCTCTGTAGCTCAGTGGTTGAGCGCGTTGGTGCTTCGTGCTGGTGGGTTCAAATCCCGTCGAAGGAACAAAATGTTTTCTGTGTTTCTGGGTCATGGATGTGTATTAAATATGTGCATATAATCAAAATTATAGAATATAATTATGTAAAGTATAGAAGTATCAAATATACTTCCCGTTGTCTGGTCCCCGCAACACAAGTTCTTCGAGTACTTCGGGCCAGATTGACCTAAAGCACCTACAGATATTATTATTACTGTCTTAAAATAACAGAAAGTTTCTTACTATACATTATTTCGTAGTGAAAAATACAAATTACCAGTGTATTGGCATATCTAGCAGCGATAAATCAAACAAAGTGAGTAGTTTGGGGTTGAACGCGATAAATAAGCGTGGAACGTCGTTTCTGTCTGCAGTACTGACAATTGAAATCTTATCCAGGTTTTATTTCCATACCTCGGATAAAGTACTGTAAAATACGTTACTGCTTTTACTTTCGAAATTCAAAAAACTTCCTTAAAAGGAAAACCCTGCAAATTGTCTTGCAAGTTATAGGAAAAGGAAAAAATTATGGCACCTTGATACCAAGATAGTTCTATGTTTCCCATAAAAAATTGCAATCTTTTTTTGCGAATTAAAGCCCTAATATTAGACCTATAATAATTTGGGGACATTAATAATAATAGGTTTTATTTAAATTTATTCTAATTTCCACACATTAATCCTATGAAAAAGAAAAGTATGAAAACTAAATATTTAACGCTAAAAGAATTGGAAAAACTATAAAATATTTATAAAATACGATAAAAGTAATATGTGTGTAAATAATAAATACAATTTGAAGGTAAATCGAGGGAGTTTAATGTTCGACACATTAAAGCAATTTATATTTTTAAAAGTGAATGAACTTTCAAAGTGAGAATATACTCGTAACAAATAACTATACAATTTATTTTATGATATGAAAAAAAAAACAGCTTTTACCGGGGCTTAGCCATGCTGAACCAATCAAAATGCGTTAAACGTTAATTTGACGTTTATGAGAATACCATTTTACTGTTTTAACGTATCGAGACGTTTCGAAACTGTCTTGTAAGATTTAATTTGCAGAATCGACCTACTGGTGTTGTGGGTGTCAACGTTCGGTCATCACTTAGTTACCATTAACTTAGTTATTACATCACCATTATGGGATCTCTGCTCGTTTACATAAAAAAGTGACGTGAAAAAGAATTCTCTAGAACTTTGATTTAAGAACCCTATTTGGGTCTCCAATATCCATAATGAATTACTCAATATCAAGAGGGACTCTGAATACAAACTGCGGTGGCGGCTTTCAACTACCGTGTAATACTTCATTTGATAGCCTCTGCGGTCCGATGCTATCACGCCATAATGCTAAAAACGAATGTTCGCTTCTAATTTATATAATGTTTTGCACACACAAAAACTCTTAAGAGCATTGATCGGCGCGAGACTCAGATTTAACGAAAAACGCTACTTTTCAAATGCGTCTATATCTAACAAAAACTGGTTATTCTGATTTTTACATGTAAAAAAACACTAGAAAATATTGTATTCTAATTTTTCACTTATCATTTATTTTAAAATAATTTCAAACTTTTGAATTAAATTGACAAAACTAACCAGAAGTTTTTACAACTTTAGGTTCAGGGGCAATTTCAAAACATATAATAGCTAAAACCGCTTACATTTTTTAAAAACAAAAAATCTTTACAAACTTGTTGGATCCTCTTCTAGATTATCTATTTGTCAGATTATTTTTATATACGTTTCTATCTCATAAAAATAAAATTTAAAGAATGCGAAATTATCAGGAATTATAGTTATTTAAAATGATGATATTAATGTATTTTACTTGCTCCTTTTGTTTCTTACTTACATAATCTATGAGAAGAACCTTTTATCTTTAATATGCTATTAAAATTTTTAACTAAATTAGTTTGACGAATTTTATATGAATTTTTAAAACTATTATATAAATCGAGGCACACGAGCGTTTACAACAGTATTTGTAAACGCTCGTGCGCCTCGATTTATTATTTATATGAAATTGCCCCTGAACCTAAAGTTGTAAAAACTTCTGGTTAGTTTTGTCAGTTTTATTCAAAAGTTTGAAATTATTTTAAAATAAATGATAAGTGAAAAATTAGAATACAATATTTTCTAGTGTTTTTCTACATGTAAAAATCAGAATAACCAGTTTTTGTTAGATATAGACGCATTTGAAAAGTAGCGTTTTTCGTGAAATCTGAGTCGCGCACCAATCAATTCTCTTAAGGAAAATTATTTTGAGCTAAATCGGACAGTAACATCAGGTTATTTGGACAGAGATTTGAAAAGAGTAAATTTGACAAAATATAAAATATAATCCTACTAATATTATAAATGTGAAAGTTTGTGAGGATGTATGGATGGATGGATGTTTGTTACTCCTTCACGCAAAAACTACTCAACGGATTTTGATGAAATTTGGTATGCTAGTAGTTTAGGCTCCGGATTAAAACATAGGCTACTTTTCATCCCGAAAAAATACAGTGTTTCCGAGGGTGGAGGGAGGGTACGCGGGTGGAGCCGTGGGCAACAATATAATTTTTTATATCTGTTAGTGCTTACTGTAATAATTCATAACATAAAAATCCATACGTTTATGTATAACAAAAATAACTTTTTCCACATAATTCAAATGTAAATTCCATATTCACAACATAATATCTTTTTATCCCGTTAATGCTATTTCAGTCGGGAAGTGGAGAAAATCGGATTTCGTCGCGCTATATCGCGCGGTCTATTATAGTTGCATTGTGTACATGATGTATGTTTTCCTTACATTTCTCGGGTGATTTTGCCTGAAATTTGACTGTCAGGGGGAGTTACTCCATCTTAAAATTCACGTGACTCGAGATTGATGGAACGTATTTCACCTAATCCGACGCATTCACGTGAAAAATAGTCGTTTATGAATAAAAAGTTACTTTTCTGACGTGAAAGATTTAACTTACGTTTACTTTTATGTGTCGGAATAAAAATAGTGAGAGCACGAGAATTAGACCCTTTAAAAACAAACTTTAAAAAAAATAATAATATTAACTAGTATTTACATAATAGAAGATTTTGTTTAGATCAAAACGAAGAAGATATCATATTAACTGTTCAAAGCAAAAATATTCTACATAACAAGAGATCCCACCAAAAACATTTCAATGTAAAAAAATTATGCCAAGACTAGCACAGGAGCACATGACTAGCACAGTCAAAAAGTTATGAAATCTCATGTAAAATCAAGCTTCTTACCCTACACGCCTTAACTCTACAATCATAACTTCACAAACTCTACACCTTAGTCATTATATGTGGCCTGGCCATTTCGCTACATTCACTTGGCCGTAAGGAGAAAATTTATAACCGACTGTTTTTAACTGTTTGTAACGAAATGGCCAAGCCACATATAATGACTAAGGTGTAGAGTTTGTGAAGTTACGATTGTAGAGTTAAGTCGTGTAGGGTAAGAACCTTGATTTTACATGAGATTTCATAACTTTTTGACATGTGCTACTGTGCTAGTCTTGGCATAATTTTTTTACATTGAAATGTTTTTGGTGGGATTTCACTTCTTTTTGTTAGTTGTTATAACAATATCGTTATTTTCTTTTTTTTCTTTTAGGGTGTATTATCATATTGAACAATAATATCACGGTATTTCTGTAATATTACACTGAAACAATCCTAGCGATGAACGACAACATTACTTACATAGTTCATAGTAACACGATAGATGGCGCTTTCACAGATAATTAACTTTCAATCCCTAGTTTAAGGGGTTGGAAGATGAAAGTTCCAATTTTGACAATTTTTATGTTGGTTGTGTACAAATACAATTTTACGTAACAAATTTCAGCTTTCTAGGACATCCGGAAGTACGATATAATTTTGTTGATCATCAGTGAGTCAGTGACGGAATCAGGGGTTTTTAGATCTCAATAAAATCGAAAGTATAAGAACTATGCAATCAAAACTTTACATGTTTAGTAAGTTTGCTACTGGGAACATATCCTGAAAATTTCATTCATCTGGTATATTCCAAATCCAAGTTATGAGGGTTCAAAAAATCGACGAAACGCTTCGAGAAAAGGTGGTTTGGTAGTGCCCTTGTGCTTCGCTGCTCGTCTTGGCATGGGGGCACTACCGTGCCCCCAGATAGAAAAGTTTATGTAAACAATGATCGTCTGTCTAAATTTTGTCAAAATTAAAGTAATTCTAAATTCAACCAGCCCAAAGTAACATACGAGTCATTTGAAACAAGCAAGTTCTCTTGATCGGATTATAAGATATCACCTGAAAGATGAATTATCAACTATCGGTAGGGCGACATTTTAAATAAAAGATGTTGGGCGTTTATGACCTGCTGTTTAAAAAGGTATTGACCACAAACCAAAACACTATTAGATTGTAAAATTTCCATTCACATTCCTCTAATTATTTTTATTCGGATCCATGGAGAAGCATAATCAATATATTGTGGCGGACCAATCAGCGCACAGTTCTGAATCGCGCTATCGAAGTTTCTGAGCTCGGAAGTATATATACGACAGCTGAAATGATTACAAGTGGGCTTCGGCCTGACCGGGCATACCACCTCGCTCGGTCGGAGAACTCCCTTTGGGGCCTACCACCACATATTCCACAATATTGTTAATCATATTTTATATATTATTTTGTCTATTCCTTGAAATTAGTTGTATGTAAATAGAAAGTAAAGTAATTAGAAAATGTATGAGAAATTACCCCACCGCCTGCCGATATGCGACCTGTGCCGTTGTCTATACTAATTATGTATTTGGTCCCGTAGTAAATTGTTCCATAGAAAATTCCCAGTGTCCTTTGTAAGATTTGTTATTCAAGTTACTGACGAAGTGTAGAAACCGTTTATTCAATTTGATCTAAGGGCTGGTAACCCAAAATGTTTGCTTACATTTTTATTCTGTCTTATGTACCCGATTTGTGGAAGTAATAGATAAGTACGAGCTCCACGATGCTACGGTTCCGCGTAGCACGTGCGTAGTCACTACGACGTTGCTACGACAACTTCTACAAGCATACATTTATACAGATAAATAAAATTGAAGTGTCTGTTTGTAACTTCAAATTAACAGCTTTTCACATAAATGTGAAAGTATATTCAGTACTTACAGTAAAATATTTTTTTTTTTTAATTTTTGTCTGTCCGTCTGTATGTCTCTCGGTCTGTCTATTTGTTCCGGCTAATCTCTGAAACGGCTGGACCAATTTTCACGAGACTTTTAATAGCAGATAGCTAATGTAATAAGGTCTAACATAGGCTACTTTTATTTTAGGTTTCCGCTTCCGTTAGTTCTGCGCAAAAGAAGTTGCGGGTATCAGCTAGTTAGCAATATAAATTGCGTATGAACGAGTTTATACACTTTATTCAATCTATTCTATTTTAATGCGAGAAATGTCGATTAATAAAAAAGACATAAAAAGCATAAAATCCATTCATTACATCCCACAGGGGTGTACATTATGCGAAATAGTTGGCGATGCGCGGCTATAACGCATCGTTCTAGTTACGCTGTAAGACAGGTATAAGCCATTAGGGAATAATAAAATACTCTTATCGGGCCATTAGATGGTCATAAAATAACAGTTACTCATATAATAATGTGATTGATGTTAATATCGGTGTTTTTCCATACATTGCGCGTAAATGTTACTATAAACCTATTCTGGTCGTAAAACGGGAATGTTATAGATAACGTTAATACAATATATTGGCTAGTAAGCTAATTTTTATGTGGCTACGTGATTTCGTAGGGTTATTTTATTTGTATTACTTAATTTATCAAGTGTACGTAGGTACCTAAACAACATATTGTAACACTAGTTGTTTCCCGCGCTGTGTTCCCGCGGCTTACTCGATAGTATATAATATACGTGGGCGGCCACGTATATATACAATCGAGTATCTCGCGGGCACACTGTACTTTTTCGGGATAAAAAATAGGCTATGTTTTAATCTAGAGCCTAAACTACAACCATACCGAATTTTATCAAAATCCATTCAGAAGTTTTTGCGTGAAAGAGTAACAAAGTTTGTGAGGATGTATGGAACATCCTCACAAACTTTCACATGTATAACATTAGTAGGGTTTTAGGAACATAAAGGTCAATTCTTAAAGCTTTAATTTGTTACATGTTTACACAAAAAGATAAACGTTTCATATTAGTTATAAACTGCAAAACTCGACATTCGAACTCGTAATGAAACGTGAATCTTCTTGTTTTCAATAAAGTTCAATTTTGAATAGCTATCTTAAAAATGCAGCGCCGTATCGCGTATCGTTTCGATTCGGTGTGAATTGACCCTTAGATTGATTTCAAGCAAAAAATATTTGTAATAGTGATAACAGAAAACATTTTCAGTTTTAGGTACACTACAAATGCTTATGAAAACACACGAATTAAGATAGTATTTTTTTTTTTTTTTTTTTATGAAATAAGGGGGCAAACGAGCAAACGGGTCACCTGATGGAAAGCAACTTCCGTCGCCCATGGACACTCGCAGCATCAGAAGAGCTGCAAGTGCGTTGCCGGCCTTTTAAGAGGGAATAGGGTAATAGGGGAGGGTAGGGAAGGGAATAGGGTAGGGGATTGGGCCTCCGGTAAACTCACTCACTCGGCGAAACACAGCGCAAACGCTGTTTCACGCCGGTTTTCTGTGAGCCCGTGGTATTTCTCCGGTCGAGCCGGCCCATTCGTGCCGAAGCATGGCTCTACCACGTAAAATTGAAATTTACATAAAAATAACCCCAGCAGACAAAGTGCTGAAGTTTTTGTAATTATTGGTTTAATTACTCCGAAACAATAGAAGCAGTATAAATGTTGAGATAAATCGTTATACTCTGTGGTTCAGTTGTTTTTATCTGTTTCTGCTTTGTTCTCAAAGATTAGTTAGTAGTTACACAAACAATTTTATTACTTTACCTACATGATTTCGGCCTTATCTTAGTTAAACCGTTTGAGGAATATTAAAAAGAAAACTTCTCACATTACATTTTTTTATAAAAAAAAGTAGAATCCGACTACGTATGTATTACCCGGACTATTATTACGAATCTATTGACAACTCTTTCATCAAAATTGGATCAGTACTTTAGGCGCTATACATAGACTGCAAAAATCATTACTCTTACTTTTCGCTTCGCCGTAGTCGGAAAAAAAAAAAAACATTTATTTTTAAAACCTATACGTTATACCCTTTAATTTACGTTCATTGACGACCTCTGAGGCTCAGCGGTTGAGCGTGTTGGTGCTCAAGCCGAGGGTCGCGGGTTCGAATCCCGCCGAATGAACAAAAAGTATTCCCGTGTTCCTGGGTCATGGATATGTGAATAATATAAAAGTATTAAATATATTTCCGTTGTCTGGTACACAAGTTTTTCGAGAACTTATCACGGGGCCAGATTGACACAGTGTGAAGCGTCCATAGATATTATTATTATTTTACAATGGAGAACACTCAAAATATTGTAACTAAATAGATTAAGCAGTGTGATGAGAATAACATTATCACATTCAGATCCTAAAATATCGATGAATCACAAAGTCAAAAACCTGGAAAACCTCGTATCGATATAAATCACGTCTCCAAAAACCAATGAATGGGGGCTTTTAATTTTTTTGCTGACAAACAAAAAGTTGCCATAAAAAGCATTGTTGCGTTGAGGCTGGGGTAAAATACGACACAACAATCACTGTAAACGTACTATACACTATACAGGTACACAGATAAAACCGGTTGATGCATAGTAAACGCGTAATTGGCAGATAAAACAGAATTTTGCGAAATCATCTTTTATCCGCTGTTGTTGATTTGACACTCACACTGAAAGTAATCGTAAAACTTAAGATAATTATAGATAACTAGCTATTGCCCGCGGGAACACTACTTTTTCGGGATAAAAAATATCCTATGTCCTTTCCCGGGATCCAAAGTATGTCTATACCAAATTTCATAAAAATTGGTTCAGCAGATAAAGCGTGAAGAGGTAACAGACAGACAGACAGATAGACATACTTTCGCATTTATAATATTACTAGTATAGAAGTATAGATTAGTAGGAAGGAAGTAGGATTTATATAAAAAATATTTTGATCGTCTAAATTAAAAAAAAAACTTATCCCGATTTCTGATACCAAAAAATATTATTTATAATAATCTTCCCACCAGAACTATGTAACTTTTGATACCAATAAGTAGTTACAAAGTTGAAGCTAAGTTCACAGAACACAAATTTTGTTTAAATAATTTACACTTACCCATGAAACTGCCCATGACTAAACTAATTTACGATTTTAATGTATTTAAATATTATAGAGGACAATAAAATGATATTTACTCTCAAACCAAAAATCCACATAAGAAATGCTGCATCTGAACATTTCACGTGTGCTCAGTCAGACACTATCGATTTTGTCTGTGTTAGGGGGACAGGCTGATAATCATATTATATTGTACTTTAAATATACTGCGTGCGGCGCGCAGCCTGAGTATTGACCTTGAATATCCCCTACCCAATAATTTCCTACTGTAACTCCATTATAAAGTATCATCATATCATTTATGGTGCGTGTTTGTCATTAGGCTCTGCACACGTAAATTTCGGACTACTCATCGAACTGCATTCCAAACAGCGGATGGATCCGTTTGGACTGCGGATCGAACTATCGTGATAATTACGTCGTCATATATAATATTAGATGTTGGCCGCGACTTCGTGCGCGCAAAAGTTAATTTCGCAGAAACCGTACATTTTTCGCGATAAAAAGTAGCCTATGTCCTTCCCTGTGGTCTACTGTACATCTGTGCCTTTCATCAAAATCGGTCCAGTAGTTTCAGAGCCTATTCAATGCAAACAAACAAACAAACATACAAACAAACAAACAAACTTTTCTTCTTTAATATATTAGTATAGACTAGCTTTTGCCCACGACTTTGTCCGCGTGGAGTTCGGTTTTCATACAAAATTTTAAGCCCCTTTTCACCCTGATGGGTTCGAATTTTCAAAAATCCTTTCTTTGCGGGTGCCTACGTCATTTCAACAAAATCCGTTCAGTAGTTTCGTCTGTGCGTTGATAGATGAGTCAGTCAAGTTTGCCTTTTATATATTTAAATAAGATGAGGCAAGTGCGCGGATAAAACTGAAAAATGAAGTGCGTTGAGTTGGGACGGCGACACACTGTTTCCCGTGGTCCAAACTTTACGTGTGATACTCCTCATAAGGAAAGTCAATAACTTCAGTGATTTGAACTTTAAAAATTTTTTACCTACCTACTATTATATAATAGAGTACGCGCTCTTATGATATTGTGTAAGAACGAGTTCAATGTAATTTAATATACCGATTGTGTACCATGTAACACTAATGTATGAAATATAGATGTTCATTAGTAAGTAAATGTCAAATTATTAAATTAGCGGCTCGCGGCTTTCAGGCTAAAATGAAAAGCAAAGCGTCTACAAATCAACGCCGAATCGCGGGGTACCATTAAATATTAACAAACTTTCTAACATGTGTTCTTGACTAACGCGCTTTCCTTACATGTGAAATATCTAAGATCGCTATTTCACAGCTATGCTATGCTATCGACGGCGCATAAAATAAATAGCATTCATTTTATTACAATATATTGACATTAGTATATAATAAAAATTGTAAATGCAAAATAAAATTCAGATGTTTTTCAGAGAAAAATGTATCATTTAATAAAAATGAAAAAACAAGCTTTTATTACTGGAGAGTAGTAAGTACTCATCAAGACGAATCAAGCGAGCCTAAACTCAAAGGGATTATGTGGTTTTATTACGGAGTTCCTATGACCACCTTTCAGCTCCATCATCAGGTCATCTCAACGTTATCATAATATTGCACGCGATTTACATATTCGTGCAAAATTTCAGCTCAATTGGAAACTGAAAAGTGGGTTGAATTTAATTTGCAAGATTCCATTACAGACTACGGGACAGGTGAAAGTAAAAAAAAAACATTATCTATTCTGGGAACTTTAGATAGATTGATAGACTTGGTCCACATTGAGATAAAATGCAATATGTATTTATGCCTTTCTCTGGGGTTACATCAACTGTACTTAAATACTTTGCGTAATTTAATAAAAATATGACGTGTAGAGAGAAAAAAATCATGGCAGAGGCGAAATGGCATCCATCATTTTAAATCCAAAGATACATCGTGTACTTTTGATCACTTTAAACAAGGATAGATTTTTTTAAATTTATACATAATAGGTATAGGCTCTAGCGCCATC
This sequence comes from Glaucopsyche alexis, assembly GCA_905404095.1. Classification (NCBI taxonomy): domain Eukaryota; kingdom Metazoa; phylum Arthropoda; class Insecta; order Lepidoptera; family Lycaenidae; genus Glaucopsyche; species Glaucopsyche alexis. Next base: position 13,870,607 of record FR990047.1, read on the forward strand.
TGTGTATTGAGTCGTACTATAAAAAGTTAAGTTGTTATGTATGAAGCATAAGTAGCGTTCTACAGATGGTGTTATATCAATGGCTTTATATCGAAAACGGTGTGACGTGACACGACCTTGAAATTTCGCTATCAACGCTGCAAAAAATTAACTTCAAAAGACATAACGCGTGCATAAAAGAGAAAATGCTCTTTATAAAAGCTTTTAATATATTCGCTTCGCTTAAACGACGCTCGTTCCTTACGTCTCCCTTCCTATCCCACGTCATAGTACACCTTATTACTAATCGTGATTACACACGCGTCGCTCTACCTTGTTTACTCAGAGTGTAATTACAGCAAGTTAATCTAAAGCGTTCCCCGTACTGATACAAAATGCATCCTCCGTGATTTTAGAAAATGCTGATCTCAAAGGTGCATCGTAATTATAGCAAATTTATTTAAGCTAATGATTTTTGTACGAATATTTTGAATTTTCCTTACATTTTAGTGACGGCGGTTTGAGAAAATTCTGGAGGTTCGTCAACATTCTACTGTGGTGTGATTTTGTTTTTTTTTTAAATAAAATCCAATAACATTTTATTAAATTAGATAGTGGAGCCAATGAAGCTATTTAACTGAGTACGTCACATGATAAAGACTGTAGCTGAAGCTGCTATAGTTTTTTTTAATCTCATTTCAAACTTTATTTATGATAGACGTTGCCCGCGACTTCGTGCACGCAAAATGAAATCACGTGGGAACGTGCATTTTGTCGCAATAAAGGGTAGCCTATGTACTTTCCCGTGGCCAACTCTATGTTTTTGCCAAATTTCATCAACATTGTTCGATTAGTGTCGAGCCTATTCAATATAATTAAAATATTTCCTCTTTATTATAATATTGGTACAGATAGATAATAATAAAACTATTTTATGTGACAAAACTGTTCGCTAGTATGTAACTTTCGGTCTAACGACTTCGAATCTAATTAAGAACGATCTCACATAAACATAGCACGATACAAATTATATAGTTATAACGTGTATTTCAGTGTCTTTAGCGTAATTAAGGCGCGTTTAGACTAGCGAGCTACGCGAAATGAAATTAGCGTAAATCACATCAAGCTAGGATTTACGGCCGCGTATGAACGCGAAATCTAATCAGTTCGTGTTAGTGGCTTGGCTGTTTCTAACGAAGCGTGACGCTGCTGTTATATGCAATCTTGTGACAGCATTATAGTTATCTATTCAATAAGTAATTAGTGATGTCACACCGGAAGAGTCAGAGTCGTTTCACCGTCGTGAATTTTCAGCTGTGACTTTATAGCCCATAGTAAAACCGTAAGATTTAGCTCGATAGTTACTAAATAATGTCTTATGTAACGGTATAACTGACAGGTTTGCCTGTGCAGGGTAACCTTTACAGGTATCAGCTTAAACTTACCTAACATGTATAAATGTGCAGGCAAATATGTCAAGTATTGTTACGTAGCTAGCTTAATATATTATCAATCTTGCACAAACTTATATCTCTCTCTCGCCGATATTTTAAATAACAATCCGTCATAATATTTTATTCATATATTTGTGGCAGCCAAAATGCAAGGACACATAGAAGTCACAGGTAGACAACAATAAGAACAAAAACACCGTCTAGCATACCGAAGATATTGCAAATAAGAATCGAAACACTAATGGAAAAGTAATACGGTGCATTCGATGCAAAAACTCACAATATTCTTACAATATAACGTCGTCGACGAGATTTAATAAGTAGATCTTTCAGAAAACGTAGGATGCTGGAAATATCCCTGGCATTTTATTTTTCTTTGCCATTTTCATTTTTGCATTTTTGTCCTTTTTGATGAACGAAATCTGACTTAAATTAATTTTTTCCGTTCGTAAAAGGCTTTCTGATTTCGTAATTGCATGTCTACACTGAAGTCTAGGTTACATTGGTTGAAAATATTTAGTAATTTTTAATATCTATAGAAGACAGTAAAATATTAATTTAAATTATTATTAGGTTCTCCTCGATGTCAGCATATTACGTCTCTGTATTTATTATAATATTACTAGATGTTTCCTGCGACTTCGTATGCGCAAAAGTTAATTTGCCTATGTCCTTCCCCGTGGTCGACTCTACATCTGTACCAAATTTCATCAAAATCAGTCTAGTACTTTCGGAACCTATTCGATGCAAACAAACAAACAATCAAACAAACAAAAAACTTTTCCTCTTTATTATATTAGTATAGATTGTTCACAGTATTCTTTAATTACATACAATTTGATATATCAAACAAAATACTGTTATAATTTTAGAGCATTATGTTTCCAGATTAATATGTTATAATTCCAAAATAATACGCTAAGAATTTCAGAGTATTATAATAATTTCCACATAAGTCACATTTTAAATAGTATACTGTGACATCACTGTACAATGCAAAAACCACACCGCTACAAGTTCACTCAATTTGAAATGGCTTTTATATTTATAGAAAACTGGCTTTTGCCCACGGCTCGACCATGTAAATACAGTGTCCCATGGGAACGCTAAAAATGTCGAGATAAAATGTAGAATATATTTTAATCTAAAACCTAAACCATATGCAGCAAAATCCGTTCAGTAGTATTTGTGTATCACAAATAGTAATAAATAGTCACAAACATCCAGCCATACATCGTTCCTCAAAAACTTTCACATTTATAACATAGCTCGCTAAACGACAAATTACTAAATGTTTGGAAAATTAAGACACACCTGTACCGTAATACCTGTTGTGTTCAATTATTAACATGTACTATACTTAGAAAAATATTTTGACCAAAAACACTTTATCCAGTCCATAATCTATAATTTAGTAATCATTAAGTTTGACGACCTCAGTAGTTAGTCTTTGTCTCAGTAGTTAACACGTTGGGGGTTCTCATCTAAATTCGTTTGGGTTCAAATTTATGTGTAGTTATATAAAAGTATTAAATTTAATTAAATTTCCGTAATGTAGTACCTACTAGTAATACAAGTTCTTCGAGAACTTACCACGGAATCAGATTTTTATTTATTTATTTATTCTTTATTAGACACACCAACAGCAAAACACACAAAAACATTATATATTAAACAAACATTTTATGTAAATGCATGCACTTATGCGTATGCCACTTATAGGCGAGTACAACATTCATGAACAACAAACAGTTAGTATTTAATACATTAAACGATCATAACATCACATTAATTACGACAGTCAAAAAAACAATTTATTAAAACTATCTATTAAAGTATTTTTATTATTTAATTGTTTATTTCTAATTTCTAATGTCGGACAGAATTTTGAGAGTAATTTTATTTTTTAAGCTGGTACAGGAATCCTTGAAAATATCAATATCATTTATAGATGCGCAAGTCTGGTTATAGTCGATGCAGATCTTTGATAAAGGAGAATATTTTAGGAGATCTGTCTTACATTTGGGAATGTGGAATATTTTGGTTATTGGGTGACGAGGATAATGGTATGGGACATTTATTTTTATGTGTTGTAGCAAGTTATCACAGTCTATGGCTCCAGACAGTATCTTCTTTAGGAATACTATGTTAATTAATAGTCGACGATTGCTAAGTGACATCATTTTAAAATGTTTTAGGCGTAAATCATATGTAGCACGATGGGAAATTCCAGAAGAATAAAATGCGAGATGCCTTGTGAATGCACGTTGGACACTTTCTATGCGCATGGAGTGAGAGACATATCTAGAGCTCCAGACTACCGATGAAAACTCTAAATGGCTACGAACCAATGTATTATACAAAATGATTTTAGGCTTCATGCTTGAAAAACCCATAGTATTCCTCTTGATGAATCCCAACATTCTATAAGCTTTCTTGACACACATATCAATATGAGACTTAAAATTAAGTTTGCAGTCAAATATTACGCCCAAATCTCGAATTTCGGTAACCTGTTCAAGAATTTCAGAGTTAATTATGTATACGGTTTTCATCTGTGTACGTTTTCGTGAAAATTTAAGATGAAATGACTTTCTAATATTGAGAACCATACCGTTTTTGTAGCACCAGTTACTTATTCCATTCAAGTCACGCTGAAGAAGATCTGCATCCAAAACTGAAGTAACTGTTCGGTACATTTTTAGATCGTCAGCAAATAGACACAACTGACTATTGTGTATGACATCGGTGACATCATTAATGAAAGCCAGGAAAAGTATGGGACCAAGGTGAGAGCCTTGTGGCACACCTGAAATAGCCATGTAGTCTTCTGATACAAAACCATTAACTACAACATATAGAAGTCTTTTTGCGAGGTATGAGCGAAACCATTCCAGAAGAGATCCACCGATATCATATTTACGTAATTTATTTATAAGCCGGGAATGACAGACCTTGTCGAAGGCGCTAGAGAAATCCATATAAATAGTGTCTACTTCTCGATTCTTATCCATCTCGGCACACAAATAATTTGTAAACGTTACTAAGTTAGTTTCCACCGAGAAACCTTTTCTAAATCCATGCTGGTGAATAGTAATGAACTTTTTGAGGTGATGTGTCACAAGAGGGCAAATTATTGATTCAAATAGTTTAGGAATACATGAGAGAACTGCAATGGGTCTGTAATTATCTACGTCATTGGTATTTCCTTTTTTAAACATTGGAATTATTTTGGTTTTTTTCCAGACCTCTGGGAATATCCCATCCTGTAGCGATCTATTGAATATAATCGTTAATGGAAGTGACAGGACCGGACCGCAACGCTTAACAAAGACAGGGGGAATTTCATCCGCGCCAGCTCCTTTATGCATGTCAAGTTTCTTGATTGCATTCAAAACTTGATCTTGATTGACGTAGTGGGAAAGCTTCCATAGAAAAAAAAGTATTTTCTAAGAGAGTATGACTTACATATTATGCACGGTAAAATAAACATACATTTAAATACGCAATTGAAGTGAATTATTTAGAAACAGCTTATTTCCTTAAGACGTTGTTTAAGGCGGACACCAGATTAGGAGTCCCCAGTTTCCCCGATATAAATCTTTTAACACTCATTCCCGGCTCAGAGATCTCTGTGCTAACCCTACAACGGCTATTAGCCCCGGTTTCGAAGTAATCTTAAATAAAGCGCCAAATGAGGTATTTAAATAGGCGATTGCGAGCAAAATTCACTAATTGGACCTACTTTAAATTGAATAGGAATTGTACGATTGTTGTTCAAAATTATATGAGTTTTAATAAGGTTTTGGTGAAGTGTTGATTAACTACAACTTTAAATTATTTTATGATAGGTACCCTTGAAAATCCTAGAAACATTTACTGTTTTAAAAATTACCATTTTCAACATTTACTTTCTATTTCCTAGGTTTACTGACTACATACCTGTTTTAGAATATTATATAATTGAGGAAAGATTTCTTTAATAGTACGACAAAATCACCGAAACAAAGCTATTAAATAAAACAGTTTGCGTGAGAAAGTTCCGGAAAACATTTTTCTTCGACCCCTCAAATGATTAGTGGACCCTCATAATGTAGCTTCTTATTTTCTGAATAATTATTTGGCTATAGGAATAATTTCACCCCAAACTTATTTCTTTTTTGTAATATAGGAAATATTTTTTCAGGAGTTTTCAGTCAATAATAATACTTATACAAATAGAGATAAAAACACAACTAATTACTTTCAATTATTTTACGAGTACTAAGATTTTATTAAATACTAGATATTGCCCACGACTTCGTGCGCGCAAAACTTAATCTCGCGGAAACCGTACATTTTTCCGCGTTAAAAAGTAACCTCCTTCCTTCCCCGTAGTCCCCGTAATCTATATCTGTATCCAAATTTATGAGCTCCGTGGCCTAGTGGGTAGACCGTTTGGTTCGCACTCGAGGGAGTGCAGGTTCGAATCCCAGGTGTGGCGTGTACCAATGAGACTTTTTCAGATCTCAAGTACATTATACGGACGCTCTTACGGTGAAGGAAAACATCGTGAGGAAACCCGCACATGGTTGGCCCCAGACGTATTGACTAGTTCATTCCTCTGGACTAGGCTGACTATGTTGTGAGAATGCCGTATGAGCTTGGGAAACCATACGACATTTAAAAACCAACTGTCCCAGGCACTACAGTATTTCAAGAGTGGTTACTTCGCTCGGAGAATACTGTATAAATCATCCATTAACGGATGAAAAAGGCCTAACTATCCAAATTTCATCAAAATTGGTCTAGTAGTTTCGGAGTTTATTCAATGCAAAGAAGCATACAAACAAAATTTTTCTCTTTATAATATTATCATAGAAAAATAATATACTTTCTTCTTGTCGTCTTTTTAATTCGCTTTGATGTCAAAAAAGTCGTATGTTCGATTAGACTCTTTTATGATTGCGTAGTTTCTATGACGTCAATATAAAGTAGGTACATAATAGGCGATAAAAGCAGTTACTGTACTAATATATTCATTAAGAACTTGAACCATTTTATTTATTATTTAGTAAGAATATTACAATAATTGACTAACTCTATCACAATGAAAATTTTATTCGAAAATTAATGTAACGACTGAATAATAATTAATATTATCCAATATTCAAGATCATTACTCAAAATTAATAATCCGCAAAATTAATTTAAATCCAAACTTTCTCAAATCTTCGGACTCGAAGGTAAAGTTGAATTATAAATGTACAGGGTGTGGCGAAGCGATCTGAAATACAATAGCATTTTCAATGTGACTTACATTCATTTAGATTTCTAGAATTCAAATATAATATGTAAATTACTTGAAAACTGAGATTAAATATTTGAATTGAAACGTAAATTGAATAGCGAATTGAAACGCATAAATTTTTCATTATATAAAATTTAAGTTTTATTTTTTGATAGATGGGTGTTTAAGGATCACTTTTTTACATTAAATTTTAAATCTATTTTTATGCTTTGATTTATATTTTTTTATACATGTTGATGCTTGTTGAGTAGTTAGGTAGTGTTATTTTAATGCTTTATAAAAAAAGTAAAAACAAATAATAACAGTAATACAATCACGCTGTATACGATTTGATGACGCAGGGTTAAAACCGCGAATAGTAAAATGGTAGTCACTAAGACACCCCTCTAATGGAACCGATAAATCAATGACGTGCTGTAGTAAATTATACTTAGTGTACAATTTATGTGTTAACCGAATTTAATAAAGACACGCATCAACTGTTTCAGCAATTGAATTATGTTTCAGTAATAGAAATTCAGAAATATGCGAAGGTTGAAGGGTTGAATTATTTTATTATTGCTGAGGTATTTCTATGTAGTTTTAAATTTCTTTATGAAACCTCAAAAAATTTAACAATTAAATAATAATTATCTTCAGACCTACCTAACTAAAAAAATGTAAATATTTTTATTGAACGGCATTACTTCGCAGGTCAATAATATTATATATGTACTTAAAACAATTACTTTTATCTAGTATTAAATACTTCAAGTTTTGAAGTGAAACTTATTTAGCGTTGAGAGCGAAATTCAAGGTCACGACGCGTCACGCGTCTCGACACGATTTTGCATATAACGCCATCTATCAGATTCTACTTATAACTGCTTATATAACTACTTAACTTTCTAAAGTTCGGATCAATGCACAGTTGAAAATAGGTCTACAAATTTTAATTTTTCTATTCTTTTTTCAGTTCGTTCTTTAAGGATGATGAGACAATTTTTGGATTTTAAATGATGAATGAAATCGCATTCCTGCCACATGTACTCTGTACGCGTTATGTTTTATTTTTATCTAATAAAACAAGAATATTGGTAAAGTTACATACACATATATATTATTTGCTTAAAAATCATAGCAAAATGCATCAATAAGTAATTTATTTAACAAAAATCTGTCTATCTCTAACCCGCTTCTTTGAATATAAAAAAATATTCTTTGAACGTTTATTTCATATATCATAAAAGCACATCGGGGACTTTTTAAGCTGTGTCTCGTGTCCATTTATAAAATAGACGAACAAGAATCATATCCGAACATGAATTAAACAAATTAGGTTTGCGTAAAAATTTCGCGCTCCAGTTCTTACGCGGTTATGTCCCCTAAGAAAATATTTAACCTCGGTCCCTTCACATCTTCTGTTGTTCAAAGCAGATTAATGTTTGTACTTGGCTATTTGCACTGTTCTTCATAAAAATGGTCCAAACGGAATAAACAAGGGAAAGTATAAAATGCCACGTTTTTGTCGTTATCTCTTGTAATCCTTTCGGAACCGCGTTACGGCTGAATAATTTATGGGCGAGTTGCTTCATTCGATTTCAGGGTTTGTACACAAAACTGCGATCCAACGTCGCAACGTAAAAATCTACGAACAGACACTACTTGTCGCAACGCGCAGTCCTGCGAATTAAAATCTTGTTTCTCCTATATTTTCTTATCAATAACAGCTGAAGTATGTAATTCTTCTTATGGCTTATATATTAGTCAATTTATAAAAGATGTCTAGTATAACAGTTGTATGTCGGCGAAGAAATCAACGAAAGACAGCACCTTGTCGCATACAATCTCATCTATTGAATCATAACTGAATAATTTATGAGCGAGTTATGCTTTATTCGATTTCAGGGTTTATACATAAAACTGCGCTACGAATTCGCATCGCGCCGATTCACAGTTTCGTGTGCAAGCCTTTATATCGGTATTAAAGGTTTTTCGAGCAAATTATTATTTACGGGTGAAATAAATTATGAATGGGTAAGAATAAAATATTTGAGTACGCTTACAGTAATTTTCACCTGAAATTCTTTAAAATGCACGAATTTAACTGTGGTTGAATAATTATTTAAATATTAAATTATAATGTTTGCTTCATAATGACACTATTTTTTAATTGAATATTAACACCTCATAATACTGTTCCTACAGAAATATCGTAAAATCATTTTTTATGTTTTCTTTTCTCTAATATCTACTTTGAAATATTATATCTAGCACTCTCAGACGTCATACTAGTAGGTATATTACATTGAAACAGTTGACAATAAACACCATGATTGTCAACATTTCCTGGCTACAATTGCAAGGAGGTCAGGAAATCGAAATGATTTGAAGTGGTCCAGCCAGGCGTGCGAACAAATATCGCCTTTGTGGTTCCGCACGTAATCTTCCGTCTCGGGGTTTTAATTACTTCTTGGAAGTTGTGGCCGCCGGCGGTGCGGTTCTTCGCGGTTTATTGGAAGAATTTGTAGGACAAGACAATACATGAACGCTACACGACGTGTTGGGAAAGTTTCTATCGCATCAAACATTTGACGAGAAATTGGTAGGTAACATTTTCATACAATCTTTTTTTGTGTACTTGTTTTCAATTAAATAAGAACTTTATTTTTACTATACCCCTGAAACCAAATGCCAATTGACCGATGACAGTATTTTTCTCGTTTTAAATTATGTTACTAGTCTACCTTACTATTTAAACGTGGAATATCTTAAATAATAAATTATTATTTAAATATTTTGAAATGAAAACTTATTTAACGGCGTTGTGCTTTTTTTTGTTTGCAAATATTAAACTCGCGTCAGGACACGTGACCTGATCGAAAATATCCCCCTCTCTTTCTACCGCGCGGCGAAAATGTATGCCTGCTCCTGCCGTTTCATTTACCTAATAGTTCTAATGTGTTAAATTTTTTATGTAATATAAATTGTCAGGTTTGTGTAGGTACGATAGCGCAATAAATGAATATGAGAGTATTTCTATACTGATAAATAAAGCAATTCCTGCGAAATTATTCCCTAACCATTCCAAAATATTCAAAAAAGCACAACGTTAATCTTCAAGTTTTCACTTCTGCCGGCACCTATTGTATTTTTACTTTATTTAATTCCATTCCCTTGTAATATACACAAGAATATATGTACTATATAATTCACGTGTAAACTTATTAATTTACAAAATGAGCGCGCGTGAACGTGGTGGCGGCGCGTGGCGTGCGGTTTGTGAGCACACCTCAGAGTAAACAGCCACGTCTAAACAGTCTATAACGAAGCAATCTAAATCTAAACGCAGTGCCAATGACTTCTTTCAATAGACGTCGACAAATATTGACTGGCTTTGATCCAAGGCTCCGTTCATTTTGACTCAAGTGTTCTAATTACGTTCAAATATCAGATATGCGAATCTGGAGAGTTGCAACGAAATATACGTTTATCTGTATACGATACTTAAGTTAGAATTTGGAACGTATATAAAACGAAGATAAAAATTCATTTTATGCCATTTTTTTTAATACAAAACACATAATTTTTTTCAAATGCCAACCTATATCTACTATCTCCAAAGATTTTTTTTACAAAATGTTGGAAACAATAATTAATTATCAAGATAGTTCATACTTAAAAAAAAATTGTTTAAGTATGAGCTATCTTGTTTATGAGTTATGCAAATAGAATAAAACTTTGCTAGACAGTGTAACGTTAAATCTTTTCTAGCATAACTTTGTACAATATGGCCATAGCTAGGAGCTCTGTGTAAATTAAATCTTTTTGTTTATGTATTTGAAACGGGCAGAAGTAAAGAATAAATAATAATAAAATGCCATAACAGATTACTTGGGAAAGAACTAGAAGTTTAGGTACAACTTTTTGTACGATCCGATGTTGCGCGTCGTCCGGACTTCAAATAATTGGAAAGTCCCTTTTAACGTTTTTATTGTGTCTGGGTGTATTAAAAGACAGCTGTCTAAGCCTACTTTAAATCTATAATATTTTCTCCATAGAAATATAAGTAAGTATATCTGAAATTGTTTTCTCTTTTGAAATAACTAGATTTTACCCGCGTATTCGCACGCGTAAATAAAGTATCTCACGGGAACACTGTACTTTTTCGGGATAAAAAGGAGCCTATGCTTAAATCCAGAGCCTTAACTCCAACCTAACCAAAAACATACCAAATGTCATGGAAATCCGTTCAGTAGTTTTTGCGTGAAAGAGTAACAAACATCCATCCATCCATACATCCATCCATCCTCACAAACTGTCACATTTATAATATTAGTAGAACTCAACAAATTATATTTTTAAAAGTTAAATGAAATCTTATAAGCACATTTATTTAAAAAAAAATACAGCCGAATGTATAATCGCCTCCTTTTTTGGAAGTCGGTTAAAAATAGATAGACAGTTATAAAGTTTGAGAAGTAATATTCAATATTGAGAAGCCAGGATTTATTTAATTAAGTTTGTACCTTATTTATAGATAGTATATTTTTACCCCAATGAAAATTTAATAGCGTATAAATAAGTTTAGTTTCCAATAAAGGTCGTAAGTGAATGAACTTGGTTTGTTGGGGTCGATAACACAGTCAGATATATTATAGCCTATGTACAACCGATTGGGCTCATATACGACTTCGATTAATCAGCTCTTTATAATATTACTAGATGTTGTACGCGACTTCGTGCACGCAAAAGGAAATCGCGATAACCGTACATTTTGCCACGATAAAAAGTAGCTTATGTCCTTCCCTGTGGTCTAATCTATATCTGTACCATATTTCATCAAACTCGTTCCTGTAGTTTCGGAGCCTATTCAATACAAACAAACAAAGAAACAAACTTTTTTTGAAGAAATTTCTTTATTATAGGTACTAATATAGATGGCGTGCTTAAATGTTTTATAGTGTAGAGGCGGTCAAAATTTCGACTCTGTAGACCTTAATTTCTATTGGAAAAGGTGTAGGTTGTAGGAGTACCTGTGTAGGAGTAGGTATACGTGTAGGAGCAGGTGTAGGCATCGATGTAGGAGTAGGTATAGGAATACTCCTATACCTACTCCTACATCGATGCCTACACCTGCAGTAAGAGTAGCCTGTGTAGGAGTAGGCTGTAGGTGTATGAGTTGGTGTAGGAGTAGTTGTAGGAGTAGATGTAGTAATTTATTCATTCCAGTTCATATTTAAGACAGAACAACATCTGTCGGGGTCAGCTAGTAGTGAATAAAGACGGAGAACCGGTATTAAAATTACAGTTTATGTAACCTTGTGGTTACAAATACAAAACGTGTGCTTGTACGTGGTAGAGCCATGCTTCGGCACGAATTGGGCCGGCTCGACCGGAGAAATACCACGGGCTCACAGAAAACCGGCGTGAAACAGCGTTTGCGCTGTGTTTCGCCGAGTGAGTGAGTTTACCGGAGGCCCAATCCCCTACCCTATTCCCTTCCCTACCCTCCCCCATTACCCTATTCCCTCTTAAAAGGCCGGCAACGCACTTGCAGCTCTTCTGATGCTGCGAGTGTCCATGGGCGACGGAAGTTGCTTTCCATCAGGTGACCCGTTTGCTCGTTTGCCCCCTTATTTCATAAAAAAAAAAAAAAAAAAAAAAAAAAAAAAAAAAATATATTTATAGGTATTAACATTTAAAAAAAGGTCTACCTAAATGAAAACAATAAAAGACAATTTAAAAAATACGAAATCACGAGCTACAAATAGACGCTCGTAGCTGAAAATTTTGTTTGATAGGATTTCGGCAATTATCCTAATCGGCTTATGTCTCAGCGTGACGTTGCTAGGCAACCGACCACTAATCTCACAGAATCTCACAATAATTGCCCTCTACACTATACGAGGATACCTTTATTAAATCAATTGTTAATTTGTAGTAACGTTAAGAATTTAATTTGGAGCTAGAGGTTTTTGAGGTCTATTGTTACGAGGTGTACCTATTAGGAATCGAGGCATATAAGATCCTTTGTTATAGTTTGTTAAATTAATTACGAGACGTATATTATACGACATAATAATATTAACATAGTTAAACTAAATATTTGTCTAATAAATTAAGCTTTGTAGATTAGTCTCCTACAACTTTTTTTTCTACACAGTTTCTTCAAATAATGATCAGAATATTATATTAGTTAAAACAGAATAAATAAGTCGTATTTTCTATATTAATGTAGGTAACTGTGTAAGACTTTGTAGCAATAAATTGAAAATAATACTTTATACGAAATTACAATTATACATTATCAAATATTATATTATGATTATAATGTATGATGTAATTTCATAATTAAGCACCTAAATCCCTACACCATTATATTGTACCTATACTTATACATTAACCCCACATAACCTATAACAATAGGGTTGAGTGAACGAACTCCCTCAGGTCGATTTATGTACGGTTCTTTTTACAGTTCAAATGTCTTATACTCACAGACAGACACCTTCGATAAGATTAATCAGCGCGATATTCAAGATAAGCTAAAACAATCACTATTCCTCACGTTCTTCAATATAAAAAGAAAATCCAACATTTTAAATCTAACTGTGGCTCAGTGGTTCAGCGCGTTGGTGCTCAAGCCGGGGGTCGCGGGTTCAAATTCCGCCGAAGAACAATAAGTTTTTCTGTGTTCCTGTGCCATGGATGTGTATTAAATATGTGTATAATATAATAAAAATCTTAAGTATATGTATAGTATAAATGCATTAAATATACTTCCCGTTTACTGGTACCTGTAACACAAGTTCTTCGGATTCTTAGCACGGGACCAGATTGACATGGTGTGAAGCGTTCATAAATATAATGATTAATATATCTTTAAAAAATCTACCTGCAGTGGCCTTTCAATTTAATTTTTTTTGGGTTCCTCCCAAATCTATAGCCCAAAGAGTAAAAACCGATTGCACCTTTGGTTCCAAGTACTTTCAAGTGTATTTCTATTGTTTGTTAGTTAGTCTCGACCTAAACCTATTTCTCCAAAAGAATATAAACTCCACAAATATTAAGTATTTTCGTACTATGAATATAACAGGGTATATTATAAAAACTTTTATCTGCATAATGCCTCTATTAACCGGGCTTTTATTACGAACATATTGACACTTTATTTATAAAATCGGATAGGCGCTACGGTGGTCGGTGGAATAAAAATACACACAAACAAACATATAAACTGCCAAAATCATTACCCTTTCTTTTGGATTCGCCGTAGTCGGGTAAAAATTGAAATTAGGACTCGCAACTGTTCGATATAGGTACCCAATATCAATATTATGTTACATTGCTAGTGTTGGTAATATTTTATGTAATTATTTAGGTTATACTAAGATTTTAGAACTTAGACATTCCTAAGAATTTGTTTACGACAGCAATTTAATAGTTTAACATTGAGGTTGAGATAAATACAACAAACATCTAAATATTCAATACGAAATGACAAAAGCAGCTTCGTAAGGATTTAACCCTCTGGAGTGCGCGTTAGACACGGTTCATCGGATCTCGAGATGATTGAACTGATTGGGCAGATTACTCCAACAAAAGATACACGGGGTCTAAAGTACCCACTATCTCAAAATATCTCCGTTAGATACGAATGTGCTTCAAAAACAGAATTGATAAAAATGTTATTGATCATAAGCGTTGTATGGTTGTCTGCTAATATTTTGACAATAAATTATATTATAATATAGTAAATTAGTTTGCGAAGACGAAATTTTTAATTCGTACAAATAATTGAGCAAAATTAATAGCTTAACAGCTCTGTAGGTACATTTTTTAAGTGATCTACTATAAATAAGAAGCAAGTTTGTAAATTAACAAATACGTATATCATTTTTATTCTAAGTAAATACTTACGAAAATAAACAAAATATTTCTATAAAGAGAAACGTATATTACTAAGTTTCCGTTGATAGCCAACTTACTAGGCTTTCATAAACAGCTTAGGGAAAATGATAATAAAAATAAATGGGGCTCTGTGACAAGTATAGAGCATATTGAGCTTCGCCAGAGCCTTGTAATATCAGTTACAATGACTCGGCGTTCATAACACAAGTCGACATTACGACAAATATTTTCTGATTTAAGGCTTCTGTATTATATTTGCTACTTATGTTTTGTACAGTCAAAATATAAGTATCGCGTCATGCAGACGTATCGTTGGTAACTGTGTACCAAGATATAAATGTTGAGAATGTCATTTTAGACTTTTATGCTTCTGAATTTCAGGTTAGCTATTCCGAAACGTATTTAGAACATCGACTTGGATTAAATTATTATAGTAGTAAATTTAATGTTATTTAATTGTCTACCTACAGGTATTTAAATTGATGCACGATGCTACAATTATTGCATACATGCATGCATGTATGCAATAATTGTAGCATCGTGCATGACTATGCAACAATGACTATTAATTAGTTCAATTAAATGTGAAAAATTTATCAGTACTTCAATATTAGTAATAAAGATTCAGTCCTATTATGAAACGAACCATTCAAAATTGTTTACCAGGCAACCGTATGTGTGTAATTAAACAATATATTGTTTAACATTAATAAACTACTAAATACTTATATAAGTTTATTAATTTTAAACAAAATAATATTGTATTAACATTATAGGGTAGTAAATGATAAATTTGATTGTACCAATTTGCGCTTTTATCCAATAGTGTATCCACATTTGTGTCTAGTACCGAAAACAGACCCTGTACATATTTATTCATCTACCAACATAGACTTTTAAGTTTTACAAATTGTAATTACTTACGAAATATGGACTCAGTCTGAAATAAATGCTTTATTATTATATGTATGTTGTTATTGAAGTATATGCTTGTTAGATATTTTACAAAGTAAATAATTGTAACACAACTAATATAATACAAGATAATGTACAACTATTAGTAAGAAAATAAACTATCATTAAAAAAAGTAAAATATCTACATCGCTATTACATTTAAAGTGAGATTTTAAAAATATTTGCACGCCGTATGTGGCAGAATATGTTTGTATTTTAATATTATAACAATTGTAACATTACTTTATTCTGAAAAATAAACGATCGTGAAAGAGAAATAAAGTGGGATTGATTTCGGTGTAAAATTGTCCAATATCAATTGTAATTGTAACTGACAAACTTAACTTGCAAAGATAGAAGTCATATTATATGCACAAACCTATCAATCACCTCTACTTTTTTACTTTTCGCAATTTTTTTTTTTTTTTTTTTATGAAATATGGGGGCAAACGAGCAAACGGGTCACCTGATGGAAAGTAACTTCCGTCGCCCATGGACACTCGCAGCATCAGAAGAGCTGCAAGTGCGTTGCCGGCCTTTTGAGAGGGAATAGGGTAATAGGGGAGGGTAGGGTAGGTTTGCTAAATACCAAAAATGTATAGATATTCTAGCTAACTGCAATGAGCTCTATTCCAAAACCTATGTAATAAAATATCACAGACATTTTGCGCAATATAAGGGCAACCAGCAAAGGTCGCTTAGTAACAAGGTTGATTATAGGCATTTGCGGTGTCTGCAGGGTAGAGGTCGGCCCTAGCTCTAATTCACTTAATTTGGGCCTCAAATCTCATATTGCAAAATGGACGCACTCTATAATTGTGTTTGGTAAACACCGCCCGACGCGGCCAATCCATTAGTAGCAAGGTATTGTTTATATGAGAACGTTACTTATTGGTGTAACCAAATTATTGGCTTCATAAGGCTTTACTAGGCTCGTTTACTTGTGTTTTGTATTGGCTACTAAGAAGGACACATTTTTCTTGAAATCTAAACGCAGTACGTTTTGAGTATGTTAGAAATTAGAAGAGTCGTTCTACACAATGAAAAAAAATATTAAAAGAAATATAAACTACATAATGCAAAATATCAAACATGATTTCACTGGAAATGAATTTTTTAATGTTGGTTTTTGAAGCTAAATTATGGCGAAAATTTATATCACACGCATACGAAAGTTTTTATTTAATTAAATAAATACGTGTTCAAATAACGATATATATAAAAAAAATCGTGATTTGTGCACAAAATTAACCAAACATCAATGATTAGTGGAGTGGAGTGAAATTGGTGTCAAATTTCTTTACTCTGAGACAAACAATTATTTATTTTATTATTGAGTACAACAGCAAAGACAGTGAACGCATAAACTTCATTCTATAAACGAACGAAATCTTGTACCTATATAATAATATATAATCGGAATCTCAGAAACATCAACGAGTATTTCCATGTAATGTAAGTATGCAGGGAGTTTCGGGGGAGAAAAGTCAATTTAGCTAGGTCTTATCCCTGGAAACTGCGCGTTTCTGAATTACATAATAAGTTTTTTTAATCTACTTGATATTAAATCTGGTTGGCGCCTTGGTTAGCTTTGGACTTTTTGCGTTTTTGGCAAATTGGTTTCTCGGACTAGAATGCCGGTCATACTATTTTTGTATTTCTTTTCATTTCTTTTTTTAAATAATGTTATCGTTCTACTAAAACTCCGAGTAAACTTGTCTCCTTGATACTTGTTAGTAAAACTAAGTGATTACATTGTGACGAAACCTACTACGCCGTAGTAAGCGCCTGTTTGCGCCAAGATTCGTGCTACGACGTAGTAGGTTTCGTCAACGTGTCAAGAACAAAGCGGTAAGGCCACCATTTTGCAAATTTTCATTTTATGCTATGCTTACCGATGACTGTATTTTATTTTTGTGCAAATAAAGAAATTTTATTTATTATTTTACTTATAACCTTGTACATGCGCTTGCTACAGCGTAACATATTATAGTATTTAGTTACTTACTCAATAACATAATATTTTCCACTTTTAACACGCATTATTATTAAAATGATTTATGAACACTACATATAAAGTTCCATAAAGGATAAGCATACGCTCCTCGCCGTTAACCCAAACCAAACTGTCTGGCAGTTTACCAAATATGTGTATGAAGCCAGAACGTGTATTGCCTGAACTTCTGTAAAGCCTGAAGCCTGCCAAATTATGTCGAGAAAGTTTTGGTTATTTACTAAATGAGTAAGCTCACTTAATGTTCATCTTATATTTTAATTAATCTACAGGGCGTAATCGACGCATTTAGCACATAATATAGGTTTCTCCTGAGACCAATATAATATACAATAATACTTTTGACGTGATAACGTCTTATAAATCGATAAACGTCAGCTGGACGCACGAAAATTGTCACATTCCGCCTGATTGTCACGTTACACCTGAGCCGAGCGTGCAAGCGAGAGCGCGGAACAAGCGATAGAGATGTACAATCAGCCTAAGCGTTCGGCTTGTGATGACGTTATAACGTAAAATTATCATCCGTAAACCAACTTAACAGACAACCATTTTTTGTATATAAATTTTATATTTGCTATAAACAATAAAATAAAATTTCTGACTGATAGACAATAACTTTATATTTTAAAGCTCATTCGTCCTAAACATCGCATACCTATGCCATAAATATTTTATTGCGAATGAAATCTAAAAATAGTTAAATAAAAATATTCGTTCGTTTTATCCAGTAATTTCTATTTCTAATTCAAAGCACATTTCACAAAATATCAGCAACGTAGGGATGTTAACAATTGCGAATCATTCGTTCACTCGTTCATTACGAACAATTTATAATTTTGCCGGTCAGTTAGTTTCTGGGGGTGTCGCAGAAATGTCCCCTGCAGATCTTGGTCCGGTTTAAACAAGGGTTTGGACCAATTATGCCAGATTCCTAATTATTTCCGCTATGACCGACTATTGTGATATACAATACTATGTAATTAGGTACAATTCTGGCAAAATCAGATAGAGATATTAATTATTACATTAGACAATTTCATAAACAATTATTGATAAAGAAGCATTATTGAACGCGATTACAGTACTGTGTGTGCTCCTACGAAGATTACTAAATAGTATCGAGGTATTCTTATCCACAGCCTTGTATATTATCTTGTACCTGTATCCGATTAACATATTACTCGTACAGTACCTAGTTCTAGTATATCTAAAGTATTTTCATTTACTTTCTACTACTCTATTTTCTTATAGTACTTACTATTCAAAAATACGGAGGAAAATATATAATAAAATATAATAGAAAGTGCTTTATAAAGTATCATATGAAATATAGGAAATAAAAAAAAAACACAATATAAAAAAGGCTAAAATCATTTTATCCTATCAAGCTTAATCAATGGCAACGATTAGAATCGTGTCTTGTACAAATAATACCAATCAGCCGGCCCTTTCACAATACTCTCGGAATAAACGAAATAAGATCCATAATGAAAACTATCGGGTAACTGCCCCTTAATCTATTATCATAAAGTCGTCTACAGATGCTGAAATCGCTGATAAATATGGCTTTTCACATTAGGGGCTGAGGTCTGTCTGACGTATCGATCATCCTATCCTACTAATATTATAAATGTGAAAGTTTGTGAGGATGTATGGATGGATGTTTGTTACTCCTTCACGCAAAAACTACTGAACGGATTTCGATGAAATTTTGTTATGGCAGTAGTTTAGGCTCTGGTTTATAACATAGGCTACTTTTTATCCCCAAAAAATACTGTGTTCCCGAGGGATACTGTATTTATGTGGGCAGAGCCGCGGGCAACGGCTAGTATACAATACAGACATGAGCAATTGACATAGAAACAGGCTGTCTCAAGAAATGTAAAGAGATTTTTTGTATATTATTAATTTTTTCTTAAATTCTTCTTATTAAGAATATATTTCAAATAGTTTCTTATACTCGTATACACATATGTTTCTTATGTATATTCGTAACTTTGATAATAAGGAGGAGGTTCCAAAATTATTTAGTTGTTTTATTAGCCAAACTTTTTCGCTTTTTGATAAGAAAAGTCAATAATTTTGCCAAACAAAAACATAACGTTGTGGCCAGATTATGTTCGCAGAAGTTGCCCGGAAATGGAGCGGACAAAGGCTGACAGTTTCCGTGGGGACACAACGTAACAAAATGAACGTACAACACAAACAGTTAAACATAAATCAAATTAATATTAACGCAATAATTATTATTGTAATTTATTTAATAATACACATTATAATAAATCAGAGACAATTATTATGCTTGGAAGATCAATTAATTAATTTAGTCCTGCAAATAGGTTATATCTATACATACCCGTATGTACAAGTTACTAAAATTAAAGTGTCTGTTTGTAATTTCAAATTAGACAAAATACATAATATTATAAATATATACGGCGTCTACACCAAAAATCTATTTTTAAAGATTTTGTCCGTCTGTCTACATAATTTATGATAGTAAATGGACTTTTACTGATTGTATGGGATGTCAGTAGGTTTAAAATGGCCACATTAATCAAATCATGCTATGAAACATGAACTATCGAAAATGAATAGTTGATGTTTCACTTAATATGGCCATTTTAGATCTGCTGATATTAGCAGGAGTAACTTGGGCTTCTTTTATTTTTAAGGCTCCGTCAAAAAAAGGGTTCCGTTTCCGTTAGTTCATCCACGCATACGAAGTTTCGGGCGTCAGCTACTTATAAAATAAATTTTTAACTAACCGAAATTGCGAGTGGTCATACCGGAGAACGGCAACTGGGAGGCATATTATATACCTACCTATATAATATATTTATTTATTAATATTTCTATTAAACCTATTAAAAAGGTTAACAAATAATTCAAAAAAATATGATTAGAAAATCCCTAAATACAAACCTCAATATTTTCAAATGACAATTTATCGGTAAAGCCTTAGATCCGAGGGAATAATGTTCTCCATACATCCCGTAATACACTGGCCGGATCAAAGGACATACGGAAACGCTGCAAGCTTAGTATAAACCAATTATGAGTGAAATATTAGGGATCAGACCGAAGGGCTTTGATCACGCCAATTTCTTTCGGAGCGAGAAAAGAAGCCGCAGCGGTCAATGTAAGCGGGCTCTTAATAAATTACGTAAACTGGTGGCGGGGACTAATGCCACTAATACCCCTGGAATGGTAAGCCGCGGTAACTACGCGTGCCGAGTAATCATTTTCGGACAGGATATTTACTTCCGTCTGCTGGGGTCTTATTAAAGGATACGTATGGGGCAAAGATTGCTATTAATAAACGTTATGCTCAACGAAATTGTGGTAAATTGCTTTGATATTAAAATTGGAGTTTGTGTTAGAGGTGTTTCAAAAGAGGCGTAAATATACAATACTAGCTTTTGCCCGCAGCTTCGCCCGCGTGAAATTGGGTTTAAGTCAGAGGTAAAGCTTGTTCGGGAAAATACCAATAGGTACCAAAATTGAATACATAATGGTGTAGGCACTGCACAGCCGTATCAGTTGTATTTTATTTGAATGTTTCCTGCGACTTTGTACACTCAAGAAATATACCGTAATCTATCTATCTACCTAAGAACTCTACCATAAATAAAATTTAATAAGCTGCAAAAAGTATTCTGTGTTAATTCTAGATAACTACTACCATACCAAATTTCATCGAAATTCGTTACGTAGTTATTGCATGAAAAACTAAACATATTATGTACATATAAACTTTCGCTTTTAGGTATAATATTAAGTAAGGATTTATTTGTAGCCGATAATTAATATTTTAACGATTTCGAAAATCTTTTGAATGAGAAGACGTTAGTTTGCAATTGGCAGTAGGCGCGTAGGCTTTGAACATAATGAAAGTAATTTGGATTGTGATCACCCATCCTAGTTGGGACCAATGTTGGGCTGAATTTGAGAGAGAGATGAGTTAGCAGTACCACCACGAAGCCATCGAGCTTCTCACTTATTTCTCATAAGAATAAGAATAAGAATCGTTTATTCCAAGAAAATCCATATAATCATACACACTAATGATTAGGTTAAAACGTTACCTAGGTATTCCTAGTTTCAATTCAAATATCTGGTTATTCTTAAGAATTTTATCCTATGTTATTCTTTAGATTGATAAAACTTGTTGTAGGTATGAACTGATTGAATTGAAATAGGTACCTACACTAAATTGAAGCAGAGCTATCCTATCCGCGTGAAGCCATAGGTACCCAATTTTTCGGCAATAAAAAGTGAGTCGTATGTGTTTATCCTGAGCCTAAACTACTACGGTAACAAATTTCATAAAAATTCGTTGTGTAGTTTCTGAGATTAGAGCGCACAAACGTACAGATACCTAAACAAAAAAATATTAAGTCATTGTTTTGGGTAAAAAACTAAAACCTATATATTAAACACTGATAAATCAAGCACAAATAAATTAAATATTACATAATATAACAACAAAAGAGAAAGAAAATTAATTATACACTCAAAATATTCTACTGATATAGTTTAAAATATATTATGTACTTATTATGAATATAATATATATTATATTTCGCGACTTCATTCTTAGCGATTTATGCTTACTTGTTGTATGGTGGCGCCCCCATGCGTCACCCTTGCACGTATTTTAGAGATGTTTAAAAAAAAAAATACACGTCATCCGCTCTAAGTTGCCTGTCTTGACTTGTCAGGCACTTAGACGTGGGCTTTTCATTACGTGTTTCCGTGCCGAACCCGTCGCACGTTTGCAACTTATCTACGGTGTGGTGTGCTCTCAACATGGGGAAGAAACGCAGGAGTCTGGATCAGGCAGAAAATATTCGAAGGAAGATAAGAAAATTGAAAAAACGAATAAGAGTTAAAAGTAGCCCTTTTTGGTTTGATAAATTTTACCAAGGATCCTAGTAGCTGTTATATTTTGTTAAGAATTAATAACACGACTGCTATTTCGTTTCTATTTAAATTTCTATTTTCATATTTAAATTCAGTCGCTAGAGAGATATGGCAATGGTGTGAATTAACACTAAGGACAATGAACAAGCAGATAGTCTGTCGCGACAATTTTTTTTTTTTTGACACCGAGTAGGAAGTAGCAGATTATGCGTTTGCAAAAGTAAGAAAAGAACTTTGACGAATTTGATGAAGATTTATTTACTAGCCGCGCCAACGCCAAGTGCCCCACGTATTTCACGTCACACGTGGCACAGAGATCATGGGGCAGTAGATGCATTTACCATCAACTGGAACATATACTTTTATGCCTTCCACCATTTTCCTTAATATTAAAAACACATGAGGCAGGTGTTATTCTCGTACCTTACTGGCCAACACAGCCGTGGTTCCTCTTACTTAAAAGATTAACAAATAATTAATCATAACTTTATCGTTTTCGTACCTGGTACTTCGGGTACTTAGTACGCGGGACCAGACTTCTTTTCTGAGTTCCGCACCATCTCCATCTCACGTTACACCTAAATGTCGGAGGAATGTGTAGAGATCATGTTAAATTCGTTATCTGATAATACATATAATATAAACTGTATGATAGTGGAGTAAAATAATGGATAATGTATTGTAGAATGCAGAAGTTACAACTATGATTTTAGGTTGTCTGTGAAAAGGGCAACTAATTTTGTTTAAATGATAAATTCAACAATATGGTACTGTAAATAATTTTAAATCTGCATTATCTTTATTGTGTATTGATTTAGAATATAGACTAAAGAGGTTTATGAAAGGAGTTTACAGAATGAGTAAACTTAAACCAAAGTATAATGTAAGTTGGGATACCAATGTTGTCTTATCGTTTATATCTCTTCAATGGCCCAACGAGGATTTCAGTCTAAAAAACTCTTTCTAAAAAGATTGAAACTTAGTTTGATCTTGTTACAGCGCATAGAGTAAAGTAGAGCTCTAAGTTTAGTAAAGATATGTAATATTAATTTAACTAACAAGGATGAGATTTTCTTACATATGTACCAGATATTATTAAAACCTCAAAACCTAAGTTTTCAAACGGTACTTAAACTTCCTTATTATTTACAAAATTAAAAATATGCCCTGCATTAGGCCTTTTATAATATATAAGTAAAAACAAATTTATATTGTAAATTTGATTATCTTTTTATTAGCTTTATGCAACGAATCAAGGAAACTTTAGGTAAGAGTGACATTGATACCTCGATTTTTGAGGCCTATAGCTGCCCTCACACGCAGCTACAACGAAAGCTAACAAACTAGAAGTAAATATAGAGACAATTATAAAATCTGCAGGGTGGAGTTATACTTCTATTACAATTGCAAAATTTTATAATAATAAATTGTTTCTGCTGAGTTAGCTAAAACCTTGTTAGATTATTAATTCTCATAAGAAATATGATTGTTTATGAAACATATAAAATAAATATTATTAAAATTGTTAAATAAAGGTTTATAATATAAAATAGTAAGAAAGATATTCTTACAAGATTTAAAATAATTACGATAAGTAAATGTATGCTTTTTTGTATGGTAAAATATATAGTCTATGATTTAATCTTTTACGTTTTATATTTGTTCTACTCTGAACATCATACAACAAGTAAGCATAAATCGCTAAGAATGAAGTCGCGAAATATAATTGAAGATCAAACGAACTTACCTTAAGTGAAGTTCGATCACAATTATATGAGCGACTTCATTCTTAGCGATTTATAACCCACCCCGAATAGATGAGACTGGTAAGTCTCTCCCTTCCCAAGAAATTACAAATATAAAACGCACACCGTAGGTAAGTTTTTTTGCTATAAACAAAATGAAAAGCCCACGTCTAAGTGCCTGACAAGTCAAGACAGGCAACTTAGAGCGGATGACGTGTATTTTTTTTTTAAACATCTCTAAAATACGTGCAAGGGTGACGCATGGGGGCGCCACCATACAACAAGTAAGCATAAATCGCTAAGAATGAAGTCGCTCATATAATTGTGATCGAACTTCACTTAAGGTAAGTTCGTTTGATCTTCAATTAAATGCAGCAATCGCAAATATCCATAGATATATAATATTAAAAAGAGGCAAATATCTAAGTGCCTAGTTATTCAGAGTGATTTTAGTCAAATTTAACTTTTGAATTCTTGTTGACATTTATTTTTCAACATGATGACAATATATTATGTCAAAATAAAAATAAAGCTCTCCACTCACGGCCTATCGATTGCCTCGATCAAATTGGAAATTATTTAGTATTTTAAAGTGAGACTATTACACAAAATGATTAGTGTAAGATCTACCAGCTAGTTTTTGCGGTGGGCGCTAAAAGTGGGAACAAAATTTACGCGTATATGAGTTTCATATAAACTAATATAAGTTTCATATAAAACATGTAGTATTGTAGTATATGTAGGCTTAGGATCTCAGGATATATTCAATTTTTATCTAAACCGATTTACTTGCAACTACGAATCCAGTACCTAAATTTTTAAATTATTGTAAAGATTAATCGATCAATCGCTTGTGAGTGGGAGCTTTCTCAAATCAAAAGCACTAAGGAGTACTAATATCAAATTTAAAGCAAATCGCTCGCGAACACATACTTTCCCTTTTTTAACCCCGTTAAGGGATGAATTTCAATAAACTATGATACACGAATTCCATCAATTCTGTTGAATAATGTTTGTGCAAATATGAAGTATATTGGACCAAGGAATCACGTTGCCCCATACAAACTCTTTCCTCCCTTTTCACCCCCTTAGGAGTCGAATTTTGAAAAATCCCGTCTTATCGAATGCCTACGCATTACAAAGAGCAACAAGCCCTGCAAGTTTCATGTCTCTACGATCAGCGATTTAGGCTGTGCGTTGATCCGTCAGTCATTCAGGACAAAGGATTTTATGTGTATAGATTATAATAATCCTATTCTACTATATGTGCTATTATAGTATTCAAATCTGTTACTGCTGAAAAACAAGATTTGTTAGTAGCTAATGTAAGTAGCATTATATCGCCTGAAACTCAGAAAAAACACCTGAAAAAACACCTGAGTTTCAGGTGTTTTTTCAGGTGTTTTTTCAGGTCAGTTTCAACTTGTGTTCAGGCAAATACATAGATCATAAGTTATATAGTATAGTTAGATCATAAGATAATTTTTAAGGTATTTTATATAATAAATCTCCCCACACCGATCTCGGTGACGGTAGCCGGTTTCATCGTAACCAGGCCAGTTACGCAGGAGTAATTTTTTGTGCCCAAGTGTGTGCGTAATACACAAGATCATTCTCTCTTCCTTTACTCTCATAATCCAGTGGGACGGATAACCGACACGACTGACAAGAGATCAGGCGCAGGTCCGACTTTTTACATGCCCATCCGACGCGTAGATCATCATTCAGATAATCAGGTGATCAGCCTGCATTGTCCTAATCAAACTTGGAAACAACATTTTTTGTTGTTCCAATGAGGGAATCGAACCCACGACCTCCGAATCGAGAGCCAAAGCTCTAACCACTCGACCACGGAGGCTGTTAGGAGTTATATAATATAATATTAAATTAATAATTTATTTTGTTTGAATTTTTGAAATTTTTAAATTATTTTTTTTGCAGGTTTCATTTCTTACAGTTTATGAAATCATGAAACATGGAATCTGCTATCCAGACACTAAGTTAAAATAAACTTGTTAGTGAAGCAAGCGACAGCAAACATTTTTCGCTATCAATATTTTTTTACGAAATTCATCGGACCAACTCAAATATGTAAATAGCTATATGAAAAAGAGTGGTCACATAAATAAAGGGCGATCCGCCTAACTGTGCTCTATTTTCAATTAGAGTAAAAGCCGGGGACGATATGGATATTTTGTGAAATGGGAAAATAATCGAATTTCGACTGAATAATGAGAGGACCCTTCGATGAATGGTAACAGGAGAGCATGACGACACAAAGGGTATTTAACTCGCACTTAGTACTTTTTGCCTGCGCCCCGCCGCGCCGCGCCGGACCCCGCGATTATTCTGTCGTTATCGCCCCATAACGTATGCAGGACTGCCGTTATCCATTTACCCGTTTTCTAATCTTTTGATTTATAATATCGAGCTGAATCAAGTCGAATGCGATATATTTAAATTATACCCGCGGTCAATTACCCAGATGGTTGTGTGTTAACGGTTGGGTGTTTCTTTCAATCTGCGAAATGTATCGGTGATTAAGGTTGCGTTTCTTGTCGGTATTATGAAATGTAATTTGCCTAAGAGTTTTTAGACTACCTTTCCGATTCTTAATATCATAAGTGCGATGGTCAGTCTGAATGTCTGAGTTCTGAACTGTTTTGATACAGACTGTACGATTTTTTTAACTACAGGCTAATAGGGTCCATACTACATAGCCGTTTTATTCACATATTACAATTATTACACTCAAGACATTTATTAATTATTTTATAATAATAATAACATAATTGTTTACAAAGTCCATCACAGTTTTGGTAAACTAAAATCAAGGCCAGGCACCTCTGTTCCCTTGCTTTTAATGAATGTATTTTTTTAATTGTACCTACTGTTTAAGTGTATATGTCACCGTAAAATTGTAAATACCGTTAGATTGTAAAATAACTAATGAGATTGTAAAAATATGTCGCAAGATTAAAAACGATATATTTACAATCTAACGAAAAATAATGTGATAAATTATAGGCAGCATATTCGCGTCGGAAGTCTATCAACATTTTACAAATTCACTACTTTTATAATCTAACGGTTTTTACAATTTTACGGTGACATATACAAATATCGGAATAATATACTTTAACATTCTTCTGTTTCATTCACTCTTCACGGTATTTACATAATTTACAATTTGCAATAGGCTCAATATTTCGCGAAGTTTTGTTTGCTAAAGTGTACCACACTTTCTACACCCGCACAGGTACTTATTAGTGGAGCCAAAGTCAAACACACCTTTTTAAACTCCAACATGAATATTTCAAAAACCTTGATTCTGTTTGAACAGGCAAATACTCAAACATTCTATTGATACAAATAATTTTGCAAGCGGGTAGAAACGATATTTCACCGAGGGTTTTATAAAACTCAAGGCTCTAGAAGAAGTTAGTTGGCAAACTTTTTTGCATTTCGTTAAAAAGCGGCATAGATTAATTTGGGTGTTGGTCGTAATACTTACTTACAATAATCCGACTTGTGGGCGAGCGGCATGAATTGTTAGAATAAATTTCGTTTCCAGACCTGTAATAGAGATGGGACGATAATATATCGATGTTTATTTTTATAATGTATAAGGTATTAAGAAATTTACGTGGTAGAGCCATGCTTCGGCACGAATGGGCCGGCTTGACCGGAGAAATACCACGGGCTCACAGAAAACCGGCGTGAAACAGCGTTTGCGCTGTGTTTCGCCGAGTGAGTTTACCGGAGGCCCAATCCCCTACCCTATTCCCTTCCCTACCCTCCCCTATTACCCTATTCCCTCTTAAAAGGCCGGCAACGCACTTGCAGCTCTTCTGATGCTGCGAGTGTCCATGGGCGACGGAAGTTGCTTTCCATCAGGTGACCCGTTTGCTCGTTTGCCCCCTTATTTCATAAAAAAAAAAGATAATATTTTTAACATCCCTAAATTAAAACATGTAAATTAAAAAAAAAACTATTCTTAATCTTATCCTACACATAAATTAGGTTACCAATTAATATAAAATATATTATAACCCCCTTACTCATAAAATTTTTTCACAACGGATAAGCAATACAATCTTTTGCCCTTGTCTGTCAAGCGACTTTTCATACAAATCAGACAAGGACAAAACATTGTATTGCTTATCTACTGCTTAAATATTTTTATTAGTAAGTGGGTATGTACATATCAGCCGTTTACAACATTTAAACATTTTCAAACTGTAAAATTCGAAACAATGGTATCCCTATTTTGATTCCCTGTAGTAGGTACCTGATAGTTATGATTAAATAATTATGACTATTATATTATTTAACAAATTCCGTAAACATCTTCAGACGATTCACAACCCTATCGAGTAACGTATGCATATCGTAAAGCCACGTTTTAAAAATTACGTGCAGGTCCAGACCACGGAGCCCTTTTTATAATCCGCAAGAATTTTCGCCTTAATGATGTACCCATTTGTAAAAAGGATCTATTTTGTTTACCTGAACTTATATTAGGGTTCGGTTATGGGACCCAAAAGGAAAATTTTAATTACTGCTACAAAGTCAGAATTAAGCTTAACAAATGTTTGTTTATTTATATCGTTTGCTTACTTCGGCCAGAAAACAAAATCTAATGCAATTTCTGTACAAAATGTAGATCTTATAAACAACAGTAAAAATTAATTTTGCCGAGCCCCAACTCTATGTAATGTAAAAAATACAGCGCAACTTATTAAAGGTGTCTTACCAAGACAAAATATATTACAAGACATAATATACTTAAGCCATCGTCAATCGTGAACGGGGTGCCATAAAATTTGCATAAAGCGATGGAAAATCTCATGATTAACATTTTTATTAAACAAGGATTAGCGGTAATCCTTTTTTATTCGACAATTAGAAACGTTATCGCCGCCATAGCGCTCGTAAAGAGTTGGAATCTCCACCTATCTCCCGTAATTAACGAAATGACGCCGTTTTCAGATAACAGACGTTTTAATTTGACTTTTTTATCCTAAATTAATAGAGCAATAACTCACAATTTTCAAGTTTTAAAATCTCTTGATTTAAAGTGCTTGGATAATATTTTTAAATTAGCTTAACAATATAGGTAATATGTGTGCTACAAGGTTTTAATAATGTTTAACTTTCTAGTAATCTGTAGTAAAACTACTAACTTCTAAAATTAGTATTTTCTGTTTTTAAAAAACTGACAAGTTATCTTTTTGTGAAAATATTTTGTGAACTTTTTTCAAAAATGAAACATGAACGAAGAAAGCTTTTACGGTACAGTAATAAAGTAAAATTTTATAAAACTTAGTAGTAGTATACTACTCCAAGTCCTGCCACTATATTAAATTTCCTTCAGTTTACACCTAAGTCGTAAAAAGGTTTTCTAGATTTGATGCCTCTGATTCGTCTGAATTACCAATAAAATATGAGTTGAAAAAGTCATAAAACGCCCCACTTCTGTATTTCACTTTTATAGCAGTTACTCAATTTTAAGCAGTTCGTAGTGACCGACGTCAAGTATTCACTATTTTAGTGCACAATCGAGTAATAATATTTTAGATTCGAATTTAATTGAACTATGAATTCAACATTAATCCAATAGTTATTTTTGTTTGGCTATATTTTTTTTGCATATTTAGTTTAAGTTTTATGCTTAATTACTAAGTTTACGTTATTATTACTATTAGTTTAACTATTAAATAAGTTGTAACGTACGAATGATGTGATTGAATCCATAATTGAATTTACCATCTTTATTCCCTACCTTTTTTTAATTTAACTAAATACGAACTAAAACGAAAAATAATATGTTATTAGTCCAGAAATATTCATAAACAATCCGCGGAATGTTTTCAATAATATTGGACTGTCCGTAATTGGACTCCGTAGGGTCTTGTAATTATAAACTCTAAGGGTTAGTTCAGACCGCGACGTTGCGCGACTCTGCATTTTTATGATAGCTATTCAAAATTGAACTCGTAGCAGACTCCCCCCGAGTCTGCTACTAGGAGGCCATGGGTACCAGATAAACTGGTACCCGGTGGCAGATCAGGTCTGGTCAGGTTCTGCCACCGACCACACCTCGGTCGCAGAGGATAGGGCAAGCGGCGCCCCGCAATACCGACATGCCTCTTCCTCTGCGGCCCCACCAACGCCGTTTCGACGGAACGGCCCCGCCAGCTCGCAGGGGGTAGGGAGAGTGGCGTACCGTAATACCATAACGCCTCTTCTTCTGCGGTCCCACCTCCACGCGCGTCCTCGCCGGCGGCAAGCAGGCCGGCCCCGGTTGCCTCTCAGCTTCACCGTGGGTGACCAGTCCACGGTTACTAAGCCCCACCGCCACGACAAAGCGTGCAACCATCGGGGGGAAAGATATTCGAACTCCTAGAATTGTGTAATGAATAAAGTTCAATTATTAACTAAGGATTTAATAACACCTAGTTGATAACTTTCATGAAGGTACATATAAAAGTAACCTTTTCTGAATTATAGAAAAAAGCAAAAGAAACTAATATATGTATATTAGAATTACAATACTTTAACCAAAAAAAATACAAAATATTAATTTTAAGCTATCTTTTATTACTTGTAGTAGGGGAAGGGGGGGCATGATGGGGTATCTAAGGAAAATACCAAAAATACAGTATAATCATTACGTTTATTATGCTTATTTATTTATGTCACAATGTCTTATTAATCTAACTACAATTTGGCATAGTCGTTGGGAGATCAACTTATAGCATTTTTTTTAAATAAACTATTTAATAAGAACTTTCGATAAACCATCTTGCCCCTTACTATGGGGTAAGATGGGGTAATGAAAATGGGGCAAGATGGGGTAAGCTAATTATTATCACAATAAATACAAATATGAATTTCTTGGGTGTTTTCATCATCCACACCAGCACAACCATTGTGAGCCCAACGTCCACAAAGCTGGCAGCCTACCCAACCTTCGGATGATTTCAGAAAACTATGATTTTCATCATTACAATAGAGACAAATTGTATCTTCATCATCGTCATTTTTAATTTTGGCTGCAACTGTAGTCTTTTGATTCTTCTTAGCATTTTTTTGAGCTGAGGATCATTAGGATTGGATACTTTCCTCAGTTTTTTCAAATTCTCCAGCTCATTTTTATAAGGAGTTGAAGTAATGACGGCTGTTTTTCCTCTCCGGTATTGCTTCCTCTTTTCAGTTTGTTGGACCAAAGGGATTGGCAAAATATCACCAGGGGATGCATTTTCAAAGCTAGATTTACCTGAAAAGTAAAATCGTATTAGGCACGTACCTATTTATAAACATAGATACCTAAACGAAGACCCACTTCCCCATGTTGCCCCTATACCCCATCTTACCCCATACACAATACCCCGTCTTACCCCAAAGGCTGATTTAGAAAAAATAATTTCTCAAAAAATAAAATATATTAGGTTGCGGAAAAAGTTTCTTCGCATTTTATATAAAAATTCAAAAGGTTTTTTTTATAAAGTTTATTTACAAGTGACTAAAGTATATAGGTGCCATTTTGTTCGATAACTTTTTGCCATCTTGTTGGTTCATTTTTGGGGCTTCTGATGAAAAAACTGCGACAAGTGGTTTTGGCAGTCCTCTTGTGATGTTAACCTGACACTGCCTAAGGAATTCTGCAGCGACCGAAACAGGTGGAAATCTGAAGGTGCAAGGTCAGGACTATACGGCGGATGCATTAACACCTCCCAGCCAAACTCCCGTAATTTTTTCTGAGTGGCTAAAGATGTGTGAGGTCTAGCGTTATCATGGTGAAAAACCACACCCCTTCTGTTGATTAATTCCGGCCGCTTTCTCTCAACTTCTTGCTTTAATCTCATCAGTTGTTCGCAGTACAGTTCAGAATTGATGGTCCTGCCTGGCGGTAACAGCTCATAATGAATAATGCCCTTCCAATCCCACCACACACACAGCATCACCTTGTTGCGAGTTAACCCGGGTTTCGCCACAGTCTGTGAAGCCTGACCGGCCTTTGACCACGATCTTTTTCGCACGTTCTTGTCGTACGTGATCCACTTTTCATCACCAGTTATCAGCTTCTTCAAAAATGGTTCGGTTTCATTACGTCGTAATAAAGAATCACAAATGAGTACACGGTTCATTAGGTTTCTTTCAGTGAGCTCATGAGGCACCCAAATATCGAGCTTTTTTGTGTACCCAGATTTTTCAAATGCGCCAAAACCATTTTGTGGTCAATCCCCAGTTCTTCAGCTACATCGTAACTACTAATAGCCGATCTTGCTCCACTTTTTCAAAAATGGCAACAGTTTTGTCCGTAACAGGGCGACCAGAGCGACGTGCATCTTTGGCTAGCCGCACACGTGCAATATTATTGACAATAAAACACATATTGACAATAATATTCCTTGTGTGCGGGCCATATTGCCGTTTTTTTTTGTATGTGTTGACTAGTATTGACAATTTTATTCTGTCAATAATATTGCACGTGTGCGGCTAGCCTTTGATATCAAAATTTCCGGATTGAAAACGCTTAAACCAAATTTGCGCTACTCTCACAGATACTGCATTAGGTCCATAAACATCACAAATTTTTTTCGCGGCTTGTGTTGCATTTTTACCTTTTTTGTAATAAAATTTTAAAATGTATCGAAATTCTTCATAAGAATCACTCATTTTAACAATAAGAAAAACAAATGAAAATCTCAAATTTACCTAATTTAAATTTGGAATTGTCTTCTGTAAAATTAAAACTTTTTAATGATACCAAAATCAGCCAGATACAATTGGTATAGCCCAAGATATTTAATGACAAGTTCATACATACTATAATGCGAAAAGACTTTTTCCCCAACCTATTATAAACTGAACTTTTGTCCAACTATACCACAACAAAGTAAACAACACTAACAACCATATACGAGAAAAGACATAAATTGGGTAGTCATAATTACCTTACAGTAAAGACGTTTTTAACTGCGTACAATTAGATCGACGAGACACTATACGTGATTTTCGTTTGTAAACAAAAAACGCGTGCACTCCCACTCACTGTTTCTGTCGCGCTGACGGTTGATCGAGTATGGCTTCCTATTGGCTTATTGCTTTCTGTTCGCAAGAGTCTAGTTTCTTGTATGTGTGCGTGACCCGTCTTACCTCGCGTCCCCGTCATGCCCTCCCTTCCCCTACTAGAAACAATGGTTTAATTCTAAAATATTAAAATTATAGCAATGGATACCGATCGCTATGTGTACGTAAAAACCTCACACAGTTTGATTTATTAGATCGAACTGTACCTGAATTTCCATTCAGTGCGAGTGCGAGCCGTCTGCAAACGTGATTCTTTCGAGATACACGAGATCTTCGATTTATTTAAAGTCAGCTGTAATTTAAAATACAGGATACGTTACAGACGTCTGAGTAAGACTTTGAAATCATATATCAGTTTTCGGTTTGGAAACAACGTTCGATTTTTGCGAACAAATATGAAATGTCTAAACTAACTAGACGTAACGTTGCTCTTTTAAACCTAAGATTTGAAGACCTTTATTTTATTTCTCATATTTATTTTATTTTTTCTCTCAAGCATACATTTTTTATTTAATAAACTAGGTTTGTACCTCGCGAGTCGCCTTTCGATTTAAAGAAAATTAGCTAACATAATTGGAGACTGTTTTTCAATACTTTTTAAATTTTCAATTATAACTTAATTAAATTTCTTTAACATAGAAAAACACTTTATTCGCAAATCATTCAATTATAAAATTTTAAACTATAGTGTTGTCAAAAATACAAGTTAAAATTCACAAAAGAAAATAAAAGTTTGCGAATTCAAAGTTTTATAAAATTAATTGAAATTATTCCACAAGAACTCTGGGAAAACTTTTTGTTAGTCGTGATTTTACATGCGTAAAATTGTACTTTAATTTAATTTTCAATTTCGCTAAAATATATTCTATGTTTTAAAGGATCATATTTTAGAATCACACTAGCTATATAAAGATTATTTTTAAAAGTTGTTTTACATATTCACTACACGTCGCTATTTTCATCAACATATATTTTGTAGGTATAATATTTATCACAAAAACCAAAGCCACCAAGCACATGTAAAATATTTACCAATTAAGTTTAAATTAACCAAGAGAACACAGTGATGAGTGAACTGTGAAGTTTACAATAGAACACCCGCAAC
This sequence comes from Glaucopsyche alexis, assembly GCA_905404095.1. Taxonomy (NCBI): domain Eukaryota; kingdom Metazoa; phylum Arthropoda; class Insecta; order Lepidoptera; family Lycaenidae; genus Glaucopsyche; species Glaucopsyche alexis. The sequence continues at coordinate 13,905,070 of FR990047.1, forward strand.
ATACACAGACAGTGATTAATAGTCTAGCATCTATGGATGGGCCAATTAATCTAGCGGCGCAGACTCCACCACTCATATATCAAAAATGGCTGCTTTCATTTTTACTAAGCGTTAGTTGGCTCTATAAATTTATAGTCACACTGGCGTAATTTCGGGACCTCCCTAGGGTCGTAACTGTACGTACACAGTAGACGACGCGACTTATAGACGCGACATAACATAAATGTTTTTCGTACAATAGGCTGGTTGACTGATTTTTTATAAAATAAATTGACTGAATTTTCACCGTTCTTCCGGATTGCGGACAATATAGTCCCAGCCTACTCTACTTACACATTAGATAATAGTGGTGCTAATATATACACCGCGTCATCAATCGAGAAAAGTAGACGAATGGTAAAGATAGAGAAGATAATTCTATTACACGTGCCGTCTCTTCCAAGTTCAATGTCATGTCACCTAGTACGTACGCATTCTAACTATCGAACTTCACCAAACTTTCACATCGACGCTATCGACTACACGTAGTCGAATCATAAATTATATTTAATGCAGTAAATTAGTACCCGACTCAGCTTCTTTGTCCATTGTCAGAGTTTAATAACTGCGTTCCTATGCAAAATGCACTCGAGAAATGAAATATTCCAAGTGAAATGAGCTCAGGAATTCGTGTGTTGATTCGGTATTAACTTTACTGGAATACGACTTCGTAACATGTAAACGTTCCTTATAATATTGGCTAATTTAAATCAGCTTCACAGCCTCAAAAATACATATTATAAACTACTAGCTCATGCCCGCGGCACCGCTAAATATAAGTATCCGTGTAAATATAAGTATCCGACGGGAATACTGTACTTCCTTGGAATAAAAAGCAGCCTATGTTTTAATCCAAAGCCTAAACTACTACCATACCGAAAGTTCATCAAAATCGTTTTTATATTAATTCATAATATTAATTCATAAATAGGTTCTCATCCTCTTTTTAATATTATATATCTATGGTTCTCATACGCAATGGATAATCGTAAAAATAATTTAATTATCCAAAATGGCGGCGATGTGGTTCGCCACCCATCACGTCTCGTTCTCACGGAGGCGAAAAGTGGCCCATGGAGAGACGCTTCGCTACGTTGAATGTAAGAGGAAGTATGGATGGTAAGAATGAAAGTGGACGAAGCGAAACAAGTTTGTAAAGATCGTAGCAAGTGGAAAGAAGTGGTCTCTGCCTACTCCTACGGGAAAGAGGCGGTCTCTGCCTACCCCTTCGGGAAAGAGGCGTGATTATATGTATGTATGTATGTATGGTTCTCATAATTTATTTGTATTGTAACAACGGCATGCGGTCACTATAAAATTGACAATGACATGTCTGTTAAACTAAATATCAATAACATAATTATGACAACAGTCAAACTGCCTAAGAATTAGGTTAGTACAAAAAAGGTTCAAGATGTAAAAATTGTGTTTGATGATATCTCGTTGACCTCCAAATTGAAGAGAAGTACTAATTAATAAAAAAAAATCAGTGACAATACTTTATTAATTAAAATAACTAATGACGATGAACTAAAATAGTTCTCTCATTACACTAATAAGAATTAATTGAGTACTTAGCAAACAATAATTTATAGTACCAATTGGGAGTAAGACTTTAACAAAGACAGTTTAGATTCTGAAACATTAATTTTACCTAAAGGCTAATAAGCAATTTAAATATATAACGACCATTAAGTTCGTACTTAGGACAATTAATTAGTATAATACTGCAATTTCAAACGCAAATCTCGTGAACTTAAATGAGTAATGTTTGTTCTTAAAGAGTTAGCAACCTTATTATCATGAAGATAAAATTAAGAAAGGTCGTTACGTTGTCACAGTTTTAAATTGTACTTATGAATTTTTAACTCGAATTATAACTTGGCGGCTATAAGCTTTGGTTTATTGCTTTATTTATGCAAGTATTTCAATGAATTCTAAAAATATAATAATTATTATACAAATGTTGCTCTCTATGACCTATCCAGGTTTAACCAAGGCGCAATACCAGAGGAGAGGAGTTAAGCTTGTAGTTCACTGTTCTGATGTTTCCAGTGCCCATGGGTGGCGGTAATTGCTTACCATCAGGCGATCCGTCTGTTTCCTGGTTCATTTCATAAAAATGTAAGCACCAGCTAATTACTTCTATTTAGATGAAAATAACGTCAATCATAGAACCTGTTATGTTTATACTTTTGATTTTTTAAGTTAGTTATTGAAAAAAAATATATGATGAAAATAGGATGGATTTATGTTTTTGCTTACTATATATTTTAAAAGCAAGTTTAGAAAATAACTTCTTACTAATAATATAAACGTGAAAGTTTGTGAGGATGTATGGGGATGTATGGATGGATGTTTGTTCCTCTTTCACGCAAAAACTACCGAATGGATTTCGATGAAATTTGATATGGTAGTAGTTTAGGTTCTGGTTTAAAATATAGGCCACTTTTTATTCTGGAAATGTACAGTATTCCCGCGAGATACACGATACTATATTTACGCGGGCGGAGCCGCGGGAAACAGCTAGTAATATTATAAATGTGAAAGTCTGTGAGAGTGTATGGATGGATGTTTGTTACTCCTTCACGCAAAAACTACTGAATGGATTGTGATGAAATTTGGTGTGGTAGTAGTTTTGGCTCTGGATTAAAACATAGGCTACTTTTTATCCTGAAAACATACAGTATTCCCGAGGGATCTGGGGGCACGGCAGTGCCCCCTCCAAGTCGAGCGCGAAGCAAACACTGCCGTACCATCCTTTACTGGAACCATTTCGCCGCATTTTCAGGCCCCTATTTGAGAACCTCTGGATAAGACCAGAACGCAGAAATTTTCGTCATCCAATAAGCTATAATCACGTACTTAAAATCCAAAATTTCAAGTCTGTAGGTCATTTAGTTCCGAAGTTAAGCGAAAGCAAAGTTTCGCATTTTCGACACTCACTCACTCACTCACTCACTCACTCACTCATGATCATCAAAATAGAACTAGTACTTCCCATAAACTTAGAGAGCTGAAATTTGGTACAGAGTTGGGGTTTAATGGCCACATAAAGGGAAAACTATAAAAACTAGGATAATCGATCTGGGGGCACGGCAGTGCCCCTGCCAAGTCGAGCGCGAAGCAAACACTGCCGTACCATTCTTTACTGGAACCATTTCGCCGCATTTTCAGGCCCCTATTTGAGAACCTCTAGATAAGACCAGAACGTCGATCTGGGGGCACGGCAGTGCCCCCGCTAAGTCGAGCGCGAAGTAAACACTGCCGTACCATTCTTTACTGAACCATTTCGCCGCATTTTCAGGCCCCTATTTGAGAACCTCTAGATAAGACCAGAACGTCGATCTGGGGGCACGGCAGTGCCCCCGCCAAGTCGAGCGCGAAGCAAACACTGCCGTACCATTCTTTACTAGAATCATTTTGCCGCATTTTCAGGCCCCTTTATTCTACTCGAACTTTATTCTACTCGAACATTACACAAATTAAATAAACAAATTACACTAAAATCTAGGGAAATAAATCAATATCCCCACGTTTCTACAAAAAGAAGTGAAATCCCACCAAAAACATTCTGTAAAAAACTAGCCAAGTCTCGATGGAGCTGCTTGTTTATCTCTAAAAAGTAATGAAATCTAGACAAAATCGTGCCAAGTCTAAGGTTCCTTACTGCGGTTTCTTTATTATTATAGTTAATGTTGTGTGACTTGGCCGTTGAAGGGCACACAAGGGTACAAAAGGGGCTCCATGACACCATTGCTCCAATACGTGTGTTGTACAATCAACAACAGCCTAAAATGAGACACTAGCGTCCAATTACCAATACCAGTATGGGCTATTATCTCGCTTAACAAACATAGGTAGTTACAAATGTAAACAAAATTGACTTGTACCCACTAAAGTATAAAGAATGTTCAACGGCCAAGTCACTCAACATTAACTATAATAATAAAGAAACCGCAGTAAGGAACCTTAGACTTGGCACGATTTTGTCAAGATTTCATTACTTTTTAGAGATAAACAAGCAGCTCCATCGAGACTTGGCTAGTTTTTTACAGAATGTTTTTGGTGGGATACTATATTTACGCGGGCGGAGCCGCGGGCAACAGCTAGTAGAAAATAAGGACTCTTCATACAAGCTGTCTTATCTTACACTCTCCCAGACAACCGATGGGAAAACAGTCACAAGATGGAAAGAAAACATGAGTGTTACGGGACAAGAGACTCATAAATATACACAGAGCATAGGATAGGACTCAATAGAAATAAAACCAAAGGAAAGAGTTTAAGAATTGACTGTAAAAACTAAAATGTATTATATGTATATGGTACTGCTTACTTTAAAAACAGACAGAATATATTCTACTATATAAGGTTCGGTAAAATCAATTACGGATATTTTGGGCATATGGTCTATTGATTATATAAAGACGTTTAAGAAGAAAAATAATTGTCATACTAGAAAAAAATGTCCTTTATATGGGCAAGTTTGCGTTTTGCGCAGAGTCACCCATACATGAGATGATTTTTTACTTTGAGTATGACAATTATTTTTCTGCCTAAATATCTTTACATAAGAAGAGGATCATGTGCCCGAAGTAACCGTAATTGATTTTCGGAGACGTTATTTAAAAGCAGATACTATATAGTAGCACAGGGGCGACACTCTCTACAAATGACAACTCTAACACCGGCGAATATCAGCCATGCTGACGTAAGTCTGGTCGACACCTAAATATTTTCAAACGTTGCTTCAGTCAAATCTATCGTAATTATTATGAACTAGCTGTTGCCCGCGGCTCCGCCCGCGTAAATATAGTTTTTTCGCGGTCGCGGATAAAAAATAGATAAAAACAATCCTTGATACGGATCATGCTAAAATTTCAGCTCGATCGGTGCAGAACTTTTTGAGTTTTTGAAGCGTACAAAAAGCGTACCAACATAACATTTTTATATATAAGATTTATAAATTGTCTATTACATCAAAACACGAAAGAGCTTGTGAATGCTTGAAAAAACGCACGTCCTAGCCGTGCACGAGCTGTCGTTCGTGTAAATCATTGAATGACGGTTCTTTACGTAAATGATTTTATATTCTTTGGCAGTAGGTATGAAATGTATATTTTAAAGTGTAATAAAATGGTGAAAGGAATTAATTTTCCTCTATAGATGCATAATGACCGTATTGAATCATAACCTCGGCCCGCCCAGGCTTTTGATAACGAAACGTTAAGTTTTACAGTTTGAATGGAAGCGAAGATTGGAAAAAAATTCAAAGCACTTTTTGTAGGAATTTGTAAAAAAAAATGTTTTGTATTGTGAGTAGCGGACAATGGCGGATGGAGGAAATGAGAGTCTGGGCGGGCTCAATTTAACTAGCGCTCCCTCGAGCTGCCTACAGGTTGGTTTATTAGCCAACATATCTATTATCTATGCTTAATAATTATTATCTTTGAAATGTATAAAATATATTATTATTTTTTTAATTAACTAGATTTCGTATACCCTCTATATTTTTCCCCGTGGTCTTACTCTATGTTTGTGCCAAATTTCATCAAAATCGGTCCAATAGCTTTGGAGCCTATTTAATGCAAACAAACAAACAAAGATTTTGCCTATGGACATCTGCCACAGCAGTTACAACTTACAAGAATGTTTTCAGATTTTCGTAGCCGTTTTATTTTACAAAAAGTATTTTGATAGTATAATATGTCCTAATATTGTAGTCTTATACCACCATATTTTTCCTGGCAATCTTGCCTTGCTAAGTATTAGAACCTAATAGCTAAGCAATTTCAATAATTAATTATAAATATTACATAGATGTAGATCTCTAATTACAGAATAACCAAAAACCAATTTTAATCTAATATTGGTGCATGGGCTTTGTGCACGCTCCGTGATGTTCCCGACCCTTTGAGGCCATATTATTAGCGAATTATCATAAAACCCGCCATAGCTTCTATACTAATTAATTACTGACCGTGGCTTGTAACGATGAAATTCTCATCATTTTTTCATGATATTTATCCTACTGGTATTATAAATGTGAAAAATTGTGAGGACGGATGGAAGGATGGATGTTTGTTACTCTTCCACGCAAAAATAGATTTGAATTTAATTTGATACTTTTTATCCCGATAAATTGTTCTCTGGGATATAGTATAAACGCGGGCGGAGTCACGGGCAAAATCGTAATACATGTTGTTGATTAATGTATTAATATACAGTTTTACAGTAGATTTACAGTATTATTTTTTACATTAGCTTTTTATTTTATTTGGGGATTTTTTTTTTTTATGTTTATGTAATACATGGGTTATAGTATAGTTTAAAGTCATCAACATTTAATAAGCCTTTGTAATGCTACTGATGATAACTCTTATTGCTACAAAAGATGATTTTAAGTATATTGGATTTTTTTAATAAATAAAGTTTTTACAAAAGATGCTGATTAGAAAGCACCATAGTTATTTGCACTTTTCCAAGATTAAACATTTCAGTTCATAAACGTTGAAGTTGATTACATTTTTGTACTGAAATTCATACAACTACTAAATGCTAAGCCAACATTAAAACAGTTTTATGAGTACAAAAAACTCATAAATATTAACGCAATATAAATACCTAAAGGCACCCACTAAACCAACAATCTCCGGAAAAAACTAATTTGTGCGGCGCATTCACTGTAAGAGCAAGACGGGCACGAAAACCTCTTTTATGTTTCTACAAAGATTTAATATAAAAAAATTACATTTCATATTATCGTGTGAGCCTGGTTGCGCCAGGGGATCGGTGTAAGTCCCACTGTGAGGGCGCTTTCCACTTTCTAAAGATTATCTCGTGCGTGTCAGTTGAGAAGACTGTCACGCTTTTTTGTAAAGGCGTGACATATGCAAACAAAATCACGCCCAAAAAAACATGACTTAATTAAATTATGCTCTCAGTCACAATAAGTATAATAATTATAATCATTACATACCTATGTATACTATCTCTACTAATATTATAATGGGAATGAGTGTCTGTCTGTCTGTTACCTCTTCACGCTTTAACCGCTGAACCGATTTTTATAAAATTTTGGTATAGACACACTTTGTGTCCCGGGAAAGGACATAGGATATTTTTTATCCAGAAAAAGTAGTGTTCCCGCGGAGTAATGTAAATACAATACCGCGGGCAGAGCCGCGGGCAAAAGCTAGTAAATAATAATATAATCATAATTATTCGACAAGTTGAGATTCAAACAGCGTGCACCGGTATGTAGCATATTAACTCAAATCTCCCCGGACAAATAAAACTATCGGCTTCACTTACCACTTGACTTGCCTTTAGTAGATTGTCAGCCAAATCCCTACTTATTATACAGGCTAGGGCTTCCCTATGAAGGAGAACCAGCCTTCGTCACTGCTTTAAAGTAAGTACTCCCACGCCTAAACTATAGGTTGAAAATATACAGTTGGTTCCCCACCATAACTGTGGTACTATGCGTAGTCCGTATGTAGCATTAGCTACGATTTACTACACGTAGTCAAAAAAAGCGTTGCTATGACACGTCCTAAGTTTGACCTCAATTTCTCGACAGCTTGATTTCTTTTATCGCTTAACGCATATGTTTGATTCCTCCCCTCATATTCCTTTGATTATTGTATTATGTACGGGGGGAGGGGGGGGGGGGGGTAGGATAAGCGTGTACTGTGCACTTTTTACCTGACGTTTAATCTATTTATTGTCAGCGGGCGCTTAATCAATGCTTTCGTCGTGATGTTTTTAAAAGCAATGACAATTTTTATTCGTATACCTACTAGGCAAAATTTCCTATAGATTCTAAACTGTACACCCTTATTTTGCTGGTAGGTACATGTACGTACAAAATGTTTCAAAATTATCATTTTTATGTTTTTGGAACGAAAGTTCCTTATGGGGCGTTACCCTAGTTGGCAAAAAACGTCCATAACATTAAAAAAAGCATAAGATTTTTATGTATATGTATGAGTGTATATTCTATCCGGTATCCTACGATACAACACAGTTTTTTTTTTAATTTGTTACCAAATCCAATCTTCTTTTCCAATATACCTCAGCCTATTCTACCTATTAGGTAGACTATGATAGCTTCATATTATTATCATATGGACCGCATCAATCCTACCGCTCGTGGATATCTATCAAGGACTCCACTAAGCGGAACCGAAATCTTGTCCCGACGTTCACAATCCATTTAGTTCTGGCATCGTCTTCAATTAATTGCCTTTGTCGTACGGAAGCTTTCTACTGTAGGTAGGGAGTAGGTAGTATACACACTACCCATAGCAAAATTATTGTTTGGAGTTCCGAATTATGAGTATTAAATTAAAAGACTGTGATCAAACTTTAATGATAATTTAAACCTACTATTATACATGGGAAAGTTTGTGAGGTTACATAAATGATGTTCTTTACTTTCTCGTGCAAAAACTACTAAACAGATTTTTATGCTATTAGTTTACACTTTGGATTAAGACATAGACTACTTTTTTCTCGAAAAAGTACAGTGTTCTCGTGGAATACTGTATTTACGCGCAGGCAAACCCAGTTTATAACCGAAGTTTTATATAACCATAATATAAAACTTCGGTAAAACTCCTTTATCTTAAAAAATTACAAAGCTCATATGAAGCGAATTGTGAACTAAGACGCAATTTCGCCGTGAGGTAAGAACAAATAAACGTCAATCTTTAAAAACAAATCAGTGTTCAAAACCGGGGCACGCATGTTTTTATGAAGGGGGATAGCGGTACAAAGGAAAGCAATTTAACAAAATAAAAAATGCTATATCGGAATTGAGAGGAAGAAACAAATGATACGGGAAATACTTAAATCACCGCTATTGATGCGAAATTTCAAATTACCGCGCTGGGGAGGAGTGACGTGCCCCGAAAATTGTTTGCCGGGCACGATTTGAGGAATAACCCAACTTAATCATCATTCGAAATAATAATGGGCGGATTTTTTGTATCTGTTGGTGATTTTCAATTGTCTGTCATTTGGTGGAGATAGTAACGTTTTTATTGCTAACGTTTAGGCATTAATGCAGACAATTTAAGATTTATGTCTTCATTTAAATTTCTTTTACTCAAATTAATAACTGACTAGTTACCTGATTTTTACATAAGTTTTACATGAGTTAATTCGTCATGACTTATATTAATTATCACATGTTTTCAGTCTTTACAACAAATTAAGACATTGGGTGTTTATGACCCGCTTTTCAATGAAAAAAGAGGCGACAAAAATATTAGTACTATTGTAGTATAATGAAACGTGAATATTTATTTTACAATTAAAACTATTAAATTGTACAATTTTCATTTACATTTAATATTCGTAAAATCATTTTCTTTAAAAAAATTGATAGTATTTTTATTTTTTTCCAAAAACATAATTTACAACATTGAATTAACCTATATATATGTGCGCCACAAACCGAATCGGTTTATCTGGGCACTATAGTTCACACAAACACGTACGACTTGCTTACAAAATTTAAATCATTATTATGTATTACAACATATTATACTGCTTAAACTTACAATGACATACAAAGAATTTACATACATTTGAGTTATGTTACCTATATCTTTTACTTTATAGTCCATATTAATTAAATATTGTTTTAAAACTTTACGAAAATTCTGCTGATTAACAATTTTATCTTGCAATTCTGAGGGTAAGCTTTTTTATCTATATGACAAAAGTCAAGGTACCTACATAGAAACATCCTTGCAAGGAACCATCTCATTCCTAAAGTATGCAATCGTTAATGAATCAAATCAATAAAAAGTAAATATTCGTTGAAATTATTATTTACCTTACCTCCTGCAAATATGCGTCCTATACCTACCGTTGTCGTCCCGATGCAATTGCAATTACATGTAACCTTATTTTATCTTAGGTCGCCGTAAGTAAATGTTACATACTTAGAACTGCCAATATCCTCTTCGATTTTAGCGCAACGCGCGTGCAAGGCATTGATTTAATCCAAGTATGTAAATATTCTTAATAGCAATGCATTTACGTTACCATCCCATAACTCATAAATCTATCTATCTATAGCTATCTATCTTATTATGAAGTGATTATGAAATGGAACGACAATCCTAACGCTGATTCATTCACACTTTCAATTCCGATCATCAATAAAAAGTAAAATCTATGCAGATAGGAAAGTGTAAAAATCAAAAACTGAACCCTCGTATGTATTTTATCTCACTAAGTGTCATTATGGGCCACTATCGAAATTGGTTTCGATAAAATTTGCGTAACGCTATCCAATTCGAAATAAATTTTTCGTAATTGCTTGTTTAATGTGACGTTCTGTTAAATATTCTCGAGTATCGGCTTCATTATTTTTTTGTATCGCTTCTGTACGACTTTGTACGTCTATTTATTATTTTTATAAGACACACTGACGTATGGTAATAAGCTACATTGGTACTGTAGACAAAATTATTTGTTTTTCATTCTAAATAAAAATTTTAGCATTACAAGTTCACATATTAGGAGATTATGAACTAGGCCTTAAGCCTCACAACTATATTTAATTTTACATGAAGCTAAAGTCTTAACTCTTAAAGCTTTGCAGTGACAACATATTCTACAAAAGGCCCTTTTATTAGACGCAGTCAGATCGTCGAATCCCTTCCTCGGTAGTTTAAACTTGAGCCGGGTATTGCGAAAGTTTTCAGCTCAACGCAAAATACACCAAAACGCTTTCAAAGGAGGAGATTTTTTGTCCGATCCAGTCACTGGCGGATTAAGTTTGTATGTGAGGCATTTGCCAATCAGAAACCTTTCACGAACTTTAGAGGATATGAGGTCCGATCTCCTTACATGTACGATGTCGAATTGGATTCTTTATATCACTTCTAAGCCTCGTATTGAAAGTAATTCTTTTTTATGACTGTCAATGTACCTGGTACCAATATTTATCTAATAGTGTACTTTAAGACGGCCTCTGTGAGTAGCGCGTCGGCGCTCAAGCCGGAAGTCGCAGGTTCCAACTACCTACACCTACAACCTACATTAACTACCTACACCTACGACCAAACCAATGCCTACAACTTACACCTACAACCTACACCTACAATATACAACCTACACGTAGGTGTAGGTTATATTGTAGAATATACAACCTACACCTACAACATACAACTTATACTAACATAACATAACATGTTTTAAATGTATGTTGTCGCTCGTTTTTATTCTATGTGATTATGTAAAATGCTAGGAATAATTATTTAATGTATTATTTGTTCTGATTACAATTACATGTATGATTTTAATATATTAGCATTGATTAATTTAAAATAATAATATAATGTTTGCAAGTCAATTGATTTAGTCTATGGTTATCGGTTAAATTTTAAAATGGTGGTCAGGAAGGGGAAGGGCTATAAAAATAGATGTAAAGTCTTGGTAGGCTCTCTTGCTGGCGAATTTTTGTAATAGAATCATCTATTCGGTAAAGTGTAAGTGTGTTATTCATGTAAGTACAAAATTATGTAACTATAATAGATAATATGGACTTTGTAATAGTAATAGAATGATTTGTAATAAATGTGTCAACTGAATATTAATGTATGGTTGTTTTCTTATATCAGAAGTGCAAAGAAATCTACGCCATGCCACATTCTCGGCCACGTGTGGGAGATAAGAAGCGAAAAAAGAAAAGGAGACGTAACCCGTCGACGAGCAGCAGCTCCTCCAGCAGCAGCACCAGCTCGAGCAGCAGCGCGCGCTCGCGCCGGGGCCGCAGCAGAAGGAGGTCTAAGCGTGCCCGCAGGCAATCATCACCTACTGTGAGTCAGAACGTTTTATTGTCCTCAGTGGTGCCCGAATTCGATCCGCTAGTTGACGATATCAACATGTGGATTAATGTAGTGGAGGCAAATGCACGTGCTTTCGATTGGAGTGATAGGGTTACGAAATATCAAGCTTTGCAAAAGCTTAGAAATACGGCAAAAACGTGGTATGACTCGTTGCAAAAAAATAAAACTTCTTGGACCGCATGGAAGTGGAAAGAGTGGCGCTATACATTACTAGATACTTTTGAGACTAGGAGAAATATGTACGTGATGCTTAAAGAATTAATGGAAACGAAGCCCGTCGAAGGACAGTCGTTATATGAATTCTATTTTCAACAAATAAGTAAAATAGACAGGTTAAGATTATCATTTTCTGATCGAGACATTATATCTATTATTGTAGGATGCATAGGTGATAAAAATATATGTACTGCGGCGGAGGCAGGGAGTTTCAGGCATCGTGATGAACTAGCATCTTTTCTACACAGTAAAACTTATACAAGCGTTGACACAAAAATACTTCCGGTTAAGAATAATTCTTTGTATAGTAACCATGTAAAACGACCTGCCTCTCAAGCACCGATAAATGTTGATAGAAAGTCAAATTTTGTATTAGATCCAGTTAAGTTTGATTTAAGTAAAATAACATGCTTTACGTGTGGCGAAACCGGTCATAAAAAGGTAAATTGCAAATACAAGAATTCCGAGATCACTTGTGGCTTTTGTAAAAAAATTGGTCATTTAGAGAATGCATGCAGGTCAAAACCTAAAACTAAAACTGAGGAAGCCGAGGTTAAATTAGTAAATTCATTAAATCCGAAACAAAAGTTTTATAAAGAAATAATTTTGAACAAACATAAATGTCAGGCTTTTATCGATATGGGCAGTGATTGCTCATTCATTTCGCTGAAGTTAGTCAATAAACTAGGTTTTATTCCTTTTTTGCTTCAAAATCCAATCAAACTTACCGGGTTTACGGATCATTCATACACGGAAGTCACAGAGGCAGTACAAGCGAATTTAACCGTCGATAGTGTTACACTTCAAGTAAATTTTTACGTCATCAATAACTTAGCTAACTGTGATATTTTGATAGGGAGAAATTTCACTGAAAACTCTGAAATTATGTACACTAGGGTGGGTAACACTTTAACGTTTCGATTGGTAACAAAACAACAGGTTTTACTGCTCGAAAGTTCACTTCTAAATTGTAACTCTGATGAACAAGTTTCGGCCTTACGAACTTTGTTTTCCAAATACCCGCACTGTATTGCAAACGATCTTTCAACTTTAGGAAAAACATCGTGTGTCGAATTAGATATTGAATTGACAACTAATAAACCTGTTTCGCAGCGACCGTATCGTATGTCTGAGTCCGAAAAAAACATTACACGCGAAGCGATCGATGAGTTGTTAAAAAATGGCATAATACGTCCTAGTAATTCGCCGTACGCGAGCCCTATTCTTATGGTTGATAAACCGAATAACGAGAAGAGACTATGTGTTGATTACCGCCAATTAAATAAAATCACGGTAAAAGAGAAATACCCTATGCCCATTGTTGAAGATTTAATAGATAGGTTGCGTGGATGTAAATTGTTCACGTCGCTCGATTTGAAGAGCGGATATTATCAAATTAAAATCAATGAAAGTTCTATACCAAAAACCGCATTTATAACGCCGGACGGACATTATGAGTTCGTGAGAATGCCGTTCGGGCTATGCAACGGGCCGGCGGTTTTTCAGCGGCTCATGAATACCGTGTTGGGTAACCTTCGCTTTAATCGTGTCATTTGCTATATGGACGATTTATTGATTGCAACGGAAACTTTAGAGGAAAATTATAAAAATTTAGAATCTATATTAAAAATATTGCAAGATAATGGGCTCACTATTAATTTGGAAAAATGTAATTTCTTTAAAAAGTCTATTAATTTTTTGGGATATGAAATTTCGTATGAAGGGGTAAAGCCGGGTAAAAGGAAATTAAATGCTATCGAAGATTACCCAGCACCGCAAAACATTCATCAAATACGGCAATTTTTGGGGTTAATTAATTATTTTAGAAAGTTTATACAAAATTGCGCTATTCTTTGTAAACCACTGACAAATCTATTAAAAAAGGATTGTGCGTGGGAGTGGGGTGCTCAACAAGCCCAGGCGGTGTCCGTTCTAAAGCAAGCGCTGTCCGAAGTCACATTAGCTATATTTGATCCTAAATTGCCGGTTATATTATACACTGACGCCAGTCGGGATGGACTCGGTTGTATTTTAGTGCAAGTCACCGAAAACGGAGAGAGGCCTGTTCATTTTTATAGTAGATGCACAACAGACACGGAAAAGCGCTATCATTCATTCGAATTAGAGTTTTTAGCGATTACTGTCGGACTGCAGAAATTTAGGCACTATTTGTTGGGTACGACGTTTACAATAGTGACAGACTGTAACGCTGTTAAGTACTCTATTAGTAAAAAAGAAATAAACCCGCGAATAGGTAGGTGGGTGTTGCAAACACAGGAGTTTTCTTTTGATACCGTTCACAAACCGGGTGTTCAAATGCAGCACGTCGATGCGTTAAGTAGAAACCCTCCGATTACGAATGTGAGCAGTGAGCACGTAATGCAAATTACCGAAACTGACTGGTTGTTGTCGGTTCAACTTCAGGACGCGAATATTTGTTCAATTAAGGAAATTTTAGAGTCAGGGGAGGCCCATAGTAATAAACAAATATTTCAAAATTATGAGCTACTTGGCAATAAAGTATTTCGTAGGACAGAGTACGGTAGGCGGGCTCTGCTACCAAAGCAATGTATTTGGCAAGTTATCAGGGCCAACCATGATAATCTTGGACATTTTGCTGTAGATAAAACATTAGAGCGAATAAAAAATAAATACTGGTTTCGTCACATGAAAAGGATAGTTTCGAAGTATGTTAAAAACTGTATCAATTGTATATATTTTAAAAACGTCCACGGCAAAAAACCGGGACAATTGTTTCCTATACCTAAGTATGCTCGACCTTTCCACACACTACATATTGATCACTTGGGGCCATTCGTTAGGACAACAAAGAAAAACACTCATTTGCTAGTGATCGTAGATTCTTTTACGAAATTCGTTTTCATAGCCGCAGTTCGTAATACAAAAACTAAAAATGTAATTAACGAATTAAACAAAATTTTCATTGTTTTTGGCAACCCCAAGAGATTAATATGTGATGCGGGAAGTGCTTTTACGTCGAAAACTTTTGTCAAATACTGTAATGATAAAGGCATCCGGCAGCACGTGATCGCCACCGCCATGCCCCGCTCCAACGGCCAGGTAGAGCGTTACAATCAGACCATATTAGAGGCTCTACGCAGTGTGGGTGCAGATATCGACTCTAATAAATGGGATTCGTGTATAAGTCAAATTCAGCAGGGTATTAATTCTACGATAAATAAAACTACCTCTGCTGTTCCCAGCGAGGTTTTCTTTGGATATAGGTTACAGGTAGATTCGGATAAAACGTCTAGTGATATTCCAGAGTCTATAGTTGACGTTACTAGTTTAAGGGAATCGGTCGATAAATATATACAAAAATGCGCCGAAAAACAGAAGGAATCATTCGACTCCAAGAGGAAAAATGCACCTATTTATAGCGTCGGCGATCTTGTAGTTATTAAGATTCCTAGCCAAAATAATGAAGGACAAAGTACCAAATTATTACCACTTTTTAAAGGACCATTTCAAATTGCAGAAGTTCTAGGGCATGACCGTTATAAAGTCGTAGATATGAGGGGCGCTGAAAGGTCTTCCAGGCGCTATGAAGGCATTGCTTGCGTTGAGAATATTAAGCCGTGGATAAAAATAAACGATCTAGAGCACTAGACATGGCTTTGGAGGAAGAGCTGGATGTTGTCAGGTATTGCAATTAATAGGTAAAGTGATATAATAATATTCTGTACATATTTACATGAATTTAACTCAATATAATTTCCATCAATTTTTTTTAAATTAGTATTCAATTTATAGAGGTCTAGTACATTTGCTACAAACTCGCTGATAGCATTTTATATGTCCAAGGATGAGGTGATGGACTAGGACTGGCCGAAGGCGGTACCTAGAGAAACCTATCTGACCGTTGATGGAACAGTAACTTGGTCATATGAAGTGTGTGGTGTAGTAAATACTTTTATTTTATTTACATTTGAACATACTGGCCGCTGAGGGAACAGTAATCTTTAAATGTAAATAGTTATTTAGTATCAAATAAAATATTTTTTTTGCATTTGTTGTAAATTGTCTTAAAAAAAAACTTAGGAATGCAAAGTTAGCCTCTTTGGAAAAGCTAATGTTTGCGTCCTAAGATCGGTGAACATACATGTATCCCTCGGGTTACACAATATTAATGAGAGCTCGTTTTCCGCAGATGCACCAGACACCAACGCAGTCGAGGACGAATGCGCATGCAGGAAGGCCGGATGTTGTCGCTCGTTTTTATTCTATGTGATTATGTAAAATGCTAGGAATAATTATTTAATGTATTATTTGTTCTGATTACAATTACATGTATGATTTTAATATATTAGCATTGATTAATTTAAAATAATAATATAATGTTTGCAAGTCAATTGATTTAGTCTATGGTTATCGGTTAAATTTTAAAATGGTGGTCAGGAAGGGGAAGGGCTATAAAAATAGATGTAAAGTCTTGGTAGGCTCTCTTGCTGGCGAATTTTTGTAATAGAATCATCTATTCGGTAAAGTGTAAGTGTGTTATTCATGTAAGTACAAAATTATGTAACTATAATAGATAATATGGACTTTGTAATAGTAATAGAATGATTTGTAATAAATGTGTCAACTGAATATTAATGTATGGTTGTTTTCTTATATTTACGTAATTTTCTTATTTTTTTAAATGTAAGAACCTTCTACAAAGTATTAGAAAACATAAAAAAATATTAATGAGATCGGTAAAGCCGTTCTCAAGTGCCGTGACCGTGAAAAATAGGAGATAATTTTTATATATTTATTGATAAGTGTAAAGACACTACTTACCAGCCTTTTATTTTTTGTATTTGTATTGTATACCTACATCTCTAGAACTAATCTATGTAAGTGCTAGTCAACGGCCACGATATATTCCCTGCATTAGAATTAAACAACATTCATTTATTAAATTTAAAATTTCATAGTAATTTTCATAAATTATGCTTACTAGATACATTTTGATACATTACGATCAGCTAAAAACCACCGTCAATAAATGTCGAAGTAACATGCAATATTTCAGTTATTTAGACGTCTGGGGCAGTAATATTTACGATTTATAAATGTAACGTTTGCATTTACGATTTTGAAACAATTTGTATTCTCCTGTTCTGCTGGCTATAAAAGTGGAATGTTACGGGATCGAGACAGACTGAATTTGTCCAGGTGTACAATCAGATAAAAGTACAAACGAAGAAGCCTTATCGTATTGCTCTAGCTGTTTGTCTGTAGTTTAGGGTTTTTACTTTATATGAAGGTCTTCTCATGACGACGTATTTCTTCTAACATATTGAGACATGCATGTAATATTTTATTTATATCAGTAACTTTTTTGAAAATGATATATTTCTTGTTATATTACAGGTGAGTTGGAGCTATGTGATGTTAGAAGGCTGTAGTCAGGGCAAGGTAAAAATTATTAAGCTGAAAATGAATTCCAAGTTCATACCGTACGAGTATTTTTGAGTAATTTTTAACAGACCTTTTTTATAATTATTTTATTTACACGTATATAATTATTAAGCTCAAAATAAATTCCAAGTTCATACCGTACGAGTATTTTTGAGTAATTTTTAACAGGCCTTTTTTATAATTATTTTATTTACACGTATATTCTTCTAGAAAGGCAAATTATTATCAGTTATTGGCCTCAAGGCCTTAGTCCTCACTTAGATCACTCGTAATTAATAAAATGTGCCCAAACGTATTTTTCATTAAAAATTGATCTTAACAATATTTTGTCTCATATTACCTACGACAGTAAAAGTCTGCATCTAAAAAGCAACATATCTCGTTACAAAAAAATATCTCGCAAAATTGAAACTTTCCTTCGAGTATGTTTAGTTTTTAAGTGTCCCATCTTCAAGATTTATTGTTTGTGAAAACTTTAGCTGTACAGACTATTTCTTGTCACATACTACGTGTTCTTTTAGTATTTTTATATTGTTTCATATCAAAGAGACACCTTTGACGTCAAAACAATGCTACGTTATACCTACTGCTTCTGTTTAAGAAAAATATAATGTTCTGAATTTTTATATTAGAAACATTTCGTTTTTTCATAAACTTTTCTAAACATTTAAGCGTGTATCTACGTCTTGTATGTGAATTATGAATAATAGAACACGTTGAAAACTATCTTTACTAATATTATAAATGCGAAAGTGTGTCTGTCTGTCTGTTTGTTACCTCTTCGTGCTATAACCGCTGAACCAATTTTGATGAAATTTGGTAGATATACTTTAAGTACTGGGAAAGGACATAGGATACTTTTTATCCCGAAAAAGTACAGTGTTCCCGAGGGATACTGTATTTACGCGGGTGGAACCGCGGGCAACAGCTAGCTTAAAAATATTTCTACAAACTGCTGTTACACTACAATACTTCTTTGGAAAACATGTGACAAGCAATCAGTTGCAATATAAAGTGGTATATTAGCTTTTGCCTGACTACAAAGGGATATCAGTTTAGGACGTACAAAAGACATAGAGTTTCGTTACAAAGGCTGAACGCGCTATTGATTAAGATGATATATAGATGATATAATTACGTTCCTAACTATACGGGGTGTACTTTAAACGATTGTCTCGACTAGTTCGAGTCTAGACAATGGACTTGCAGGGTTTGCAACCAATTGCACGCTCCGTTCCCACAATTCCTTCTCAATTTAAATATTTCCTCGCAATTAATTTAATTTGTTTAACAATGAGAGAGTTTTAAGAGTTCGCAATAAGGTTTTTCACATTTACTGGGAGTGTTATCAGAAAAATCTCATTTTTTTTACATAACAATGTATTTATGTTACTAAGTATACGATACTAATTATAATATAGTTGTCTATCTGTACTCATTATCGTGCTGACGCCTCTGGACACTTACGCCATGTGGCCATGATCATAACAATCTCGAGATACCCGGTATTTCCTTATGGTTTGTAGAACATTTTATATAGCACTTCTATCTAAAGCTTGCTACTTTTGATATTGCAGAAATTAAGTAGTTTTAATCGTTTCCTTTTAATGTGAAGAGTCCCTATCTTACAATTAGTAAGACGTAACTGCAATTCTAACAGCTACTGTATAATATCTCTGATACTTTTATAAAATATTTGAAAGTGAAAACTCTCCTTTTTAGTTTCAGTTTCAAGGTTTATTTTAATATTCCTTTGAAATTTTTACTTTGATGCTCTCTTCGAGAATAATTAACTGCACAAATAAAAATCTGAGAATAAATTAAAATTTTAATTACCAATTGTCTTGTATTTTTCTGATGCAGTGAACAAAGAATAAAGACTGTTTCGTTAGTCTTAGTACCTTGATAAGTTTTTTCATATATTGTCTCCTTTTGCATTGTTTTTGTCAGCCTCTTTCTCGATTAATTTTAGCTCTGTGAACCGACGTAACTGAAGTAATTTCTGTATGTAAAAGAGGCAAAACTTGGCTATCAAAGAAAAGAAATCTCTGGTTCTTAAAAAGTTACATCATCACTATCACCGACCACTAACCCCACAGCTAGGGCTCGGGGCTCTTTTCTTTGTGAGAAATCTTATTTCCGCTACATACCACGACGATGGAACTCCACAGTTCGGTCACAGTAACGTATACAGTACTATATCTTCATACTTGACCGCCCAAATCGGCGCACGCACATAATACTAAATATATCTACTGTGACCAAACATTGCAGTTTTATCGTTGTGGTGTGAAGCGGATATTAGGCTGTAGTGGCGGTCGTGGTTATCAGACTTAACAGATCTTTGAATGTATCACAAAGTAATATCATAAGTTGCCTGGACCTGCTACACGCCCTTTCCACGCTAGGATATTTGGTTGAACCTGCACTTTCTCAACTGCAAGACATTGAGCCTTGAGGCATTTTTATCCGCTGTAAAAAGTGGTAACTACTAACCAGAATACTGAGATTATGAAATTTTCATTAATATTTCATTCCCCGTGATTATTTGAATTCAGATCCATGGTGAAGTGGAGAAGTATTTATTGAGAGTATGAGTTTGATATCGCGGGGTTTACAGCGCGCTGGACATTTCACATAAATACGCCACTGAGCCGCCACCGATCTTTCCCCTTTGTTCCAACATTACGAACCGGAATGATGATAAAGGGCTTGGATTTAAATATTGAATAAGTAAAGTAACAATTCGCTGATGAAATCGGAAGAATATGCAGTATTGCTTTATTTATTGGACAGGAATCATATTTATAAAAATGTGATATCTGTAAAATAGATCCCACCAAAAACATTCTGTAAAAAACTAGCCAAGTCTCGATAGAGCTGCTTGTTTATCTCTAAAAAGTAGTGAAATCTAGACAATGTCGTGCCAAGTCTAAGGTTCCTTACTGCGATTTCTTTATTATTATAGTTAATGTTGTGTGACTTGGCCGTTGAAGGGTACACAATGGTACAAAAGGGGCTCCATGACACCATTGCTCCAATACATGTGTTCTACAATCAACAACAGCCTAAAATGAGACACTACTCACTAGCGTCCAATTACCAATACCAGTATGGGCTATTATCTCGCTTAACAAACATAGGTAGTTACAACAGATATACATTACGTGTAAACAAAATTGACTTGTACCCACTTGTAACGTATAAAGAATGTTCAACGGCCAAGTCACACAACATTAACTATAATAATAAAGAAATCGCAGTAAGGAACCTTAGACTTGGCACGACATTGTCTAGATTTCACTACTTTTTAGAGATAAACAAGCAGCTCTATCGAGACTTGGCTAGTTTTTTACAGAATGTTTTTGGTGGGATTTCACTTCTTTTTGTAGAAACGTGGGCATATTGATTTATTTTACTAGATTTCAGTGTAATTTGTTTATTTAATTTGTGTAATGATCGAGTACAATAAAGTTGATCGTTCGACTATTTCTTCTTGTAAACTTGTAAATATAAGTATAAAAGCCATCTAGTCTTATCCAGAGTTTTCCTTTAATTTTATTTATATGCGTATCAAAAGCAGAAAGGGAGGCATTCGCCCAGCAGTGGAATGCTACGGACTAGATTAAATTAGAAGGTGTGTCCCACTTCACTAGGTTTTTGAAATGACAGTCGATTTTTTTATGTACCAATAGTAGAAGGGGGGCATTACCATATCTCTAATCAGCTGAAACCAGCCGAGGATTCTTCATCAGATACTTCAGACCTTCGATTTTTGACATCAAATGAAGCGGCCCACCACCATGTTGAATATTTTTTGTAAAGGCGGTATGTCGATCTCTAATAATTTGGTTGGGCTCTTGTGTTTTCTAATCAGGGTCACCAGGTACTCCAGATGTTCGATTATCCTAGTTTTTATAGTTTTCCCTTTATGTGGCCATTAAACCCTAACTCTGTACCAAATTTCAGCTCTCTGAGTTCATGAGAAGTACTAGTTCTATTCTGATGATCATGAGTGACTGACTGAGTGAGTGAGTGTCATAAATTCAAAACTTTGCTTTCGCTTAACTTCGGAACTAAATGACCTACAGACTTAAAATTTTGGATTTTAAGTATGTGATTATAGCTTACTGGATGACGAAAATGTCTGCGTTCTGGTCTTATCCAGAGGTTCTCAAATAGGGGCCTGAAAATGCGGCGAAATGGTTCCAGTAAAGGATGGTACGGCAGTGTTTGCTTCGCGCTCGACTTGGCGGGGGCACTGCCGTGCCCCCAGATAAAAACTTGCATGTAATTTCCCATGAAGAATCCCTAATAATTCCATAACCCCACAGCTAGGGCTCGGGGCTCTTTTCTTTGTGAGAAATCTTATTTCCGCTACATACCACGACGATGGAACTCCACAGTTCGGTCACAGTAACGTATACAGTACTATATCTTCATACTTGACCGCCCAAATCGGCGCACGCACATAATACTAAATATATCTACTGTGACCAAACATTGCAGTTTTATCGTTGTGGTGTGAAGCGGATATTAGGCTGTAGTGGCGGTCGTGGTTATCAGACTTAACAGATCTTTGAATGTATCACAAAGTAATATCATAAGTTGCCTGGACCTGCTACACGCCCTTTCCACGCTAGGATATTTGGTTGAACCTGCACTTTCTCAACTGCAAGACATTGAGCCTTGAGGCATTTTTATCCGCTGTAAAAAGTGGTAACTACTAACCAGAATACTGAGATTATGAAATTTTCATTAATATTTCATTCCCCGTGATTATTTGAATTCAGATCCATGGTGAAGTGGAGAAGTATTTATTGAGAGTATGAGTTTGATATCGCGGGGTTTACAGCGCGCTGGACATTTCACATAAATACGCCACTGAGCCGCCACCGATCTTTCCCCTTTGTTCCAACATTACGAACCGGAATGATGATAAAGGGCTTGGATTTAAATATTGAATAAGTAAAGTAACAATTCGCTGATGAAATCGGAAGAATATGCAGTATTGCTTTATTTATTGGACAGGAATCATATTTATAAAAATGTGATATCTGTAAAATAGATAAAAACTTGCATGTAATTTCCCATGAAGAATCCCTAATAATTCCATAACATATTTCAAAAACGGAAGACCAATTCTCAACTGAAATTGTGTAGGACTTTCAAAGGTACAATAATATACTTACTTCAGTTTTAATGGTATTAAAACTAGAAAACTAAGGTAATCCGAGCTGCAGACTTTCTGCATTTGACTTAAAATATATTGCCTTATTTGCGGTCGCCTTCGGGCTAGAGCAGATTCGTTCGCTTAAATTCAAGGCATTTTATTTGCTAACATAGGCTACCATTAAACATGCGCACTCCTTAATACGTTGATATTAAACTTAAAACAGCCTCCATGGTCTAGTGGTTAGAGCATTGCCTATCGACTAGGGGGTCGTGCGTTCGATTCCCGCATTAGAACAACAGAAAATGTTGTTTCCAAGTTTGGTTAGGACAATTTAGGCTGATCACCAGTTTATCTGACAAGAAAGATGGGCATGTAAAAAGTCGATCTCTCGTCAGTCGTATCGGTTATCCGTTCCACTGGATTATGAAAGTAAAGGAAGAGAGTTGGTGAGAAATCGGTGTTGGGAGTTATTATTATTATTAAACTTATATACAAGAATCTAAAGTTTGAAATTAAAATTGCTGAAGTAATGGAAAGGTAACAATTTTTATTCACGCCATTCGATAATAATATCTAATAATAATAATCAGTTAAACAGCACAAATATATTATTTTACTCTGTGGTACAAGTTACTCGTAACAAAGGTAATTATGAACAATAAACTAAATTATCATAAGCATAATACATAGTTATTTAGTATTTCTATATATAATAAATATTAATATTAATGTTATAATAATACAACAAACAAAGAAAAGTAAACAAATGCAACCGGATTGATTACAATGGACGACAGAAACGCCCAAGTAAGTAGTATTAAAACGTGTATTAAACGAATATTACATTTACAAACATTAATATCCTTTCATCGCGAAGGGAGCAACAAACAATTGCATCCCTTGTTAATACTAGTTTTATTGTTCAGTCATAAACGTCAGGGCGCTTATTATTTTCCCGTCATAAAACAACAAAATAATATTGTAACAATCATGGAGCTCCCTCTGATCTGGATGCGAAGGATTCTCACAATAACACATTTTATGACGCATTGTAATTCATCTTTTTATACCCACATGCGGTTTACTGACGAAACGGAACGCCATAACATACTCGAGTAATACGGGGAGTTTAAATGTGATAAATACAGTGTCTACGACTCTTTACTTGTTATGAAATAACAATATTAAAAACAACGAAATCCAAGAATCGAATCCTACTAATATAATAATCCTACTAATAATAATATTATAAATGTGAAAGATTGTGAGAATGGATGGATGTATGTATGGATGGATGGATAGATGTTTGTTACTCTTTCACGCAAAAACTACAGAACGGATTTTCATGTAATTTGGTATGGTATAGCTGTGGTATAGCTCCGTAGCCTAGTGGGTAGACCGTTTGGTTCGCACTCGAGAGAGTGCAGGTTCGAATCCCAGGTTGTGGCGTGTACCAATGAGACTTTTTCAGATCTCAAGTACATTATACGGACGCTCTAACGGTGAAGGAAAACATCGTGAGGAAGCCCGCATATAGTTGGCCCCAGACGTATTGACTAGTTCATACCTCTGGACTAGGCTGACTATGTTGTGAGAATGTCGTATGTGCTTGGGCAACCATACGACATTTAAAAACCAACTGTCCCAGGCATTACAGTATTTCAAGAGTGGTTACTTCGCTCGGAGAATACTGTATAAATCATCCATTAACGGATGCAAAGGCCTAAGTTAAGTTGGTATGGTAGCAGCTTGAGCTTTGGATATAAGCTACATTTTATCCCGAAAGAGTACAGTGTTCCCGTGGAATGCCGTATTTACGCGGGCAGAGCCGCGGGCAACAGCTAGTATATATCTAAATTTCTCCTTCTTGGAGGTTGATTAAAAATATAAATAGCACGAAGTGTTAGTAAAGTTACTGTTACCACAATTTCTTTTTCTATTTATAGAATATTATACTATAATAAAAATATTTTTTTGGGTAGGCACATTTCACATTTTCAGAGATCAAACATGTTCATTGTTCAACATTTTGTTTTAACATCAGTCAAAAATGTTAAATTTGGTTTAAAGATAATGATTACAAATACATTTGTAAAAATAGTTTAGAGTTATGAAGACATGTTCTCTCTGTAATATTATGATGAAAAGAACACAGCTCGTTTCTAAGGTACATTCTTAGAAAGAATATTTTCATCGACCAACTAGGTACCTACATATTATTTACTTCGTTTTATTAATTATGCCTTTGGGATTTTCTCTATGTTTTTATCAAATAGACTAAATTTCAGCTTTTACTTCTATATTAAAGTTACTTTTTATATAATAAGACTCTTGAGAATATTATTTTCTGTATTTATACGTTCAAGAAATTCATAAAAAAGTTATTTTATCCTTTTCTTGGCAATGGCTGTGTTCCGCGAAAATAGCGCTTGTTAGCGCTTGCTAGTGCTAAAGAAAAAAACAGATTATCGGCCAGGACACGTTTGCTAACTTTAATACTGCTAACATAATCCACCATTTTGCTTATTTAACGCCAGCGGTCGCCATTTTGCTTACGTTTTTTTGTAAGCGCTATTTTCCACGGATTTGACAGAAAAAAATGTTCATACAAGAAAAAGGTACGCTGTCATATTTTCAGAAGATTTTGTCAGACTGAATAAACTGCGGAAAGCGAATGTCAAAATGTCAAATTAACAAATTGCAAACCTCGACTACCCCAAACAACCTCAAAAGTAGGGCAATTTAAGTGTGGACAATTTTTGCCTCGACATGCTTCATCTATAACACATAGATCTATGGTTCTTTGTACAAAAGCGTACCTTATGTAGAAGTCTATGTGTAAAAACTGTATGTTGTTAATAAGTTTCAGGGATGTCCTTACAAAAATGGAACGGAAAAAATATACAAGAAGATAAGCAGTGTATTGATATTATTTTAATATCATTCATCTAAATGCTTTATTTATGTTATTATCTTGTACGTAGGCACCTATACGTGGACCTTTCAACATTTCGATATTTTAAAGAAAAATAATATAAACAAAAAATGTTTTTAAACATGTGACACATAAGCTCGAGAAGATAACGTTTAATGTAATTGAGGTGTGGTATATAGCAAAATGTTCTTTATACTTAAAAAAATAGAGTTCGAATTTGCACATATTTTTTTTGATTTGGGGTGCAATATTATCTCATTCAAATAAATGAGAAAAAAGCCGGGGTCCGGCGGCTAACTTTTTAATTCGTAATTACAGAGCGTCCGAGCTACAGGCGTCATTAACTTCCTAAATGTGAGCTTGTATGCATTCTGCGAATACTGCCGAGTGCCGAGTAAAAGTATTAGCCGTAACCAAATTACCTTCCGCCATCAAGCGCAATGTTATTCTAAATATTTTTGTATCTTTTAACTATGTAAATTACAAAATTACAAGCAAATTTCTTTCTTTTTGTCTTTAGTATTTACAAATCATATACGTAAATCAAAACATTTAAGAACATTTTGCGAACAGAGGACTATGAAATTTGGCATAATTAAAGTTTAAGGTGTGTAGAAAGCTATATTTTTTTTTTAAATAATGTTTAATCTACACTAATATTATAAAGAGGAAAACTTTGTTTGTATGTTTGTTTGTTTGTTTGTTTGTTTGTTTGTTTGTTTGTTTGTAATGAATAGGCTCAAAAAGTACTGGACCGATTTTAAAAATTCTTTCACCATTCGAAAGCTACATTATCCACGAGTAACATAGGCTAAATTTTATTTTGGAAAAACATAGGGTTCCGTAAGATATTTGGGTTTTTCGGACACAAGGTGTAAAAAATCAACCAGAAAAGTTACTTATTTTGCGTACGCTGCCTAAACTATAAAAGATAGAACCATAAAATGTTCTAATTAATTGTAGATCTTATAACTATCTACAAAAAAGTCCGCGACACACTGTACCTATCTATGTCGAGTGAGGCACAACAACCATTTTTTTATTTAGAAATCTTGAATTTTTTTTGGACTACATTTAAACGCGTTTATTTTACTCATGTTATTAATCCTTATCAAAATAAATTATTTCATCACTAAGTACAGTTTATGTAGATAATATTTGGTCTTTGAATGATTAAAATTGGACGTTTGGTTTTGAAGTTATGGCGAAATTAAAATATTACGACTTCTGCTGCACGGCCCGTTTCGAAGTGGGCGTCACCAAGGCGGGGTGCGCGTGCGGGTTAATGTTTAGTTTAGTTTAGTTAAATAGTTTAGTTATTTTATAAACATCAAATTGATAATATCTTAAAATATAATACATTATAATATCTATACATCTATACAGTTAAATACAATTTAAGTGTCTGTTTGTAACTTCAAATTAACAGCTTTTTACATAATGAATCTGAAAGTATTTTCGGTACTTACAATAAAATTCATTTTTTTTTTAATTTTTGTCTGTCCGTCTGTCTGTCTGTAAGTCGGTCTGTCTGTCTGTTTGTTTCGACTAATCTCTGAAACGGCTGGACCGATTTTCACGGGACTTTCACTAGCAGATAGTTGATGTTATAGGGTACATAGGCTACTTTTATTTTAGGGTTCCGTTTAAAAAAATAGGATTCCGCTTTCGTTAGTCATAAATAAAGTCGCGGGTAAATTTCAGCGATATCCCAAAGTATTGTTCCACGCGGACGAAGTCGCGGGCAAAAGCTAGTAACACATAAAAT
The DNA here is from genome assembly GCA_905404095.1 of Glaucopsyche alexis. Taxonomy (NCBI): domain Eukaryota; kingdom Metazoa; phylum Arthropoda; class Insecta; order Lepidoptera; family Lycaenidae; genus Glaucopsyche; species Glaucopsyche alexis. The sequence goes on from FR990047.1 coordinate 13,932,504, forward strand.
TATAAAATACGTTACACGCGCTACCTCACTCACACTATCATGCGTTTGTTTAATAACAGTAGGTACCTACCAAAACCAAGAGCACTCTCTCTTCCTTTACTCTCATAATCCAGTGGGACGGATAACCGACATGACTGGTGAGAGATCAGGCGCAGGTCCGTCTTTTTACCTGCCCACCCGACGCATGGATCATCTTTTTTGTCAGACAATCAGGTGATCAGCCTTTTTTTTTTTTTTTTTTCTCCGGGGGGGAAAATGCTTTACGCATACCACCCAGGCGCAGGGGGCACCCAAGTGGTGATGTGGGACTCATGGTATACCCATGCCATGCCAAAACCCCTCCATCTTCCTCCTCACCGCCCTCTGACGGGGCCACGGGAACGATACACACATCCGCGACAACGCCGGCGGCAGCCGCCTACAAGCGGCTCCATCATTAAAGCCCGAAGGCCCTCCACGATGGGCGCACCAGATGGTATTAGGTGCGCTTCCTCCTCGGCCTCCACCAGTACTGTAACAGACTCCCCCTGAGTCTGCTACTAGGAGGCCATGGGTACCAGATAAACTGGTACCCGGTGGCAGATCAGGTCTGTGGTTCTGCCACCGACCACACCTCGGTCGCAGAGGATAGGGCAAGCGGCGCACCGCAATACCGACATGCCTCTTCCTCTGCGGCCCCACCAACGCCGTTTCGACGGAACGGCCCCGCCAGCTCGCAGGGGGTAGGGAGAGTGGCGTACCGTAATACCATCACGCCTCTCCCCCTGCGATCCCTCCACGGCCGCAGAAGATAGGGAGAACGGCGCACCGTAATACCGGCACTCCTCTTCTTCTGCGGTCCCACCTCCACGCGCGTCCTCTGCGGGCATGTTCAGCCCGCTGGGAGCGCCCTCCTCGGGCCAGCCGGCGGCAAACAGGCCGGCCCCGGTTGCCTCTTAGCTTCACCGTGGGTGACCAGTCCACGGTTACTAAGCCCCACCGCCACGACAAGGCGTGCAACCATCGGGGGGGAGGTGATCAGCCTGCATTGTTCTAACCAAACTTGGAAACAACATTTTTTTTATGGTTACAATGCGGGAATCGAACCCACGACCTCCAATTCGTGAGCCAATGCTTGAACCACTAGACCACGGAGGCTGTTTATTTATTAGTTATATTGAAAATAGTGTTCATTTATCTTAATCATCAAATCAAACTATTTTTTCAGCTAACTTCCACCATGTAAAACACAGAAAATTTTATCTAGCCAGAACGCAATGTAAAATAACAAGCAAACGAATACACTTTAATGTAACGACGTAAGATAGTCAAAGAGCAATGTAAATTCTTTCATCGTAACACTTGAGAAGTGATAAATTTCAATTCTGTAGCCGGTCGTTTAATCTTCATGTTCTGCAGAACTCCACCTCGGATTTCAAAGTGCGTCGTTAGCAGATCTCTACTTGACAATTTTATTGCGAACTCGTTGGCATTATTGAAAGATGTGGAGGACACTCGACACCTCCCTTACGCTAGTTATAACATTTTTGATGCGTGCGGCTTTTTTGGCTCGCCACTTGTATTTTGGTAGATATGTGAACATGAAAAGGACAAGACTTGAAAGATTTTCTTTTGATTGTTAAGATAAGAAAAACCCGGCCAAGTGCATCCAATGGTTCACAGTAGGTACGGCTAAAACGCGTTTTTTGTATGGAAGTCCCATTTAAATATTTATTTTAGTATGTTTTAGTATTTTTTATTATAGCGGTTACAGAAATACGTCATCTGTGAAAATTTAAAATGTCTAGCTATCACGGTTCATGAGATACAGACAGAGAGGAAGACGGACAGGCGGACGTACATCGGAGTCTTAGTGATAGTAATTTAATTTGTGCATGAAATATTTAAAAATTTCCATAGTATAAAAAAAGTATAATAATTAGCATACTTTCGTTATAACATGTACTGTAGAGAGCAAAGTAACCACATTGAAATATCATTAAAATTCATCAAAGCTATACCTACGCTAGATTGGAATAAACAAAGGCTGCTAGCAATGTAAAGCTGAAATAATTTTCACGGCTCAAATAACCCTTCTTCTCAAATTAAAGCTCTTCCTTTATGTTGAACACTCGATAGACGTCAGAAGCATTGTTCTTGGATCCTCATAACAGCCCTTAAATATTCATTGCAACTCCAAAATATTTTCGTTAAGATAAAATATTTGAGAGAATCCAAATTGAAATATCAAAAACCAAAAGCGACATGTAAATGAATGAGGGTTGCAGAAAAATAGTAGTCAAAAATCCTACTTTACTACTTTATAATATTATATTATAAATGTGAAAGCTTGTGAGGATGGATGAATGGATGTATGTATGGATGTTTGTTACTCTTTCACGCAAAAACTACCGAACGGGCTTGATGTTTGGTATGGTAGTAGTTTAGGTTGTGGATTAAAAATTAAGCTACTTCCTATCGGGATTAATCCCGAAAAACTACAGTATTCCCGCGAAATAACAGCAAACATCTAGTAGTGTTATAAATTATTGAATAATTAAATGCACTTTATTAATTCTAAAAATGCGATGTAAACTTAACAATTAACAAATTATTAAATAAATAAAGTTTGTACACAATCTTTTAACAATAAAGCTGTTGTAGTTGTTTAGTATTTTTAAAACACCTGAAAGTAATTATCTTACAAATTAAAAACTGAAAACGAAAATATCACAAGTGTTCGTTAGACTTAACTATTCTTAATATCAGCGAGACATAAATCTTTTTGAAATTTAAATGTGATATTTGAATAATTTAACAATTTGAAATCGTCGCGCAAAACGGATTTACATTTGCATAGCACTGATAGTGACCCTGGGACCACTATAATGGAATTTTCACGTATGTTTTTATAAGTTTGTAAAGCTGGACTCGCAATTTATTGTGAAAACTTTATAATATTATGCGATATCATGAAATTCATGATGTCATTAATATCACAATTATTGTTGAAAGAAGCTACATAATTTTAAATTGCTGGCTATAAAGAACTTTTTAACATTTATATTATAACCTAAAAAAAAGAAGTGAAAAATTATATATCTTTTTATTAATGTAACACTCTCAATTAGTTGTAAAATTTTCATTTCTCATAAACCTCTACAGACAGGATTAGGCAGGCCACCTTGTCCAGAGCCCGCAAAATTGCCACCTCTACTTCATATTCTCCACAAAACTCATGCTTCATTATAGATGATGCAAAATCTAAGTTCAGAATCACGTTGCTCATTGGATACACACCCTGTAAATAAATAATAAAATCTAGATGTAGTCGTGTAGCTTATTATGATATTATTATGAGTATTTTCCAATACTAATACCAGATACGCCCGTAGTTTAACGAAGGCACTTGAAGTTATCACTTCTGTTGGATGTCCCGAGACGCACTCGTTTTTTTAAATACTATTTTTAAAACAAATAAATATTACGTAGTTCTTTCTGCAAAACAGCTAGTTTACCTCCTGAATGGGGCATCCTGTAATATTAACACTTTTGACCACCGGTGACCAAGGCGCGTCTTCTTCCTTTATGCTGCCACAGATGTTTGCGGCTGCACCGTACATGTACTCCTTACCCACTTCTGTCAACTTGTGGACCGATATTTCAATCTGTAGTGTTAGAAAAAAATGGTTATAATATTATATATTATAAAAGTCAACTTATTATAAGCAGAGTCATCACATAATAGCTGCAAACTCATTCCCACATGTGTAATTAAAATAGAGAACAATCAGATATAGCAGGGTTTCTCAAACTTTTGGCTCCACGAACCTCTGTTAAAGTTTCCAGATGACAGCGAACCCCTTGACTAACCAATTATATCCCTCAGGCCCAAGGTTGTTGAAGAAAAAAAGGTTTTTATTTCAATATAAGGTAACAAAAACAGTGTCAAAAGAAATATTTTTTAATATTAGTTTTAACCTTAATTCTGACTCGGCATCAAGTTGATTTCTGTATTTCGTTTGCATCATGACTAGTGTGAAAACTGAAAATCCACTCTTGAGTCACCAAGCCATTACGTAAATCTTGCCGCGAGCCCCCTTGACCGACGAATGGCGAACCCCTAGGGGTTCGCGTACCCCACTTTGAGAAACCCTGAGATATAGATACCATGCCGTCGCACTTAGATTATGTTATACTTTAAACGAGACAATTGTTTAATTATATCATACTAGCTTTTGCCCGCAGCTCCGCCCGCGTAAATAGATTATCCCACAGGAGCACTACTTTTTCGGGATAAAAATATCCTATGTCCTTTCCCGGGACCCAAAGTATTTCTATGCCAAATTTCATAAAAATCGGTTCAGCGGTTAAAGCGGGAAGAGGTAACAGACAAACAGACACACTTTCGCATTTATAATATTAGTATAAAAGTATAAATTATAGTCGTAATCTTGGCAACGACTGCAAGACGTATTTACATTAAATTTAGTTCGCACGGAGTTTTGGGGGAGAAAATCGGTCTAGCTAAGTGTTACCCCCGGAAAACTGCGCATTTTAAAGTTATATTTGTTTTTTCTTTCGTCGTGCAACGATATATCAATAATTTCGACTTGATAACATCAGTGATCGGACTGATTTTGGCAGTTTGGTAAATTTTTGCGTGGTTCGGAAATTCAAAATGTTATAATGTAAAGGTAGTTTGTAAATTAAAGTTATGTGGAGATAGGTGTACAGAGTGCAAATGTTTTAATTTAAATAATGATTAAAAATACATAATAAAATTAATAAAAATAACTAGGTACCATACACACTAACCCAGATTAATAACACAATACCGTAAGTTCGATAGACTCTCATCTTCGACCTCGAGGTAAAAAACTTTAGCTTGAAGATTTATTTACGTCAAAATTTGCTTTTACCAAATAAAAAAAATAAAAAGCACCGCTCGGGCGTCGCGCGGCACATAAATACAAATAAAAACCACCAGGATGGGCGTCGGCCGGCACATTTGCCCATTTTTATTGCTATATTTTCTGTTTATTCTCATTTGTAAATATCTGGATTTTTATCTGTGATTGAAATTTATTTACTTAGTACAGGGATAAAACAAAGCTGTTATAGTTTTTTGTCTTTGCTGTTGTACTCAATAATAAAATAAATAATTGTTTGTCTCAGAGTAAAGAAATTTGACACCAATTTCACTCCACTCCACTAATCATTGATGTTTGGTTAATTTTGTACACAAATCACGAATTTTTTTATATATATCGTTATTTGAACACGTATTTATTTAATTAAATAAAGACTTTCGTATGCGTGTGATATAAATTTTCGCCAAAATTTAGCTTCAAAAACAAACAATAAAAAAATCATTTCCAGTGAAATCATGTTTGATATTTTGCATTATGTAGTTTATATTTCTTTTAATTTATTTTTTCATTGTGTAGAACGATTCTTCTAATTTCTAAAAATGTATAATGTGCCAAGGTTTTACTAACAATTCAATAATAAAAATCGAAAAAACAAGCGCGCGTGCCTTCTGGCGTATAATACCGCGTAACGCTCAAGGGGGGTCATGGATTTTTTTTTTACATTGGCCTGTTTTGTTATTAAATAATATGAACAATATATCCACAGAATGTAATTAACGCAAAATCAAATTAAAAATGTTTTTTGTTGAGTTTAAAAACTAAGAATTGGGAAAAAAAAACAATTATTTTGTGTTCACATCATGATTGCTTTTATTCGTTAAGTTTTTTTTAAATTCCAGTTACATCATCATATAAGGAATTTATTCTATTTTCTAAATATATATAACATGCAATAGTTTTAAAATCAATTGATTAATATAATCTTGAAAAACCGGAACCGGAGAAACCGCGCGAACGCCTTCAGTGCCGGACGCCGGACCCGCTGACACCACCCGCTTTTAAAATTTTAACAGTCAGACGCCCGAGAGGTTAATAGCGAAGTTACTTTATTACGGACTGTTCACACCACGTCAATCTGGCCCCGCCCTACAGAGTTAGAAGGTACTCACTTCATAATCATCGTCAATACTCATCAAAATATCAAAAGCGCCACCCATTATCAGACCGTCTGCTTCTGGGTCTTTCTGAAACCCCATCACTAAGGCCTTCTCGTTTATGCCCAGATTCTCGAAGTCGGGGCAGCTTTTCACACCGTCGACAAACCGTGGTGCACAACAAACCTTGAAAAGGCAAAGTTAACATGCTATTTAGTATTTTAAATGAAATAAGAATTTATATTCTTGTGATTTTAAACCTTTATAAATAATATCAAAATAAAAAACTCTTAACATTATTAGATAAAATGACAAGACTCTAACATTTAAAAATACTTTACTTACATCTTCATCGTCATCCGCCGACGTGTTTCGGACGATCGAAAAAAGTATCGTTGCAAAAATAGCATAATTCATGTTCATTTGTGGACCCAGACAGAGTTATAAACGTGGAATACGTAGAAAAGAATGTTTTATACATCGTCAGATAGGGATCTGTGCTGTTAACAATAAGGTTCGTTGGATAATATTATTCATGTTCGGCATCGCGTGTGGTGTATTACTCTATTGACATCGAAATGGCTATCAGACATGCCACGGTGTTTTGAATCAATTTAGTAGGTCTATCAAGGTCATTAACATGTTATCCAATGTTATTTTCATTAGTTCTGTCATTTTCATTGAGTACCATTACGTCTTGATTATAAACTTATTTAGCTACTTTGTATTACTGCAGTTACCATCACCATACTGCTATCGTCAACTGAAGGCTTGATCCAATCTGAAGTTCATCCATATTATACACCACAATCGTATAACTGTCATTCCAATTCGCACATACACGGTCAGTTCTAACTTATCCATTTGGCAGCGTCATGCCGAATGGACTAAACGTAGTATGATGTTTGGCTACCTGCGGACTTCGTCGTATTATAATCAATATTTTTATTTGCATGTAACTATTGAAGATGTTACGAACATCGTTAGAACAAAATAATAATAATAATAATATAATAATAATAATATCTATGGACGCTTCACACCACGTCAATCTGGCCCCGTGCTAAGTATCCGAAGAACTTGTGTTACAGGTACCAGACAACGGGAAGTATATTTAATACTTTTATACTATACATATATTTAAGATTTTTATTATATTATACACATATTTAATACACATCCATGACCCAGGAACACAGAAAAACTTTTTGTTCCGTCGGCAGGATTCGAACCTGCGACCTCCGGCTTCAGCACCAAAGCGCTGAACCACTGAGCCACAGAGGTCGTCAAAATAAGAAAATAATTCTGAAAAGTAAAAGCATAGAAAGGAAGTTGTTTAAAGTAAAATATGGAATTGACTTGAGACGTAATTTAATGGATATCTAAATTAACCTGTATCTCAAATGAGGAAAGACGAGATAAATACAAAGAGAATTTTACTGCCTACGAATAATAAGTACTCATCAGAACAATCGTAAAATGCCTTTTTCCTCAATTCATTATCAGTATTGATAATGCAAATGGAATAAAAACAGGAGCAGATGAAAAATACATTGGGATTGGTACCAATATCCTCGTAGAAACAAACAAATGGGGCGCATACAGGGACTATATCACTTCCGATATAGTAGTTTCATGTAAATGGTGCCTACTTTTAAACTGCCGTAATTTTTAGATTCCGATTGGAGTTTCCCCTCCTCGTATTTGTTATCTCCCCGGAATGAATGAATGTATTCGCGTTTATGATTTAATGCCGCTCCTAACTTTTGCACGTTAAATATTTTTTCACTCTTTACCATGATTGTTTTTGTAATGTTTTCCTCGTATATTGAATATATTTTTATTGATACGTGTAATGTTACTTTCCTTGAAAATGAATTAATATCCGTGATACTGTATAATATTTTCAACTTAATCTTGTCTTTCTTAGACTCCTCGCTAATTACTGTAGACTAAAGCAGCAATTAATCTACTAAGCTGAACCTGAATAGAACATAGACAATAACACTGGAGACAATAAAATTTTTCACTTCAATTACAAGACTCGAAATTTATTTGATAAAATTTTGTAATATCAACACAATGTTCGAATGCATTCGACCGTAAACTTCAAACGTTGAACACAAGAACTCCATTACCCGAGCCGAAATAGAAAAGGCCTTATAAAATTTCAGGTCAACAGTCGCACATAACTTTGGAAGGGTAAATGATTTAATTATGCGCATAGAATTGTCAGCGCGCCACTTCACTTGATTGCCACTGACACCTATGCAAATTATACGTTACGACTAATTGAATATCTTTGTACGGTGATGGGGAACCTTGATGATTATGAGGCCCTATCATGACAAATATGCTGCCGAAATGTTTGAATACTTAAGTCGACCCGATGGAAATAGAGGTTTAGGCTTAAATAAAACTGTTTAATCGATGATGGGCACATTTATTACTGCTATACAAAATGGATGTGAAAATAGACGTTTATTTTTGATCCAGGTTTAAAGTCAAGAAATTAATTAAATCAACACGCATGTTAAAACACATTTATTTGATCTAGAAGTTTTTGTTGTTTTCTAGAAAAGCTACAACTTATCGAGTATCTTTGAATCATATTACTATGAATTATCTATTATTTTCTTTTATTTATGGCATTTTTTTAATAAAAGTGTAAGAAGGTTTTAAACATTAGTCGAACGCAGAGTACTCTGTATCCAGTCTAAGTAACCCTGGACCGCTGTGTAGATGCCGGGCCATCCGTCGCGACCGCAACCGTAACCGAAGGAGACCACCGCCACGGCCTCCCATTGGCCGGAGGGGGTCTTCCTCATGAGGGGGCCTCCGGAGTCCCCTCTGCAGGCGTCTTGGGCGAAGTTGCCGCCGGCACAGAGCTGCTTGTCGGTTATTTCTGCGCCCAGGTCGCGATATTTAGCCACACATTCGTGCTTGCTGAACACCGGTAGGTTCAACTTTTGTTTCACCTGACTGCTCTTTCCTGTAAATGAAATAATATCTTATACGTACCGCTCAAAGTAACATTTTAAATTATTTAAACAAAAATAAAATATTTGAACGGTGAAATTATAAAAAAGGCGTAAATAATAGAATGTTGTGTACAAAGACGTAAATAATAAAACTCGACGTTCGACGCGATTTCACCACAGATATTGATCTCTCTCTCTCATTCAATGTTAGACAGACAGACAGACCTTAAATCGAAGCTCGGCTTTAAAAGTTCAGTACGTCACGTTGGTTGGCGACATAACTTTTAAATAGTGTGTAGTGTATTCGAAGGCCATTATTAAGAATAATGGAAAAATATTTTTCCATATTTTGTAATTTCTTTTATTTTTGCTTTAAAGACGAAATAAACAGCAATTACTTAATAGTTATGAATTTATTAAGCGAGACAAGAAAGTTGTGTAGCTACAAAATATACCTATTTAATTAACTTTTTTATTAACAGATAGAATAATAAAGAATTTTATCGAAACAATTGTATTTTACGCTTATAATAGTGAATATATTGGAAAATAACGACTTAATGAAGAATAGTAGAATAATAGTCTAAAGATATGTCAAATGGATTCATACGTACAAGTTAATAAAAATTTGAAGTATAGTGTGGATATAACAGTATGGATTCTTTGTAACTATATTTGTCTTTTCCCTAAAAATAACCAGTCCCACGCCATATTGCATTATTTCCTCTAAATTATGAATAGCTGGACAAACCGTATAAGATTACTAAGAAACCAGTTATGGGATCAATATTACCGCTTAAGGTTTTTCCCCAGCCGGCCACGAACACATCGATGCCCGCGTCGATTCGCTGGCTGTTGTCCACCAGGCAGATCGGCTGAACATAGACTGAAATTACAAATATAGACGTGAAGTAAATGTAACAAATAAGAAAACATGAAGTTTATGGCAATACATAAGGGTCAGATATACTGCAAATATACGCGACGCTCCGCGGCGCTGATGTTTAAGATCGCTATTCAAAATTGAATTTTATTCACCGCACAAAAAGATAAACATTTCATATTATGACACAGTACTAATATTGGAAAAGCTTCGTCTGAAATATTTGCAATAAAACTAAAATCTCAAAATATAGAGGTCACTTCGGCGAAAAAAGGCCTCTAGTCAAGATGCATTCGTTAATTTCGACGGCGAACTTCGTAAACAAAATGTATGGGATTTGACATATTACGACGACCTCTGTGGCTCAGTGGCTTAGCGCGTTGGTGCTGGTGCCGGGGGTCGCGGGTTCGAATTCCGCCGAAGGAACAAAAGGTTTTTCTGTGTTCCTGGGTCATGGTACATCCATGACCCAGGAACACAGAAAAACCTATAATATTATAATGTATAATATAGTAGAAATCTTAAATATACGTATAGTATAAAAGTATTTAATATACTTCCCGTTTTCTGATACCTGTAACACAAGTTCTTCGGATACTTAGCACGGAGCCAGATTGACGTGGTGTGAAGCGTCCATAGATATTATTATTATTATATTGCATCGCCAGCGACATGTCACTTAAAGATGACTTATGTCAAATCCCATACGTTTTTGATTTCGAAGTTCGCCGTCGAAATTATCGAATGCATCTTGGCTAGAGGCCCAGTTATCGCTGTATATTATTATTATTATGAAATTCCAAAGGTCAATTTAACCGAAACGAAACACTACGCGACGCGTCACTGCATTTTTAAGATAGTTATTCAAAATTGAACTTTATTCACTAATAATAATAATAATAAATATTATAAAGAGGTAAACTTTGTTTGTATGTTTGTTTGTTTGTTTGTTTGTTTGTTTGTTTGTTTGTTTGTAATGAATAGGCTCAAAAAGTACTGGACCGATTTCAAAAATTCTTTCACCATTCGAAAGCTACACTATCCACGAGTAACATAGGCTAAATTTTATTTTGGAAAAAATAGGGTTCCGTAAGATATTTGGGTTTTTCGGACACAAGGTGTAAAAAACCATCCAGAAAGGTTACTTATTTTGCGTACGCTGCCTAAACTATAAAATATAGAACCATAAAATGTTCCAATTAATTGTAGATCTTATAAATATCTACAAAAAAGTCCGCGACACACTATACCTATCTATGTCGAGTGAGGCACAACAACCATTTTTTTATTTAGAAATCTTGAATTTTTTTTGGACTACATTTAAACGCGTTTATTTTACTCATGCTCTTAATCCTTATCAAAATAAATTATTTCATCACTAAGTACAGTTTATGTAGATAATATTTGGTCTTTGAATGATTAAAATTGGACGTTTGGTTTTGAAGTTATGGCGAAATTAAAATATTACGATTTCTGCTGCACGGCACGGCCCGTTGCGAAGTGGGCGTTACCAAGGCGGGGGTGCGCGTGCGGGGGGAGTTTATATCTATGACTTCTATGAGTAAATTTTATGTTTTGTGTTCGTTGTAACTATGATGGATAGATACTTGATTCTTAAATACCTATTTATTTAGTGTTTGTTGTATTGTTAGTCCTGAAAAGTATAGGTATTTCATACGATAAAAGTATACCCACCTACTTATTTCATTGAGTTTTAGTAGGTACCTATATTAATTTGTTTCTGTTTGTTTTGACTAAATTTCGCCCGTTTTGTTAGAGGTTTAAAGACATTCTGTAGTATTAGTATCAGTATTGTACCCGTGCGAAGCCGGGGCGGGTCGCTAGTTCACTAATATATTAGAAGATACAAGTTTTATTGTAAAAGTTCGAATGTCAAGTTGCACCACGCTACACAGCTTATGTGCAGTGTTTGACTGATGTCATATGAAACGAGTATCTTCTAATGGTTTTTTTTTTATGAAATAAGGGGGCAAACGAGCAAACGGGTCAGTCACCTGATGGAAAGCAACTTCCGTCGCCCATGGACACTCGCAGCATCAGAAGAGCTGCAAGTGCGTTGCCGGCCTTTTAAGAGGGAATAGGGTAATAGGGGAGGGTAGGGAAGGGAATAGGGTAGGGGATTGGGCCTCCGGTAAACTCACTCACTCGGCGAAACACAGCGCAAACGCTGTTTCACGCCGGTTTTCTGTGAGCCCGTGGTATTTCTCCGGTCGAGCCGGCCTATTCGTGCCGAAGCATGGCTCTACCACGTAAATTCGTAATTCTTCATCTGGTAACTCTAACACAAGTTCTTCGGATACTTAGCACGAGGCCAGATTGACGTGGTCTGAAGTGTCCATATAATCAGCTTTTTTTTTCCGAAGGCAGGTCAAAATCGAGTCTGACATCACTGCGACCCAAGTAGATATTTTGTGACACCTTCGCGTTATAGGACCTGCCCCAGGCATATGCTGCTCATAAACTGAACGATGTGGTTGGAGTTGGTGCCACGAATTTCGTCTTTGGTGGAGTATTCGTGCTTCCCAAGGTACCTCTTTCTGAATAAAGTTCATTTTTGAATACCTATCTTAAAAATGCAGTAAGGCGACGCATAACATTTAAGTGTTAGTTGACCCAAGGATGTAGGTATGTTTAATTCACCAATTATCTAGTGAGTATTTGAGTAATAAAAAACTATTCAATACATTTTGTTGATATTTCTACTGTGGAAATACAAGTGGACCAATGTAATCACTTGCACTGTTACAGGCTCTGTCCCATTTGGGCTTAATCCCATTTGGGAGCCGTTTTTAGGGTTCCGTAATACTTAAGGAACCCTTATAGTTTCGCTCTGTCCGTCTGTCTGTCTGTCTGTCTGTCTGTCTGTCTGTCTGTCTGTCCGCGCCTCTAGCTCCTATAATTATGAATATAAATTGATGAAATTTGGTACAGTTATAGATTGTGTATAGATCACGGTTTCGGGATCATAAAAAAATAATAATTTTATATTTTAGGGGTGGCTCTCCATACATGTGAAGTGGGGATGAAAAATATTTTTTCACTCTACCCCATCGTGTGGGGTATCGTAGAATAGGTCTTTTAAAATAAAGGCAAGGTTTCATACGTTACTTTTTTATAAAGTTGACCATTTTCGAGTAATCGGCCTCCAAAGTAGTTTGTAAGTTGGTCCCCCCCCTAGCATTTTTAAACTATAGGAGATAGAAACTTGCAAATTTCCATGCTGATAGATCATGCTAAAAACTCTTTAGGAAAACTATTGTGAACCAAATCGGACAGTAACTTTTGGAGTAATTAAAAAAAGCATATTACGCGTTTATAGTTACGGAACCCTCATTAGACATGTCCTGACATGCTCTTGGTTAGGTTATTAAATTTTGATACAATTCGGCGTGTCGTTACCTTTATTCTTTTAATCTTTCATATTTAATATCTGTCATACAATAGACAATCTAGCTTCATTGTAAAGTACAGTCAGTTACATTAGTCTTCTGTTAAATTATGTGGAAGCTATACTTGCACTTACATGTCAGTGTAACTCGTTTAGCCAGCCTTATGAGGGAGATGTCGTCTCGCCTGTTGGTGTTCTGGTCGGAGTATCCGGGGTGGGGGTGTGCTGACATCACCGCTATCTCCTGTACGGGGTCCGCGCACGTGTCATCCTGGCAGTCCACGTCCTTCTTGATGTCGTATTCTCCGAGACGCGCGGTCGCACTAGAAAAAAAAACGACTGTGCTTTAGACCACACGACTGAAGTTAAGAGTTACCTCTGTCCCTTTCTATCTTCACTAACTTATCCCTCTCAACTTCCGTTCGCCTCGCCCGATCTTTTCGTAACGTTCTTGTCACGCATTCGCCAGCTTATTCCCCAAGTTAAGCGTGCGAGTTTTACTTGAACAATATACTTTAATAAGGTTTTTTGATAATAAAATGAAAATTACTATAAAATATATACCTCCCTGACATAGTGCTGCAACATACTAGGCATACTATGTTTATTTTGTATGAGAACAAATTAAAAACAGACAGACAGATAAACAGCTACAAGCAAATAAGGTGTATCCACGATTGTGTGGAAAAATTGTCCGTTGAAGAGGACGTCAAAATTTTCAAATTTGGATCGAATTGGATCGTTGTATAAAAGATGTTTCTCTATGTTACATATATTTTTGTTTACTCTATGCTTTTAAGGGAGGCTGAAGAAGAATATTACTAAATTCCATTTAGTATACTTACCGTAATTAGCGTTTACATATTATTCCAGTGTAAGCTAATGTGAGCATTTGCAACAAAATACTTAAATATGAATTACTTACAGTTTTCCTACTACATTTTCAATTTCACCGACGACACAGTGGGCAGCCGACATAACGTAGCGACGGTTGATCAGCACCCCTCCGCACTGATAGGTCAAAGGCTTGCTAGGAACACCTATAAATGTAATGACTTAGTTACTATGCTGACAATGATTAGTAAATTATATACGGAATACAAGACAAACAATAACATAAATTGCAGGATTTAACAAATATTTTCCTTATTCAAAAGTCAAAAGTCAATTTAAATGGTTCCATCAAAATTAATAGGAAAATGATCAGAGTGGTATATTTTTGTGTGCGTTACCCCAGCCAGATGTTGTGGATTTTGTTAACTTTTTACCTATGCTCACTTAGAGCGTTGTCGCCTGTAATTGAGCATTGCATTTTCATAATTTGTAGTTTTCGAGAAAAACTCCAAAAACAGATCTGGCTGGAGTAACGTTTCAAATCGTTACTCCAGCCAGACATTTTTTTTTTTCTAAAGGATATTTTAAGGAAAATAATATGCAGATAATTAGAGCGTTGCAGGGTGTAATTGAGCGTACAAAAATTGCATTTGTAGCTTGATCCGTTATGAAGATATGCAAAATCCTGCTGGAGTAACGTTTGGCGATTTCTTAAATCTCGAAGACTGTTTTATATTTTTAACTTACTTGGCTGGTACCCTAGCAGAGCCATCCACGGAAACTCGTCCAGCTCTGTGTCTACTCCACCATAAATTCTGTCCCCGTTGGTGTCGATGCCGCACTGTCGTCGGGGATAAGGTGCGGAGTCCTCCGGCGACACCGGGTCAGTCTGCCCGTTGAACTGCGGTCGTGGGGTTACTTGTGACCTTTGCTAGAATCAGAGAGTAAAATTTTACCCGACTGTTAAAAATGGGAGGGTAATGTTTTGTCATAATATTAATAATACCCTAAAGGGCGTCACAGACGGTGAAGACACTATAATATTTTATCTTAAGATGACTGGACCATGAATATAATTCGTACTACAATTATACGTAATATGAAAATATAATTATTTAAACTATTTATATAGCGAGAGCCGTCTATGATGCCCCTAAATCAGCTAATGGTTACTTTTTAATTGTATGCCCAGTGTTTTTCGACATTCTTTAAGATTAAAAATTCATGATATTAACGCACTTTTTTCCCATTTCTCAAAGTAGTCAAATATTGTAAACAATAAAAAGCCGTGTATTATCAACTATTACTTTGAACCCAGGGGTCAGTCTTGATGGCCGTTGAAACGGTGATAAGTTTGTACATGTTTACGTTCGACTATCATAAAATCCAGAAGAAAATATAATTATGAGTTCTTATGAGTTGTTACCAAATGAAAGGTAGGCATAGTCCTCACTCCTCGCCTATTTTCTTACTAATATTTTAAACGTGAAAGCTTGTAACAATCTGTGGATGTTTCTCACTCTTTTACGCAATAACTACTGAACCGATTTTAATAAAATTTGGTATTGTAGTTAAGATTCTGGATTACTTTTTATCACAGCAAAATGTAAGGTTCCTACGCGTTCTTTTTGCCCGTACAGGACTCGGGCAACATCTAGTTAAATATAATATAACTAGTATAATATAATTTCTAAATCCATTGTAATTTGTTAGTATAAAACATTCGAGTAAAAAAATCGGTTTAATGACCGTTTTGTAATTATTTGTATCATTTGCAGGGGAATCCCCATTATATTTTAGTTGAAAATAAATTTTGATTGATATTAAATTGAAACAGTTTCCTTCTCTTTCCTTCTGTTGAGTTCATTGTATGTAATCATAGGTAAGTTTTTTTTCTAGTTTGTTTGCAGTAGTAGTCTAGATAATCACGCTGGGGGCTTAGACAAAGTACAATAACGAAAAGATGGAAGTTAGAAACGAATAAAACGTATCTATACGTTCCTCGCTCGATTGCAACAACAAAAATGTTTTTTCCAAGTTTGGTTAGGACAATTCAGGCTGATTGTCTGACAAGAAAGATGATCCATGCGTATGATGGGCATGTAAAAAGTCGAACCTCTCATGTCAGTCGTGTCGGTTATCCGTCCCACAGGATTATGAGAGTAAAGGAAGAGAGAGTGCTCTTGTGTACTGCGCACACTATGAAATTACTCCTGCGTAACCGGCCTGGTTTCAATTAAACTGGCCGCCGTCACCGAAATCGGTGTGGGGAGTTAATAATACAATCGTTTTATATTGTTGCTTTGTCTAAGTCCCCAGTTTTATAAAGCAGACAATTGAAATTAAGATATTTACCGTGGTAGTAGTAGTCTGCTGGTTGGGCGTGGGTCCGCAGCACACCTTGGGCACGTTACCGGCGAACCCGCACTGTGACTGCCTCAGGAAGCTCACGAGCTCCTTCGGTACTGGGTTCTGTTCGAACACGGCGACTAGACTGGGACACT
The DNA here is from genome assembly GCA_905404095.1 of Glaucopsyche alexis. Taxonomy (NCBI): domain Eukaryota; kingdom Metazoa; phylum Arthropoda; class Insecta; order Lepidoptera; family Lycaenidae; genus Glaucopsyche; species Glaucopsyche alexis. The sequence continues at coordinate 13,949,122 of FR990047.1, forward strand.
GATACAGTGATATGCAGTTACTCACCCTACCCAAGGGCGTCTGACATGACTCTGAAACTAAACATTTTATATTTCAGCACAATTTACGGGAATACTGCTATCTAAACGAATATTCAAAACTGACAATTCGAGGGTAACTAAAATTTTTATTGTTGTTTATGTTACCTAGTAAGGGGGTAACCAGTTAGCAAGCATGTTGATCTCATGTTGAGTTGAATCTTCTATGTAGTTACAATATTTAAATTGCCTTTTACGCGAAGCTAAACGCTATGCTACTATGACATGAAAGAAATCAACCAAGAGGGAGTTTTGTGGGGATGTATTTCTTCCATAAATTTGGTTAATTCCGGTTCATATTGGCAAAATATATTCTTTGACGTGCACCAGTGTGAGCAAGTGATATAACTTTAAAAAACATGTTATTTTGTGTTCTCTACTAATCTCCTAACGAAGTTTACATACATAATATAATCATGCCTTTTTCCCGTAGGAGTAGGCAGAGTACCACTTCTTTACACTTGCTACGATCCTTACATACTTGTTTTGCTTCGTTCACTTTCATTATTACCATCCATTCCTCCTCTTACATTCAACGTAGCGAAGCGGCTCTCCATGGTCCGCTTTTCGCCTCCGCGAGAAACGAGACGTGATGGGTGGCGAACCACATCATGGCGAACCACATCGCCGTCATTTTGGATAATTATATTGTTTTTATGATTATCCATTGCGTTTCCACGGATTGGCCGAGAGGGTAGGAATAGGGAAAGGGAAGGATAGGTGGTGTGAAAAGGAAGATTGGTAAGTTAGAGTGGGAAATAGGAAATGTAGGATATTGCCGCCCAGGAGGGCAAGGGATAAGGGACAGTTATAGCTAGGGAAGCCGGGGTCGCATACCCGTATACTATACCACAACTACCGGACAGGTAAGTTGGGATGAGTATCCCATGACAGTTTCAGTAAAGCGAAAATTCTATTTTCCCACCTTTTTAATTTCACATAGACAATTTTAAGCCGTAACGTACAAATTTTTAAAAAAATCAAGAGTCACCCTGTCAGCTATCTGGAGGAATAAAAATTTGAAACGCCCGCGGATTGTCAAGCAGTGAGCTGATGATGATGAATATAGCTAAGCAAGATATATAGCTAAGAACACTCTCGATTACGTCAGCTCTCATTCTATAAGAACTACATCTAAATCGGACCTTTCGTTTAGGAGCTACAACGCCACCTTCAGACACACAGACAGACATCAAACTTATAACACCCCTCTTTATACGTCTGGCATTAAAGATAACAGAAACAGCGTGTATACTTGGCATTATATTATTATTTTTCTTCTGGGCATACTACTAGCAATTAGCTCGGTATCACCATATACACAACTAGTTCTAATGTACACGTAAAACCCGTTTCTGCAGATATAATTAACTTTTTATCCTCAACGAAGGTGTGTCGAAATAAACAAGAATCCACGATACTTTATGTATGTTATTATTTATTATACTCGTTTTTTATGTGAGGACGATTAATAAAAATATCATGCAAGGATTAGTATACGTCTTGTACAAGAAGACCAGACCGCCGACAGGTTTAAAAATATTATTTATGTGTGTGTTGTGTAAAGATTTGACAGGTTTAATTTGCAGGAATTTAAATCAAAGTCAGTTTTATAAATATAATTTGGCAAATAGTCTGGGAAAATTAAGGAATTCAGACCGAATAATTCATGTAGTTTTGAAAGTTGCTACAGTTATTCCTAAAGGTGTCCAGATGAATATACTAAAAGCCCCCGAGGGAGGGACACGAGCCCGCGGTGGGGGAGAGGGGGAAAGGTCTCTTTTTCAAGGTTTTTGCTTGTGACTCGAAAATTATTTATAATATCTCTTAAGTGACTTCTAACATTAATTATCTACATTAAATTTCCTATACATTACGTCTTAAAATGTTTACTGTACGATCAATACTTTAGGAGATACAGAGTATTAAAGGTGATAAAAATAAGAAGCTAAATCGTTTTACAAATTTTAATAATAGATAAAAATCTTGATAATTGATGTTTTGCCCATCCTGTAAATAGCTGAGGTTGTATCACACCCACTGAAACTATGCAGAAAGAGAATAGAACCACAAATTTTCTTGAAGTATACCGAGCGCCCTGTACTCAGTCTGAGATTAACAGACATCGATTCACAGTTTTTCTGAAATCTTGTACCAAGCCCAAACCGGATCTTTCTTCCCTCCTCCCTACCAAAAGGTCAGAGAAATATCACGCTTATAGAGTATTCCATCAAGTACAGGAGTGGCTTGGGAACCAACTGCCTCCTGAAATATGGGGTTGGAAGCGAGGAGTCGATGATAACATAGAACCAATCACGACCTTGGATCCTCCTGCTCCTGATGCGTTGTTAAATTCAATTTTTTGCCGATGTAAAAGTTGTTGTTCTGGAAAATGCAGTTGCCGAAAAGCGGGCATTAAGTGTAATCTTATGATCTGTAACGGCTACCTAGGAGCTTGTACTAATGGAGCCCCATCGATGTTAATGATAAAGATGACGAAGATGAAACACAATTTGATTAATAAGTCGGCATACTCGTGCAAAAAAATTTGTTGAATTTTTTAGAATTAAAATTTGTAAAACGATTTAGCTTCTTATTTTTATCACCTTTAATACTCTGTATCTCCTAAAGTATTGATCGTACAGTAAACATTTTAAGACGTAATGTATAGGAAATTTAATGTAGATAATTAATGTAAAAGTCACTAAAGAGATATTATAAATAATTTTCGAGTCACAAGCAAAAACCTTGAAAAAGAGACCTTTCCCCCCTCCCCCACCGCCGGCTCGTGTCCCTCCCTCGGGGGCTTTTAGTATATTCATCTGGACACCTTTTGGAATAACTGTAGCAACTTTCAAAACTACATGAATTATTCGGTCAGATCGACGATTCTGAAACTAATTTTCTTAGACTAAAAGTCAATTTTAGAAAACAGTACTTTGTTATGTTTGCTATGTCAAACAATTCTATTCTATCATATTATCTTAAGATATCAATATCTTTTTAGGTTCATGTCACAAATATTATAAAGTAACAACAAACTTTAACAGTTAGAGCATTGGCTCTCGACTCAGAGGTCATGAGTTCGATTCCCGCATTGGAACAACAAAAATGTTGTTTCCAAGTTTGGTTAGGACAATGCAGGCTGATCGCCTGATTGTATGACACGAAACATACTAGGTAGTATCTAGTAGTATCTAGGTACTAGGTAGTATCTAGTAGTATCTAGGTACTAGGTAGTATCTAGTAGTATCTAGGTACTAGGTAGTATCTAGTAGTATCTAGGTACTAGGTAGTATCTAGTATCTAGGTACTAGGTAGTATCTAGTACCTAGTGAGTAGTAACTAACAACCTAATCCACTTATACCTACGAGTCAGATGAGAAACACAAATAAAAACATAAATATATGCAAACCGCAACATTACTGAATACAGATAAAAAACGTCGCAAGTTTCCTTATCTAATACAAATTGAAAACCAACCTGCACTGCTCCACAATAACGAAACACCAAAAATTACAATGAAACACTTCATTTTCACTTAACTATACTGTCATTACTTAAAATTACTGTATTTTTTTAGGTACTGACAAGATCACCAGTCCGTCAGCTCCACCACACTGGATCTTAGAGGTCAACTTCAATTATATATAAACATAGATAATACACTCGTGTACCGTCAGAAAAAAAATCAGAATTCAGATTCCGATTGCGTTGCGCGATTCCCGTTGAGAAAGCATTGTAGTCGGCATGTCAAATGTAAGTCGCAGAAAATATGCGTGTATTGAAGACCTCCGTGGCTCAGTGGTGAACGCAGTGGCGCTTTAGCCGGAGGTCGCTGGTTCGAATCCCGCCAGGGAACAAAGAAGTTTTCTGTGTTCCTGGGTCATGGATGTGTATTAAATATGTGTATAATATAATAACAATCTTAAATATAAGTATAGTATAAAAAGTATTAAATATATTTCCGTTGTCGGGTACCCGTAACACAAGTTCTTCGGATACTTACCACGGGTCCAGACTGACGTGGTGTGAAGCGTCCATAGATATTATATTATTGAAGAGCTTTTCCAAATTTTCCTACTACCAGACTAAAAACTATATTTTGAATGAACAGTCACGGTACTAATATAGTAGCCCCCACACCGATTTCGGTGACGGTGCCCGGTTTTATTGAAACCAAGACAGCTTTGCAGGATTTATTTTTTAGTGCCCAAGTGTGTGCGCAGTACACAAGAGTTCTCTCTTGCTTTACTCTCGTAACCCAGTGGGACGAATGACCGACACGACTGGTGAGAGATCAGGCCACAGAACACTTAATACTCGCGGAGAAGAAGGACGACTTCATACAAAAAAATTGGGACCAAATAGCGCCTCTAGTGAGCTGCCCCCTCAAACTTTTAACCGCCTTCAAACTAAGGAGGAATATGGCGGGAAATTGAAGATATGTTATTAAAGTTAAATTTTACATTCCGAAAAAAAACCGAGCAACCACCTCCACGAACAAATCATAACTGCTACGTTACATAAAGTTCGTGAGCCCTTATATACATACGTCTAGTGTTTTCGATAGCGTGATCTAGAAGCGGCATAGTGTCATCTGTTGTGGTTTTTAAGTAACTTTTATGTAATATTAACCATGTAAGACAGAGAGCGATATATTGAAATATAACCATTCTTGTCGCACCGAACTGCCCCCTTTTTGGCCCAAGGTCATTCATACAAAGTCGACCACCCCTGGATCAGGCGCAGGACCGACTTTTCACATGCCATCCTACGCATGGATCATCTTTCTTGTCAGACAATCAGGTAATCAGCCTGTATTGTCCTAACCGAACTTGGAAATAAATTTTTTTGTTGTTCCAACGTGGGAATCGAACCCGAAACGACCTCCGAGGGCCAAGCTCTAAATAACTGGACCACAAAGGCTGTTAAATACTACTGGTACTAATATATATACACAATATTATTATACATAGCATAATGCATCTTAAATGAATAATTAAATACCAGCGAAATGTTTGGTATAGTTTAATGTAACATTTAAAACAATTTACTCAGCTATATCGTTGTGTGAACTCGTCGTGTGAACTTTTTTTTGCGGACGCTACTCAAAACGACGAGTCAATGCGTCATCAATGGATTTACCAGTTTCTGTTATGGACAAAATAATAATTATTATATGTATTTTCCTTCATTTGCCCAACTTTATGTATAATACAATAAAATGCTGCATAGCAATATGATAAGAGTATTAATAAAACTCAATAAGCCACGAATTTGCGGTATGTATAAAATGGAGGAAAACTATGACTTGTTAAAGTTTACATGACAGTAGTTATATGTCGAATAAATGTTAATAAGCGTCTAATTTCTGCAAATATAAGTGTATAATTTGGTCTAAAAAAATTAAAAATTCCATTACCACCGTAGGTTATTGACCTGCCAGAGGTCTTTTTTCCACAGGTAGGGCGGGAAAATCCTCATTGATTCCGTATGGGCCAGCCCATAAGGATACCTATGTCTGACTCTACAGAGAAGGTGGCCCAGCAACCTAGGGACTAAACTTCCTTTCACATCTTACAGCTACCAAATTGCGGCACCAGAGGCCAGGCACGCAGTGGAGGAGGTTATGAACAAAAAGTGTCATTTACAGTTTTTATCTTTTTGCGAAAAAGGAGAAAATTAATATTCAAGTTGATCTAAGAATTTTTAATTATTTTTTATTAACCATTTATGTGTCGATTATTATTGTATAAAATTGAATGTATGATAAGGTTATCTTGCTGGTTTTGGGAAAAAAAATTTTTCGTTTCGTTTCTCCTTACAGTTGTATGCATTATTTCTCCTTATCTATACTAATATTATTTCTCCCAATCACATAGCTTATACAGAAAAATACAACACAAGGTAAGTGATATACACTAATAAACTAATAAACATGTGAGAGACTGGGGTCGATACTAGGTGGGTACCTGTGTTACAGATCCCCAGGCTCCCCCTTCCACTCATTAAAATACAAAATACAATGTGTCTGAAGATTTCTAATTGAATAACAAGTGTTCACGCTAAGAAATAAAATGTATGACAATATAGCCAGTAGCAATATAATAAAATTGTTAAATTGTGTGTGTGTGTGTGTGTGTGTGTGTGTGTGTGTATGTATGTGTGTGTGTGTTATGATATGTGTGTGCAATATATTTAAGTTCATCATCATATGCCTTATATTATGTTACATACACATAATAGGTTGGGGAAAAAGTCTTTTCGCATTATAGTATGTATGAACTTGTCATAAAATATCTTGGGCTATACCAATTGTATCTGGCTGATTTTGGTATCATTAAAAAGTTTTAATTTTACAGAAGACAATTCCAAATTAAAATTAGGTAAATTTGAGATTTTCATTTGTTTTTCTTATTGTTAAAATGAGTGATTCTTATGAAGAATTTCGATACATTTTAAAATTTTATTACAAAAAAGGTAAAAATGCAACACAAGCCGCGAAAAAAATTTGTGATGTTTATGGACCTAATGCAGTATCTGTGAGAGTAGCGCAAATTTGGTTTAAGCGTTTTCAATCCGGAAATTTTGATATCAAAGATGCACGTCGCTCTGGTCACCCTGTTACGGACAAAACTGTTGCCATTTTTGAAAAAGTGGAGCAAGATCGGCATATTAGTAGTTACGATGTAGCTGAAGAACTGGGGATTGACCACAAAACGGTTTTGGCGCATTTGAAAAAAGCTGGGTACACAAAAAAGCTCGATATTTGGGTGCCTCATGAGCTCACTGAAAGAAACCTAATGAACCGTGTACTCATTTGTGATTCTTTATTACGACGTAATGAAACCGAACCATTTTTGAAGAAGCTGATAACTGGTGATGAAAAGTGGATCACGTACGACAAGAACATGCGAAAAAGATCGTGGTCAAAGGCCGGTCAGGCTTCACAGACTGTGGCGAAACCCGGGTTAACTCGCAACAAGGTGATGCTGTGTGTGTGGTGGGATTGGAAGGGCATTATTCATTATGAGCTGTTACCGCCAGGCAGGACCATCAATTCTGAACTGTACTGCGAACAACTGATGAGATTAAAGCAAGAAGTTGAGAGAAAGCGGCCGGAATTAATCAACAGAAGGGGTGTGGTTTTTCACCATGATAACGCTAGACCTCACACATCTTTAGCCACTCAGAGAAAATTACGGGAGTTTGGCTGGGAGGTGTTAATGCATCCGCCGTATAGTCCTGACCTTGCACCTTCAAATTTCCACCTGTTTCGGTCGCTGCAGAATTCCTTAGGCAGTGTCAGGTTGACATCACAAGAGGACTGCCAAAACCACTTGTCGCAGTTTTTTCATCAGAAGCCCCAAAAATTTTATAGCAATGGGATCATGTACCTACCAACAAGATGGCAAAAAGTTATCGAACAAAATGGCACCTATATACTTTAGTCACTTGTAAATAAACTTTATAAAAAAACCTTTTGAATTTTTATATAAAATGCGAAGAAACTTTTTCCCCAACCTAATATAATAATAATTAGGTTAATTATAAATAGATGGTTATTTAGTAAATGTTATGAACTTTCGTGATTATAAAGTTGAAGAGTCTGTTTGTTTGTTCGAACCCGCTAATCTCTGGAACTACTGGTTCGAATTGAAAAAATATTTTTGTGTTGGATAGTCCATTTATCGAGGAAGGCTTTAGGCTATATAGCATCATGTTATGCTCAATACGAGCGGAGCACCAATCAAGAATATTTCCAAATCGGGGTTTTTTTTTTCTTTTTCAGAGCTTTCGCTGCGTACGCTGCGGAAACGGTTGAAGTTTCGCTAAAATGATATATGAGAGAATTGTTCCCCAAAAGTTCTAAAAAAAAGTCTGCAACTGTATATGTCTATCTTTTAAGGTTGGCTCACAATAACCTTTTTATGCTAACCAAATTTGTTCTAAAATTAAGCATTATTTGTGAGGGTGTTTTCATAAAGATGATATTAACCTTATCCAAGTAAATACGTTATTCATTACAATCATTTAATTTAGAATAAATTTGCTATTTACATCATTTGATTTAAATGAGTATTTTAGAAGATATCGCAGTAATAAAATAATCAAACGCGCAACAATGTACGGTGCGCGGCGGGCAGTCGTGAGAGGGAAGCGCTTCTCCTTCTACGTAAATGAAGTCGCGGGTAAATTTTAGCGATATCCTAAAGTAACGCGGATGAAGTCGCGAGCAAAAGCTAGTAATAATTAGGGAATATGCATAAAATATAAAAATAGCTTAAAATATAATAATATGATACTAGACAGAAAAATAAAGAAAATGGCGACAAAATTTTCAATATCTGTTGATAAATGAGCAAGATATAAGCGGTCAAAGTTTGTAATCTATCTCTTTCTAGCAAAACGAAATTTAGTATGAACTTTCTATGAAAGTCGTGTTATGTGACGTCACGATACACGTCGGATCTCTCTGTCTAATAGACCACTTTAAACGTTCATATCTTCGTTATTTTTAATGATATCAAAAAACTGATTTTACCATACGGTTTACCAAACAAGATAGATCTATATAAATAAATAAAAAAAATACGTGCATATTCCCTATTATGGTTGATTTTAATGATTGGAATTTGGAACGAAACTAAACATTTTTGAGTTAGGTACACCTACTTATTAATTTTTATGCACATAATATTTCCCGCTTGCACTGGTCCATGGAGGTTGGGGACGTCGTGGACTACATCCGTAAGAAGACGTCCCTCGTCTTAATGGTCGAGCGTCTGGAGTCTCCCCACAAGGTCAACTTCAGTTCCATTGTTGTGTGAGTACCGACGCATCTTGTCAACCTTCGAGGTGGAAAATTTCTGGCCGACGGGTGTGGTCTACCGGAGGTTCTGAGGGAGAATCCGGAAAGAAACGCGCTCACTGCAACAACACGTGACTAAGTGTAGTTTTTAAGAATATAATATGTATGTTAGTCTGTAAGGTATATAATTATAATATAGACGTATGTAGCCTGAAATAAAATAATCTAATCTAAACGACATAATCTTGTATATAGGTATATAATCGTAATCACGAAAACGGCTAGTAATATTATGAAATTTAGTATGCAGGGAGATTTGAGGGAGATTCAGTTTATCCCTGGTAAAGTGCATATTTTTAAGCTACATAATATGATTATTATTTCGTCGTGCAACAATATATCAATAATTTCGACTTTAATAAGTAAGTCCGACTGGCAAAATGGTATGCATATAATAATAATAATAATAATAATAATAACCCCCCCGGGGGACCACCTTGACGTGTTGGGGGGGCTTAGGGGAAGGCGAGAACTTGTAAGTGGTCACGAACATCCAGACCACCAACAGTCAATACCTGGCAACAGGAGACTCGCACAAAGCTACTAACATCTTAGCTTCAATACCCTTCCAACTAACGGCCCCAACCCCAAGAAGATGAAGAAGAAGAAGAATCCAGGAAAAACTACATGATGCGTCTTAGAAATAGAGTTATACCCCAGGCGGGTACAGGAGCGTTACGCGATGGAGAATCCCGCCCCGGGCCTTCGGGCTCGGGCTGCCCTTCGTATTCTGGGGAGGGCAACGAGTCACACCAAGCTGCCCAGTCAGACAGACCGAGACTATTAACCATTTGCTTTACATGGATGACATAAAACTGTATGCTGACAATGAGTTCGACCTATACCAACTGACCAAACTGACGGAACAATTTACAAATGATATCAAAATGAATTTTGGGGTGGACAAAACTAAAATAAATTCTATAAAGGCAGGATTTACATATCTACATACTTACACGATGGAATCTGGTGAACGCATAGAGCCCCTCGATGAGGGAGAAACATATAAGTATCTGGGCTTTAATCAATCACAACAGATTCATCACAAGGACACTAAGTATAAATTAAGACAAACATTTCAACACCGACTTAATGCAGTTATGAAATCTAAAGTATACTCTCGAAACACAATAAAAGCAATAAATACAGCAATCCCGATACTTACCTATTCTTTTGGCATAATAAACTGGAATAAAACAGAACTCATAAATATACAAAGAAAAATTAATACAACGATGACTAACTACCGCAAACCTATCAGTGAAAACTTTTAATTGGCTTTATGGTGTCTATAAATGTATCATAATTGTAATTATCTGTAAGCTAAAAGTTTTCCGAATACAATAAAATAATAAAATAAATAAATAACACCACCCAAGATCATACATACAGAGACTCACATTAACAAGAAAAGAAGGCGGAAGAGGCATTACTGACATAATAAATCTACACAACAAACAGATCTTAAACTTAAGACAGTATTTTTTCTCCAAATCTGAATCGTCTACACTCCACAAAGCAATAGTTAAAAACGACAATAAATTTATACCCCTCAATTTACAAAACATCCAAAATAACCAACAGAAAGTAACTGACGATAAAGCCAAGCTATCTGAATGGGCTAGAAAGACTCTTCATGGTAGACATCTGCAAGACTTATGCCAGACAAATGTCGACAAAGAAGCGTCGAACTGTTACAACCCTAGCTACTATGGACATAGTCCATTATCAGCATTTTTACCACGCGCTACTATTTTTCCGTTTAGCTTGCATTTTCATTTTACTTCGATATTTTATTAATTTTTCAGTTAGTTAGATTCTGGAAGCCGCCGCGGACAGTGCGATTTTAAGCACTCGCTTAAAGTGTGGGAAGTCATAGTGTAGTTTGTGTGTTTTATTGAAATAAAGTAGTTTAGTGTAAAGTGTAGTTTTTTTTAAAAAGTCAATCAGGGACGGCCGCCTAACAAATTGGTGTCAGAAGTGGGATTCCGGAGAAAGTCTTACGACGAGAGTCAAAAAGACCCGGAATCCGAACCAGGCACCCCTGTCACTGTCTAATAAAGGACGACGGTAAGACTCCGCTATCGGAAAGCGCGAGCCCGCTCCAACTACACCTGGACGACATTAAGCCTCCGCTCTTTGCGTGAGCCTGCTCCAGAAAAGGACGACGGTCAGTCTCAGCAGTTTCTGTCTGAGCCCGCTCCGACTACTTGCACCAGGACGACGGTCAGCCTCAGGCCACAGCCTGAGCCCGCTCCAGCTACACCCCACCAGGACGACGGTCAGCCTCAGCAGCCCCAGCAGCGGCGCTGCCTGAGCCCGCTCCACCAGCTCCGAGTCTAACTCACCACACCGGGCAAATCATCCGCCCCAGTTCCGGGAAAAGCGTAGCAGCAGAACGCGACACCGGTTCCCACACCACGGCATGCAGGTTATCGGCGTGTTACTGTGAGTGTTTTTGTGTTTTTCCAAATCTTAAACCCTAATTTTCTAAATCCTCAAATCTTCTAAATCTATATGTGCTAAATCAAAAGGTGATAAAATCCTTAAAGTGCTAAATCCAAAAGTGTTCTAAATCGTGAAATCCTAAATCGTAAAATTCTATATTTATGAACTCTTAAGTCTTAATTAATTCTAAATCCTAGTTAATTGTATTTTTAATTTCTAAATTTTCACTGTATCTTACAAAATAATTTAAATATTAATAACAAGTTCAGCATATCATAAACGCTAATGTCAGTCAAAGGAGAGTCTGAGGAAAACAAAATGTCCGAAAAAATTACGCTTACATTTTTAACCAAATTTATTAAACCATATAGTGGGGACAGGGAATCACTCCCTGCGTTTCTCACAAATTGCGAAAATGCAATGCTGTTAGCTAGCCCTGAACAACAATTAATTTTATCAAAATTCATAATTTCACAGTTAGAGGGCAAAGCACAAGTTGCTTGTAGCCTAAAAACTTTTTCTAGTTGGAAAGAATTAAAAAGCTTTTTGCGTTCAACTTTTGGAGAAAAGAAACATGCAACACATTTATTGTCTGATTTACAAAATTCTAAACAGTTGCCTAGTGAAGACGTAATAAAATACTCCCTCAGAGTCGAACAAATTTTAACTAGAATTCAATCCGATATTCATTATAGTTGTAAAAATGAGGAAGAACTTCCTGGCCGAATAGCCGCTATGGAAGACCTCGCCTTGAATACATTTTTATTGGGCTTAAATCCTTCTATCTCAACTATTGTAAGGTGTAAAAATCCTACAACCCTCAGTGATGCAATTCAGTATGCCACTGATGAGGAGAAATTATTAAATCTTTCAAAAAATAGCAGTAGGTCTCAAAGACAGTGCTCTATTTGTAATAAAATCGGACATAGCTCTTCTGAATGTTTTAAGAATAAAAAACCTATTTTCCAAAAGTCGTATCACGTAAATCCTCAACGTAATTTTAATTCAAATTCTAATGCTAATTTTAATACTAACTCTAATAATAATTCTTATTCTAAAAATAATTTTATTCCAAAGTCTAATTCTAATTCTTATGCTAAATCGTGTAATTATTGTAAAAACGTGGGTCACACGATTATGGAATGTCGCAAGCGTCAATTTAATATGAAACGCCGCGAAAGTGCTAGCACCGCACAACGTGACCACGGTAATGTTCCAACACATTCGTGTGAATGTGAATCTAATAATTATAATATTACTCATGATCATCAGTCTCAATCAGTTCACGATGATTTAAATTAAGAAGGATTTTGGTTCCGTGTCTGCCAAAATCCAACCAAAATCATAAGGACACGATATATTCTAACTATTATACTAATTCTCCTAAATCTACATCTCAACCCACGGGATTGAGTCCACCTCAACGAAAAACGTTGAGTCATTCTAATTTTACATCTCGACAAAATATGCCGAGTCAATTTTCATCTCAGCCACAGATGCTGAGTCCATCTCAACGAAATAAGTTGAGTCATACAAATTATCCTAGTTCTACTAAATTTTCATCTCAGCCACAGATGCTGAGTCCATCTCAACAAAACATGTTGAGTCTACCAAATTTTACTAACTCTACCAAATCTAATAATTCTAATTCTGTGTCTAAATCATCTCAATCAAATAAACTAAATCTTACTAATTCTAATGGCAAAATAAATTGTCAATATATTGATCAAAAATCTTATACTAATTCTAAATCTAACTTAAATTATTCCAAATCAATACCACAGTCAAAAGAACTGTGTCAAACTAATTCTAAGGACAAAAGTGTCCAAAATTCTAAATCTAGTATTAATAATAAGTCGCTTAAATCTAACTTAAATTCTAGTTCTAATTCTAAATCTATATACGAAATTAATAATTATAGTAAAAAGGTGTCATTGCCTCATACTTACTTAAATTCTAAGCATGCACCGGGATCGGGAATGCTATGTTTTCTAGTTGATACGGGATCAGCTATCAGTATCATAAAGGGGTCCTGTCTATTGCAAATTCCAGATCTTTCACATGAAATTGTTAAATTAAAGGGCATTAACAGTTCCAAAAATCCTGTCGAAACATTGGGTACTTTCCAATTAGAATTTACTATATCTAACGAAAAATTCAACTATAAGTTTCATGTGACAAATGATGATATTAATTTAAATAATTATGACGGAATTATCGGTAGCGATTTTTGCAATTTCTTTAAGTCTAACATTGATTATTCTTTTAAATCTATGACTATAAATAATCATTTTATTCCTATTGTTTATACTCAGCCAACTTATATCATACCGGCTCGTGCCGAAGCTGTAATCGAATGCACTGTATCAAATTACTCGCCCGACTTATATCATAACAATGAAGCTCTCGTACTAGATCATACCTTATGTGAAGGTGTTTATGTCGCTAATTGCATAGTAAAAATTAAACCTAACAATAAAGTTAATATTTCTATTTTAAATACTACGGAAAATCGTATCGAAATCAAAGATTATCACGTAAAATTAACGCCACTCGAGCGCGACTGTTTAAATAATTCAGAAAATTGTATAAGTATTAATTCTATTTCTAGTAGCAAATCTGATCGTATAAACAAAGTTTTAAATTTAATTCGCTGTTCTCATTTAAATAATGAAGAGCGGAAAGCTCTCTTAGATTGTGTTTCATCATATACCGATATTTTTCATTTAGACGGCGAGCCCTTAACTTTTACAAGTGCCATCGAGCACACTATTAACACAGGTGACGCTCCTCCTATCCATGTTAAATCCTATCGCTTTCCTGAGTGTCACAAAGAAGATGTCGATTCCCAAATCCGAAAAATGTTAGACCAAGATATCATTCGCCCTTCTACTTCGCCTTGGAGCGCCCCAGTATGGGTAGTCCCGAAAAAGATCGACGCTTCTGGCAAACAAAAGTGGAGAATAGTCATAGACTATCGTCGCCTCAATGACGTCACTGTTTCCGAAACTTATCCACTGCCTCTTATCACTGACATCCTAGATCAGCTAGGTCATTCTAAATATTTTAGTACACTAGATCTTACAAGTGGCTTTCACCAAATAAAAACTTGTCCCAAGGACGCCCCTAAAACAGGGTTTACAATTAGCACAAATTCAAGCATGTCTGGACATTATGAATTTACCAGAATGCCTTTTGGGTTGAAAAATGCCCCTGCCACGTTTCAACGGTTAATGAATACCGTATTGTCAGGATTACAAGGTCTAGATTGTTTTATATATCTCGATGATTGCATAATTTATAGTCAAAATTTACTAGATCATATAGTTAAATTAAAACGCGTTTTCGACAAACTTCGTCAATTTAATCTCAAACTCCAGCCCGACAAATGCGAATTTTTAAGACACGAAGTCACTTATCTTGGCCACATCATCACCGATAAAGGTGTCTCTCCAAATCCTGAAAAAGTCAAGGCCGTTTCACATTTCCCAGTTCCTAAAAATCCTAAAGATATTAAATCCTTTTTAGGTTTAATAGGCTATTATCGCCGATTTATTGAGAATTTTGCTAAGTTAACTAAGCCTCTTACGTGTCTCTTAAAGAAAGATGCTGTCTTCCAGTGGAACGCGGAACAGCAACACGCATTCGAATTTTTAAAAGAAAAATTAATTTCTGCTCCTCTTCTCCAGTATCCAGATTTTTCCCAATCTTTTAATGTTACTACTGACGCTAGTAACTATGCTGTAGGCGCAATTCTATCTCAAGGTCCTATAGGCAAGGACAAACCTATAGCATATGCATCGCGTACTTTAAATAGGCCTGAAGGCAATTATTCTACGACGGAGAAAGAGCTCTTAGCTATTTTATTTGCCGTTAAAACTTTTAGACCATACTTATATGGAAATAAATTTAAAATAATTACTGATCATAGACCACTTGTGTGGCTTTTCAATGTCAAAGATCCAGGTAGCAGACTCATTCGCTGGCGCTTAAAACTCGAGGAGTACGATTATGAAATTGTTTATAAACAAGGTCGTCTCAATTCTAATGCCGACGCGTTATCAAGGTGTCCAGTTAACGCTATTAATATTAACAATTTAAATAATTTAACTTATGAAAAATATTTTAAATTACAATTTACTAATCAACTTCCAATTTTTAATACTATTATCGAAGAATATACTCAAGCATTACAATTATCTAAATTAAACAATATCGCGTGTCCAGTATCCCTAGATTTTGATTATTCAATTCCACATTGTGAAGAAATAATATCGCAGCTTGAAAACGCTGACGAGTTGCTAAATTCTGAACGTGAACCTTTTACAATTAAACACTACAATTTTAAAGATAAAAATTTCTATTTCCTTTTTACTAAGGTTCATCATTATGAGGAAACGCATTATAAAGACGTTTTCAACTTATTAATAAAATTAAGAAATATTTTAATTGATTGCCAAAATATTACGGATCTTGCTATTTCAGATTTCTCGGATCCTTTTTCTAAATTAGCTTATACTAAAATCTATAATATAATTTCCTATGTTTTCCATAATACAAATATTAAAATACATATTTACAAAAATCAATTAATTTATCCTACTCCGGTAGAAGTTCCTAAAATTTTAAAAGAAAATCATGATTCGCCTATTGCAGGTCATCCAGGTTCACAACGCATGTATAAAAGAATTAAAGCCAGTTACTACTGGAAAGGAATGCGCTCTGACATTGAACATTATGTGAAAAAGTGTAAACTTTGCCAAATCAACAAACCTTTACGGAAATCTAATAAAGCTCCAATGGAGATCACTTCTACATCTACAAGGCCGTTTGAGAGATTAGCCCTCGACATTGTAGGCCCTTTACCCGACGCGGGTTTCCAAAATTTTAAATTCATCTTAACATTGCAAGATGATCTCACAAAATTCACAAGTGCATATCCTATGGTTTCGTCGACTAGCGACGAAATAGCTCGAAATCTTGTTCATTTTATGTCCCTTTTTGGATTTCCTAAAACTATTTTAACAGACTTAGGTACACCCTTTACGTCTGATTTATTCAAACAATTAACTGAAATTTTAAAAGTTAAAGCATTATTTACTACTCCTTACCATCGCCAAACAAATGGAGCGCTAGAACGCTCACATGCAACTTTAAAAGAATATTTAAAATCTTTCGTCAATGAAAATCAAAACGATTGGCATTGTTATTTATTTACTGCAATTTTATCTTATAATACTACGCCTCATTCTTCTACTAATTTTACGCCACATGAATTATTATTCGGCTACAAACCTTCTATTCCTAGCTCTATATATGAAAGTAATAATAATACTACTTATAATGAATATATACGTGCTTTACAGTATAGAATGCGCTTTAGTCGCGAAAAAGCTATTCAAAATCTTATTAATAGTAAAGAAAGATCTAAACAATACTATGATTCTAATTCTCGCGAAGTTTCTTATAAAACAGGTGACATGGTGTATTTAAAACACCATCATAGATTACGCAAAGCCTTATCGCCTATATGGAAAGGCCCTTATAAAATTCTAAAGGTACATAATAAAAATAATGTGACTCTACAGATAGGTCGCAAAAATGTCAAGCATCATGTTAACGAAATTAAGCCTGCCACTTCCTAATTCCTAACTTAGTTCGTCTCTTTCTTTTCAGACTATTATGCTGTCATGGCATTTGCCTCAGCGACGCGGAATCAAATATCATTCCTATATCACATAGCCCAGGAATTTATTTTGAACCTATTACTTATGTGAATTTTTATAATGACTATTGGAAAGTTGTTACACATATTGATTTATTCTCTCTCGAACCTTATTTAAATAAAATACAAAATCTTTTGCACGACACTCTTGATCTTTGTAACAAGATTCAATCGCAAGATTTAAATTTTTGTAAAGACATATCCAGCCCTATTGAGGTCTTAATTCAATCTAATTATATTAAATTACAATCTTTATCTCATATTATTTCCGATGATCATAAGATAAGTAAAGTCAAACGGTCATTAGAATTTGGTGGTGAAATTTTAAAGTTTTTCTTCGGCACGTTAGACGCTGACGATGCTAGAAAATATGACGCTGCAATTGAGTCTTGCAAAAAGAGCGAATCAGAAATGTTTCATTTAATGCGCGACAACATACATATTATAAAATCTACTATTAATAATTTTAATACTACTATTTACAAATTAAATCAAAACGAAATTAAACTAAATACCCAAATTAATAATATGAATAATATACTTTCTAAAATTACGGAAACAGATAATCTATTGTTATACAACTCTAAGTTAAATCATTTACTTAATATAATTGAAAGCTCTTTGCTTACTATTTCTAATTTACTAGATACTACCTTAAATTCTATCTTATTCTCTAAAGTTAATATACTACATCCTAGCGTAATAACTCCTATAAGTCTTTATAATGAATTAGTTAAGCATAGTAATCAAATAAGTAAAAGATTAGATTTTCCTGTAGCCCTTAATATAGAAAATATTCATTCTATAATTGATATTTCTAAACTTAGCTCTTATTACTTAAATAATAAAGTCATATTTGTCTTGCAAATTCCTCTTATCACACCTGATAAGTTCATGGTGTATAAAAATATTCCTTTACCGACACCTCATGATGATACTCATAATACTTTCGCTTTAATTCAACCCTCTGACTCATACATCGCCTTAAGCGACGACAGACTACATTATGCTATGCTGAGCTCACTTAATAATTGTAAGTTAATTAATAGCAATTATTCTATATGTGAATTGTTTAATATCTACTCTTGTATTAGTAGTCCAAATTGTGAATCTAAAATCTTAACCGAGGTCACACTCTCGTTGCCCTCTGAATGTAATTCGAAGCTATTATTTGGGGATATCGATATTTGGCAAAAGTTGCAAAATAATAAATGGATTTTTGTTCAATCGAAAATAAATAAATTAACTATTCGTTGTAATGATGATATTAATGATTATTCTATTGAAGGTACTGGAATTGTAAAATTAACATCCGACTGTGTTGGTTATTCTAAAACAGTTCAATTGTTGCCGACAAATTCTTATTCTTTTATAATTAAATCTCCTTTAGACATAAATTTTGATATTTCAGCTGATGATTGCTGCAAGAAGGACATATTTAATAAAAGTTTGCCACATTTGTCTCCTATTTCCTTAAGTAAAATTAATTTAGACTCTTTAAAGTATGCTTCACATCAAATGGACAATTTGGAAAATGAATTAAATAATTTAGAAAAGCAATCTCATTTTATTAAATATGGCCAATATTATTCTACATTTACTTATATTTTAATTGTGTGTTTATTTTTGTATTTTGTGTACAAGGTTTTCAGATGTTTTAGAAATAGAAATTCAACTCATTCTGGATGTTGCATTCAAATTTTCAATCAATGTAATAATAAAAAGTGTGTAAAAAATAAATCGAAAATCTCAAATTCTTTAGAAATGTCTCAGATCTCGTCATCAGATGATAAGCAATCTGTTAAGTCTTTGCCAATTCAACATCACTCTAAAGTTTTCGACAAAAAACAATTTTCTTCAAATAGAAATTTGAATTTTTGATACTAAATACTTTTGTCTTAATTCAATTTTAAATAATGAAATGGATTTTGTTTTAATTTTAATGAAGTCTACATTTATGTATATTTTCTAATTCTGTATTAATTCTAAGTTCTTGATTTTCATTTTATTTTCAATGTTTTATTTTATTTCTAAATCTTGTAGACTTCTCACACATTGAGTACTTCGTTTATCTTAAAAAGATAAAGCTCCGTCAAAAGGGGGGAGCTGTTACAACCCTAGCTACTATGGACATAGTCCATTATCAGCATTTTTACCACGCGCTACTATTTTTCCGTTTAGCTTGCATTTTCATTTTACTTCGATATTTTATTAATTTTTCAGTTAGTTAGATTCTGGAAGCCGCCGCGGACAGTGCGATTTTAAGCACTCGCTTAAAGTGTGGGAAGTCATAGTGTAGTTTGTGTGTTTTATTGAAATAAAGTAGTTTAGTGTAAAGTGTAGTTTTTTTTAAAAAGTCAAACAGGGACGGCCGCCTAACAGAACGCATGGCTGAGTCGAGGTGATCTTTGCCCGGAGACTGAAAGATTTATGATTGCTATACAGGACCAAACAATAGAAACTAGAAACTACCAGCGGTATATCACTAAAACCCTAGCCACCGACAGCTGCAGAAAATGCCATAGTTGCCCGGAAACTATTCAACATATTACAGGAGGATGCAAAACAATTGTACAGACTGACTATAAGCATAGACACGACCAAGTTGCTAGTATAATTCATCAGAGGCTTGCTAAGAAACGACACTTCATTACTGATATAGAACCCTATTACAAATACAAACTTCAGAATGTTCTTGACAACAACGCCTCTACTAAACTATATTTTGATCGAACCATATTGACTAACAGAACTACGCATTACAATAGACCTGATATAACGCTGGTAGATAAAATTAACAAAACTGCATACTTAATCGACATAGCCGTCCCGAGCACTCACAATTTGCAAAGTACAATAGCAGAGAAACTTACAAAATATATTTATCTTAGAGATGAAATAGCCCGCCTCTGGCATCTGCAAAAAGTAACCATAGTACCAATAGTCTTGTCAACCACAGGTGTCATCCCGAAACAATTACATAAATCCCTAAATACCCTCCAGCTACCCCCAAATTTAGTACATTTGTTACAAAAGGCTGTAATTTTAAATACCTGCCGAATAGTAAGAAAGTTTTTACAAACAGATGAGGAAGCTTCTACTCTGCATACACCACAAACACTACCAAACTCACACACTCACACAATCTTACAAGCTGAGCATACAATTCATCATCCTTCTCTTGACACATCTCCCTTATTACACACTAACAGTTAAAACACTAATTACTTACCTGGTGTGTAGGTACTTGGCTTTGGCCCGTACATATCGGTTTGCCGGTGAAAACCGAGAAATACAAATTTAAAAAAAATAATAATAATAATAACTTGAGAGGTGTCAAGGGACACCCGGATGAAACGAAGTTCCGGATGAAAATATCTGGCTTGCTTTCTATAAGAGAGAGAGAGACAGAAAAACATGCGACGCCGCACAGCTTACAATAGCTTACTATAGCAAAAAAAAAAAAAAAGACACAGACAGACAATTGTACGTGTATATATAAAATAAATAATAATACAATATCCGAACCGATATTATCCATACATACATTACATACAATTTAGTGATGTAACGAATGTCTTTTTTTTAGCATTCGCGAACGCGAATGCGAATGCGAATATCTGCTACCGACATTCGCGAATGCGAATGCGAATATTCAGTTTTTGTTCATATTTGGCACCAATTTGTCTATGGCTTGGTGACAGTCGCGTTAGGACAAGAGGGCCTAGTCAAGATGCATTTGATAATTTCGACGGCGAAGTTCGAGAACAAAAATGTATGGGATTTGACATAAGTCATCGCTAAGTGACATGTAGGTTGTGATGCCTTATGTCAAATCCCATACATTTTTGTTATCGAACTTCGCCGTCGAAATTATCGAATGCAACTTGACTAGAGGCCAAGGTTCGTTATGGGTTCGTTACGTTCGTATCTTCCGAGTATTGTCGAGTTCATACGAACTCATCTATGGTCTAAATAAAGCGTCATTCATTCCGCTCCGCTCACTCAAACTTAAACTCCAAATTTTTATTTCTATGTAGGTTATGATATAACGCTTATAGAATTGTCCTACATGATGCCTACTGGTTCGGAAACTAGCTCGGCGAGAAGAACCGGCGTAAGAAACTCGCACATTTGCTTTTGTTTTCTGATATTCGTATTCGCAAAACATTCGCAAAAATTTTGCGAATGCGAATGCGAATATACAAAAATGTGCGAATATTCGCGAATGCGAATGCGAATATTCCTTACATCACTAAATTACATACATACATAATAGGTTGGGGAAAAAGTCTTTTCGCATTATAGTATGTATGAACTTGTCATAAAATATCTTGGGCTATACCAATTGTATCTGGCTGATTTTGGTATCATTAAAAAGTTTTAATTTTACAGAAGACAATTCCAAATTCAAATTAGGTAAATTTGAGATTTTCATTTGTTTTTCTTATTGTTAAAATGAGTGATTCTTATGAAGAACTTCGATACATTTTAAAATTTTATTACAAAAAAGGTAAAAATGCAACACAAGCCGCGAAAAAAATTTGTGATGTTTATGGACCTAATGCAGTATCTGCGAGAGTAGCGCAAATTTGGTTTAAGCGTTTTCAATCCGGAAATTTTGATATCAAAGATGCACGTCGCTCTGGTCGCCCTGTTACGGACAAAACTGTTGCCATTTTTGAAAAAGTGGAGCAAGATCGGCATATTAGTAGTTACGATGTAGCTGAAGAACTGGGGATTGACCACAAAACGGTTTTGGCGCATTTGAAAAAAGCTGGGTACACAAAAAAGCTCGATATTTGGGTGCCTCATGAGCTCACTGAAAGAAACCTAATGAACCGTGTACTCATTTGTGATTCTTTATTACGACGTAATGAAACCGAACCGTACGAAAAAGATCGTGGTCAAAGGCCGGTCAGGCTTCACAGACTGTGGCGAAACCCGGGTTAACTCGCAACAAGGTGATGCTGTGTGTGTGGTGGGATTGGAAGGGCATTATTCATTATGAGCTGTTACCGCCAGGCAGGACCATCAATTCTGAACTGTACTGCGAACAACTGATGAGATTAAAGCAAGAAGTTGAGAGAAAGCGGCCGGAATTAATCAACAGAAGGGGTGTGGTTTTTCAGCATGATAACGCTAGACCTCACACATCTTTAGCCACTCAGAAAAAATTACGGGAGTTTGGCTGGGAGGTGTTAATGCATCCGCCGTATAGTCCTGACCTTGCACCTTCAGATTTCCACCTGTTTCGGTCGCTGCAGAATTCCTTAGGCAGTGTCAGGTTGACATCACAAGAGGACTGCCAAAACCACTTGTCGCAATTTTTTCATCAGAAGCCCCAAAAATTTTATAGCAATGGGATCATGTACCTACCAACAAGATGGCAAAAAGTTATCGAACAAAATGGCACCTATATACTTTAGTCACTTGTAAATAAACTTTATTAAAAAACCTTTTGAATTTTTATATAAAATGCGAAGAAACTTTTTCCCCAACCTAATACATACATACATACATACATACACACATACATACATACATACATCAATATAATAAATGTATACGCGTAAATATTTATTTTTTATAAAAAATAAAATTATCTTTTGTAATTAAAAAAGTGTCGTGACAACTTTTCATAAGAATTTTTTCCGTCTAGCCCCCTTTCACAACGCGCGATAAGGAACTTCGTTCCAATATGTATAATTTTTGTTCGAAAATTCGGAATGTGGTGGGTTCAAAACCCGGTCAGATATTTTAGTGACTCTTTTTATACAACTGCAAAACTTATTACAACTCCGAGCAAGGCCCGTCAGCAGTGGCATGGGGATTCTATAACCCCATTCATATCGGCTTCACTTACCTTTTGAAGACCCTCATCCAAATCCCTACATATTATACAGACTAGGGTTTCCCTATGGAGGTAGGGTTACCAGATGAAAAAATTAAAAGTCCGGAGAAAGGCCTGATTTCCTAGAAAAGTCCTGAGATTTTTTACAGCTTGAGAATTTTCTCTCAAAAACGTATTATTATCTTGCGCACGCGTTTTACGCGACTTATTTGATTTTAACTGCAATTGTTACCAAAAGAAGATTTTTAGTTTGTTTCACTTTGATAAATAAGTAATTGATTTTAACTGCAATTGTTACTAAGAGAAAATTATTTTTAGTAGTTTAATAAGAGAGATCTTTAAAATGTAACCTGTGTTTTATTGAAAATCCTGAGCTATCACTAGATTTGCTAAATCCGGCCGGAATCCTGAGAAGAGTCGAAAAATCCTGAAATCTCAGGACAAATCCTGAGATATGGTAACCCTATATGGAGGAGAACCAGCCTTCGGAACTGTTACTCAGGTTACTGTTACTGTTATTTTATTTAATAACTAGATGTTGCTCGCGACTTTGTGCTCGCAAAAGTTAATTTAGCAGAAACCGTAAATTTTTCTGCGATAAAAAGTAGCCTTCCCCGTGGTCTACTCTACATCTGTGCCAAATTTTATCAAAATCGTTCCAGTAGTTTCGGAGCCTATTCAATGCAAACAAACAAACAAACTTTTCGTCTTTATTATATTAGTATAGATATGCGTATAGCTTTTTAAAATTTTCATACTACCAGACTAAAAAGATGACTTACTGTAAGATGAGGCAAGATTATCTTTGGATAAAGATGGTCTGTGCCATTAAAGAAGTATGTCCCTTAGCCTTATTATCATGTCCTTAAGGGCCCTGATGTTTTAGGATATAAACACATTACCACCTCAAGCGACCCAGTGCCCAATCATCCAAATCGGCAAAAACTGGGGCGCAATTTCCTCAGCAATTCGCTTAAGGATTAACGTCATTAACTTTCATGTCCCGTCTGCTAATTGCGTTCCCCATTCTCCCCTGTTCGTCATTTGATTATGCACTCGATTTGAGCGAAAATAGTTAAACATAATCGCGTTAATTTGAAAACTCTTAATTACAATCGTCGAATGCAAGTCTCATTATGAAAGCATATTTTGATTGGTACTAGGCATGGCTTTTAGGTTTTAATTTTATTAATTTAGCATTTGAAACCTACTTTTGGGATGACATAATATTACTATTAGAAAAACAAAACTGTAGGTAACGGAAGAGTAAAATAATTTAAAGTTTTAGAACTACTAAACTACAGCCAAATAAGTAGGCTAATAAACTCTAAACTTTTGAAATGTTTTGGCTTTTGACGAAGTTGAGCAAAATACCATGAAAATATTTTCAGGATAATTTAATAAACTAAACTTACAAACGTGTATTAGTAACAAATGTTTCCTTTACCGTGAATTTTCTACAATCATATCTATTTATAATATTATAAATCCGCAATTTTATTTTATACAAATATTCTTAGCTTCATGAAAAATTGAGGATCAGGAGCACTAGAAATGTTAAGATCAGGTTCTGTCTCAAAAGGTTACTTAAATAATTCCGTCGAGAAGAAGGGGTCTGTACTTTAACGAATCTCGAGTTCAAAGGGCAACATCGGTAACAAACCTTACGAGTCCTTCACGACCTGTAGCTAAAAATATATGGAATTGTTTACAAAAACACTTGTACGTTCTTACTATTTACACTTATATTGAGTAAATAATATTATCATTACAAGGCATGGATGTACTTGTGAAATTTATCACAAATCATAATATCATAATATTCAGTGCCAATGAAAAGTAGTAGCTTAGCCCCCCTTCCTATTTCTTAAATTTCATAATGTAACAATTGATTATAATATAAGAAACTAGCGACCCGCCCCGGCTTCGCACGGGTACATTACTGATACTAATACTACAGAATGTCTTTAAACCTCTAACAAAACGGGCAAAATTTAGTCAAAACAAACAGAAACAAATTAATATAGGTACCTACTAAAACTCAATGAAGTAAGTAGGTGGGTATACTTTTATCGTATGAAATACCTATACTTTTCAGAACTAACAATACAATAATCACTAAATAAATAGTTACTCAAGTACCTATCTATCCATCATAGTTACAACGAACACAACAAAAAATTTACTCATAGATCTAAACTCGCACGCCTTGGCGACGACGCCCAATTCGCAACGGGCCGTGCAGCAGAAATCGTAATATTTTAATTTCGCCATAACTTCATAACCAAACATCCAATTTTAATCATTAAAAGACCAAATATTATCTACATAAACTGTTCTTAGTGATGAAATAATTTATTTTGATAAGGATTAATAGCATGAGTAAAATAAACGCGTTTAAATGTAGTCCAAAAAAAAATCAAGATTTCTAAATAAAAAAATGGTTGTTGTGCCTCACTCGTCATAGATAGGTATAGTGTGTCGCGGACTTTTTTGTAGATATTTATAAGATCTACAATTAATTAGAACATTTTATGGTTCTATCTTTTATAGTTTAGGCAGCGTACGCAAAATAAGTAACTTTTCTGGTTGATTTTTTACACCTTGTGTCCGAAAATCCCAAATAACTTACGGAACCCTATTTTTTTCCAAAATAAAATTTAGCCTATGTTACTCGTGGATAATGTAGCTTTCGAATGGTGAAAGAATTTTTAAAATCGGTCCAGTACTTTTTGAGCCTATTCATTACAAACAAACAAACAAACAAACATACAAACAAAGTTTTCCTCTTTATAATATTAGTGTAGATAGGCAAAAGAAAGATCCGTATCCGTGTCCGTATCCGTTACTATTTGGCGGATCTTTTACGGATCTATTCACATTATTAATATTACAATTATAGATTAATTATTTAAATTAGTGAGGTAGCGACTAGCAATAAAAACTATTAAATTCAATACAGATAATATTTTTGAGGATGTTTTCTTTGTAAATGATTTTTTAAAGAGTTGTGCTTTTACCCTTACGGGAATACTTTCCATCACAAATTTTACACTTTGCACATTCATCATTTACTAACAGCCTCCGTAGTCTAGTGGTTAGAGCATTGGCTCTCGACTCAGAGGTCGTGGGTTCGATTCCCGCATTAGAACAACAAAAAATGTTGTTTCCAAGTTTTGTTAGGACAATGCAGGCTGATCACCTGATTGTCTGACAAGAAAGATGATCCATGCGTCGGATGGGCATGTAAAAAGTCGGACCTGCACCTGATCTCTCGTCAGTCGTGTCGGTAATCCGTCCCACTGGGTTATGAGAGTAAAGGAAGAGGGAGTGCTCTTGTGTACTGCGCACACATTTGGGCACTATAAAATAACTCTTACGTAGCTGGCTTGGTTTTCAATGAAACCGGCCACCAGTCACCGAAATCAGTCTGGGGAGCTATTATTATATTAATTACTAACACAAAATAATTCCAAATTACACTACTAAACTTCTTTGTAGTCATTTTTTAAAACTCATGTACCAATACCAAACAAGCGTTATCTATGCTGTCCAGTGCCAACACACAAAACTATAAACAAAACAAAAGAAAGAACCACCGTGTAATTCAAGTCGAAACATGTGTGAAGATCGCGAGCACCGACACCGACTGCGTAAGAAAGTTAAGATCCGTATCCGTATCCGTATCCGCGGATCTTGACACCAAATATCCGTATTCAGATCCGTATCCGCGGATATACATTTTTAACGATCCGGCACATCACTAATAAGAAACGATGTCAAGGTTCTTTTTAAGCTTGGTGTGGGTAGCGAAAGCTACTCGAAGTTAAAATTAAATCAAAATATTTTTGACAAAATTTGCAGAAGCAAGTAATGCCCGCTACACACCTCAACAGCACAGTTTGGTCACATTAAACGTATAGAGTACTACTTTATACTACGCCGGAATTGGTGCAGTCAGACATACTAAACATGTCTACTGAGATCAAAATGTGAAATCGTTGTAAGGGTTACAGTGAAAATGCTATTTGTAACGAGATCCTAATATTTTATAACGACTAGCTGTCCAGAGGTCCGACACACGTTTTCCTGTCTTAAAAACACTACAACTACACCTACCTACCAGCTAACTTACCAACATACTGACATACTCTTCACAACATCAAAAACTACACTTACTACCTACACCTACAACTTACTAAGAGCGACCGATTTTGTTGAAAAAAAAACTTTTGCAGTCCAAACAAATAAACAGATAAACTAAACGCCCCTGTAATTAATATTTGACAGTCAAGTAACAATGCATTTTCACTTTCTTAAACCGATTGCGCGTTGATAGTTACGAAACCCTCCTTAGACATGTCCTTTTTTTTGTTTCCGGGGGGAAAATGCATTACGCATACCACCCAGGCGCAGGGGACACCCGACTGGTTATGTGGGACTCCCGTATAGGCTAATGAGACCCACGGTATACCCACTAAAAACTACCCCCACCTTCCTCCTCGCCGCCCTGTGACGGGGCCACGAGAACGATAAACACATCCGCTCACATGCGGCTCCATCCACGGCCCGAAGGCCCCAGGCGCACCAGATAGTAAGGTGCGCCTCCCTCCTCGGCCTCCACCAGTACTGTAGACATGTTCTGACATTCTCTTGTTTAGGTTATTACAATATTATAAGAGAGGATGATCTGGACATTACGACGAAAATTTAAAGTTTATCATGGTACAATATAAATAATTTCATATTGGTTTTAAGTTTTTAACGACTACCAGCTATAGCAGCGAAAGTTAATCCACACATAAATATACCATATTGGTCGTCGAATTGTCAATGACATTGATACTGAAATATCTGAAATTTTCAAGAGCTCGGCTTGGGGCTTGTGAGTCGTGAGTTATCGATGACTCTTAAATATTATTTATGGGCGGCGCCAAGTGGCCAGCTATTTACACTGCAGATCCGTGATTTATTGCTCCTTTATGTGTCAAAATGTCCCACACCGTTATCCCATGTGCAAATAGGTGTTAAAATGTTTTTGTAGAATAATACGGGATTTACATTAGTCGATTTTTGCCGTGCGGCAACTGGCAAGTCGCTTGAAAAATCGTCTTGTCATTTTTGTTGGCGAAATTGCCCGACCATAGACTAATGATTTACCTATGCTTGCGACCTAGCTGAATTTACAAAGTATATTTAAAATTAATATTTCTATTAATATAAAATTAATAAACAACATATTTAACATATTTTTATTGCGTATCTAAAAAATTTGAAACGTTAAAATTGAAACATGAAATTATAGTCGAATTTCGACCACAGGGCTACAACAATCAACCTGTTTATTTTGATCATTCTTGGTGTTTGAACCATCCAAGAGATTACGATTTTTATCGCAATAATATCTTCTTCAATTCTTCTATTACCTGATAAACTTGGTATTTACAAGTAACGATACATAATAGAAGAAACGAAAACGAATCGAAAAGACGAGTATGAATCGTACAACACAATGTAGAGACGCGTAGTTGTAATTCGTAGAGATCAGAACTACTTGACAAGAAGTGTTCTTACAAACATCCACTTATAATATTCACAGAAGATCAATTTAATGTCGCACAAAGTGAAAAGCTGATCATTTTTGTGCCGACTACCAGTTGCCTTAATAGGTAAAATGGAATTGGACCAAAATTGACCAAAGTCGACAGCAACCAAATGGTTGCCTGTGATAACTTTTACAATTTAAAACATATTTGATGTCACAATATGAATATGAAATACGCCGGTTATGGATGTTATAAGCAAGAAAATAATTAGTTTTGTATGCCTGTCATGTCGTAAGACGATGTATGAAAAACGACGATACTCGAAAGATATTAAGAACGTGGTTGCAACTATGTATTACCTAATATATTGGTCGGCGTATGTAATAGGTGTAAGATTTAAATGTACAATTTAAATGTACCGAGGTAAGTTTTTAGTAGAACGATTTCTTTCGGAAGTTTCGCGATCGTGGAGACGAACTTAACTCCATTATAACTCTAATCTATATGTACCTATATCTACCTACAACAACAAACTAATGACATATTCATACAGTTCCTACACCAACAAATAAACCTATGTTGTCTGCCTACTACTTATAGAAGTAGGGGTTTTATGGGATTACCCTTTTGGTGACTTCAAAGTTCAAATATGATTTAAAGTTACTTTTGAGTTTTGACGTTGTTAATATTCTACTATATTTATTGGCATGAATGTACTCGTACCTAAGTTCTTACGTCTAACCTAACAACATAATACAGAAACATTAAACAAATTTAACGAGCATCTTGCAAAGGTCCATTAAAAGTTTTTTTACACAGTCCTTTCATTGATACAAATGGCGGCAGTCACGGGACGAACACGGCGATAAATCACGGCCAGAGTCGAATGAGATTCGTCCGTTGTTGCCCGTTGTCCGGTAATAAACGATGCCTGATCATTTTCTCTATCAACTTGTTTTGCGATGTAATGAAAATTGTTCGCAAGTTATTTGAATCTAGTTGCTAGAGTAAAACCATCCTTATTGTAAATTGTTAGAGATTGTTTTAGAACGCCTTAAAAATTTTATCAAGCAACATAGCCACATCATAATTGGTTTATTGATACTGGAGTTTCTCATAATTAAAGAAAACAGATTTAAAGATAGAGATTGCTATTTTGTAGCTAAGATATTCGAGTT
This sequence comes from Glaucopsyche alexis, assembly GCA_905404095.1. Classification (NCBI taxonomy): domain Eukaryota; kingdom Metazoa; phylum Arthropoda; class Insecta; order Lepidoptera; family Lycaenidae; genus Glaucopsyche; species Glaucopsyche alexis. The sequence continues at coordinate 13,978,806 of FR990047.1, forward strand.
GCTAATAAAATAGCTGTAGAGAATTTCAATTCGTGTAAACTGTAAAGGATTTACGGTTTATAAATAAACTAAAAGTTAATTGACGTTGTGATAAAAAGTAACACCACCGGTTCAATCACAGAATAAAAAATATTATTTGCTTACATACAGAGGAACAGCTTTCATAGAGCAATCCAAATTGTGTCAGGGTTGGCACTGAAGATGGGAGTAAATTAAACTAAGTCTAGCGTCAATATAAGGTTAGGTATTGAGAAAATCTAATTGGTACACAACTCAAGGGGTTTATTTACAAGGTCATGGACACTTTTATGATAAAGTCTTACTTTATTATAAAGGTGTCCATTTGTATTCCACCTATTAAAAAATAAATATTTACTTAACTATTATTATCCTTATGGTAGGTAAAATATAAGACATTATTATTTATTCTATATATATATATACACACATTACATAACCCTTTTTTATTTCATATTATTTGTATTTAATATTCTTATATTATGATAAAGTTGAAACATTTGGTTGCCATGACGATAATTTATTATTTGTCCTCATGATACTAATATAATCAGTAACACACATCACAATTCTTAATCTTACATGACAAAAACTCTAACACTCATAGATATATAATATTAAAAAGAGGTAGATATGTTATAAACGCGTAAAAATGAAGACTCGAATTGGCCCGAGTCGGGTCAATTTTGGTTAGTGTGCTCCGCGAGTAATAGCGTGTTTTGTGATACTATGCGACGTTGACACATTGACACGCGTCCCATGTCAATGTGTGTCGTGGCACAGAAATATTGTCAGTTTTGTAAGGATATAACGTATCTATGTAATAATTAATCAAAGCTAACACCAAATTAAAAAAATTTGATATCCCTTCGACGGTCCACAAATTTTACTGGATTTTTCCAATATTCTATAATAAGTCTATCAACATTTTACAATTTCACTAGTTTTATTACAATATAACGGTTTTTACAATTTTACGGTGACACATAGGTACATTGAACATAATATGCTTGTAGTAGTGCAATCGTCTTGAGAACTTACTATGTAGCTGTTCATCTGTACCCCAAGCAGGAACATTTTGCGGTATCGTTACGTGTACGTAAACGTAAAAAACCTAAAAAATATGAGAAATTTAGTATGAAACTTTTAGTTTTCACTTTTTATACAATATTTCTCGCTTACGTACACGTAACGATACCGCAAAATGTTCCTGCTTGGGTTACTGTTCTTCTTTTATCTGCGGTACCATACTTGGGCAAATTTGCATAGCAACAACACTGTGTACAGCGTGCTTTTTGGCAAGCCAATAGCATACTTTTTGGCAAGCTGGTTACTTTAGCTGTGCGTTCATTTTGGCAAACGCATCTCCATTCTCTATCTCTATGTGAGACTACGAGTACATAGTATTACTATGGGTGTCTTTTTTTAATGGCCCTTTTATGGGCCGTCTTGTTTCCCCATCAACCAGTTGGGGGAATTAATAATAATCAGGACAATTTTTTGCTTATTGCATTATTACATTTATATTTATTTAATTTTATACATTTCCTGTTTTTAAGTTCTATTATCTAATTTGTTCTAGTCTCTATTTATATATTATTTCTTGTTGCATTATCTTTAACATTATTTACTTTGCTTAATCATTCTGTTATGCTTAACATTTTTCTATATTATTTAACATTTCAGTTGAATACGGATGTAAGAGTCGGTTAAGTTGAACTTGCATTGGCTGTGTTGATTAAATCACAAGCTATGATTAGGCTTAACATATTTACATCTACATTTGTAAGGAAATAGGAATCATTATTTAATGTCAATGTTGAACCGAGTTCACCCCAAATGGGCCGGTAATGTTCGCCGATTGAGTTGAGCCGAACGTCCCTCAGCAAATTAACTGTGCTTTATCAGCGCGCCTATTTATCTCAACTTCTGCACGCTGAATAGTTAAGTTTTTTAAGAAAAAGTTGTATACATTTTGCTTGTGACCTTTTTCAATATTTTAAGATGTCATTAATACTGTTAAGTAAGTTGCAAACAAGAAGAAACAAACATTCCAAATTTATCAATCTAAAGCGCCATTATTGGTGTCAAGAAACTGGTATTAAAAAAAAATTTTACCCGACTACGCGGAATCCAAAATGAAGAGTTATGATTCTGGCAGTCTATGTACCTAAGTATATATGTAAGTATGTTTATTTTTATTACACCGTAGCGCCTAAACCACTGCTACGATTTTAATAAATGAGGTATCAAAAGATTCGTAATTAATAGCTCGGGTAACATCTAATATATCTTACTAATATTATAAATGTGAAAGTTTGTGAGGATGTATGGATGTATGGATGGATGGATGGATGGATGTTTGTTCCTCTTTTACGCAAAAACTACCGAACGGATTTCGATGAAATTTGGTATGGTAGTAGTTTAGGCTCTGGATTAAAACATAAGCTACTTTTGATCCCTGATAAGTACAGAATTCCCGCGGGACACCCGATATAATATTTACGCGGGCGGAGCCGCGGGAAACAGCTAGATATAAATATAATTCTCGTGTCATAGTGTTCTTAGATACACTCCTCCGAAACGGCTTGACCTATTCTTATGAATATTTTTTCGGTGGTAGTGTTTCAAACAGGCTTGACTCCTTAGACCTACCTAGAGATGTAGCATCGCTCTGCATCCTCTATCCGTTATATTACGGGTAGTACTCCGAGGAATTGTTCGGACTTATACCTACTGAAAATTTTCGCCACCGTTCCAAGTGATAAAATAATAATAATAATATCTATGGACGCTTTACACCACGTCAATCTGATCACGTGGTAAGTTCTCGAAGAACTTACCACGGGAATATTTATCATCCTCATCACCTTGATGAGTGGCAGTCCTCCACCGTGCGCTTTACCCAAAACTTTCTGCCGCGCACTGTAAAACTCTGGAATAAACTGTCGCCAGCAGTATTTCCGGACCATTACAACCTGCAAACCTTCAAGAAGGGAGCGTATTCCTCCTAAACGGCCGGCAACGCACTTGCAACTCCTCTGATGTTGCGGGTTTCCATGGGCGACGGTAATCGCTTTCCATCAGGTGATCCGTTTGTTCGGTTGCCCCCTAGTTTTATAAAAAAATTAAATAGTTAGCTGTAGATTAACATTAAAATATATTCTATTAGGTATAGCTCATAGAAAATACTAGTATAGCTAAAACTAGCATTTTCTACACGGAGCTAGCGAATATTACAATATATTACCTTCTCATAATACGTAATACCAAAGTAATATGTCATATAATTAGTTAAATTAATTAAAGTTTAACTATATAAAACTTATGTAATTATGTAACTTATTATTTTACTTTTTCAATATAATATGTAATAATTATACTTTCATCTTTGTTAACCTAAATTGTTTTACTCTGGTCCAGTAGAATCTCTATCTTGGAGCTATATAGAAAATCAAAGCTTAAAAACTCCAAGCATCATTCCGACAGTAATTTTGTATTAAACTTAAATAAAGAAAACCCAAATCTAATATCGAAAAACCTTTAAGAGCCGTGGACTAATGAGATGGTTTGGTCACGTTGACGGCTCAATCCGTACAAGGGTTCCAAAATAAAGATAAAAGCACCATATAAAGGAGTTTATTTAATATCATGCGACTCGGGGACATCAAAAGGCGCATCTCGGAGGATATTGAAGTTTGATGACAGTTCGCAACTCGAGTCGGCGAGAAGCTGTTTATAAGACGTGTACGTACTACGCGACGTAACAGAGAAAGTACGCGATATAATCTTCTTCTCTTTAATCTAATAACTTAACCAAAAGTTTGTAAGTAATTTTTGAATTAATTTTTCAAATTACTTCAAAAATTACTGTCCGATTTCATTCAAAGTAATTTTCCTAAAGAGTATGTAGCATGATCCATCAGTATAAAAAAATTCAAGTTTCTAAGTCTCATAGCTTAGAATTGCCAGAGGGGGGAGTAACTTACAAATCACTTTGGAAGTCGATTATTCTAAAATAGTTTGAAAAAACCTGCCTTTAAATTTTAAAAGATCTATTCAAAGTAACACCACACGATGGGATAGAATGAAAAAATATTTTTCTTCCCCACTTCAAATGTATGGAGAGCCACCCCTAAAATGTAAAATTAATATTATTTTTTAATGCTAAAAGCGAAATCTATACAGTCTTTAACTATACCATAGTTCATCCATTTATATTCATTATTACAGAAGCTAGAGGCGCGGACAGACAGACAGAAAGACGGACGGATAAAGCGAAATTATAAGGGTTTTTTAAGCATTACGGAACCCTAAAAATGGATTGCTATTCCAATGTCTCGCTAAAACTCGAGAACGGCTGGACCGATTTGGCTTATTTTGATGTGGAAGTTCAGGAAAACCTTCCCTGGACTTCCTGTTGGAAATATTAAAAAAATACTTAAGACATCGATTGAATTTTCCCGTACTAACTGTAGGTGCGTTAAGTTATCTGTTTGGTTTATTGCGAAAAAGCGGCTGGCCCCAGTAGGTTGTTAGGTGTAGGTGTCTAGTTCATAGTAAGACAGAACAATGTATACTATTATATTAATTGTATGAAATAGTATAAAACATAATATAGACTGCTATGCGGCAACGAAACTAATCGCCGTGGTACAAATAAAAATGATTGGGCGTCATAAGTACCTACCTACATGTCGCATTCATTATTTTCCAAGTCGCGTCGCAGTCTGTACACACCTTAAAGATTTTTATTTATCATTTATATTATATGACTTTCAGAGGAACTTAAATCGAAAAGAAATTGCACTGCAAACTTTATAATGGAAATGCCGTGGAATTTGTTTAAATCACTTCGATTCTACACTACATTCTAAAATATATTTGTAAAGTTTTAAAAGATTGTCTTATGTTTGTGGCTGTGTATCGCAAAACGCAATGTAGGTTGCCTTTCTTTCTTTTAAATATCTAACATTATTTTTTCAGACAAAATTTAATAAAATATTATCCTGACATGGCTCGAATTGCATAAGTGTTAAAAATATTATTATTTTTAAACAAAAAATTAAACCGACTTCCAAAGTAAAAATACCCTTCAGGCTTCACTACCCAAATACACTAGGTACTTAAATAAAAAATTCAGACCTGAAGGTCGATTCTACTAATTAGGTAAATCATGCAATAATACAGTTACGATCGAGTCCCGATATATTTATACTACAAAATGGTATTCTCATAAACGTCACACCAACGTCAAACCAGTTTTTATTGACCCAAACTCCAGTTTACGATATCAAGTCGATTCATTTATATAATTCAATTAAAGGAAAATGAAAGTGTAAGTTAAAATTACGAGAATAGGGGTTATGTATAAACTCATACGACTAAGGGTTAGTTCACACCGCGACGATACGCGACGCTCCGCAGCGCTGAATTTTAAGATAGCTACTTAAAAATTAACTTTATTCGCTACACGTATGTATGTATATGTCACCGTAAAATTGTAAAAACCGTTAGATTGTAATATTGCTAGAGATATTATAATATGCTGACAGATTGTCAAATACAAATTTCTCCATACAATTGTACGCATTATTTTTCGTTAAATTGTAATATTTACCGTGCCGATTGGTTAAACGGTATGTGCCCCGCGCCGCCATGGATTTGTTTGCTTTTTCATAATAATAATTATAGCGAAAAAAATGCGTACAATTGTATGGAGAAATTTGTATTTGACAATCTGTCAGCGTATTATAATATCTCTAGTAATATTATAATCTAACGGTTTTTACAATTTTACGGTGACATAATATACACGTTTTATATTGTCATTATTCATGCGCTGTGGATCGCGATGCAACCTGACTTTCGAACTCTTACAATGAAACTTATTTTGTAATTAATAAAGTTTAATTTTGAATAGCTGTCTTACAAAATATGCAGATCCGTGTAGCGTAACGTTTCGTTTCGGTGTGAATTGTCCCTTAAGCTTCAGCAATATTTTAGTTTCGTGTGAGCATCAGGTGTGAGGTTGACAACAATTAAAATGGGATATTACTTTGTAAATGGCTTTCCCTCACCTCCTCCTTACTTTATTGTAGCATAAAGAAAGTTACGCTGTAAACTCGACGTAAATCGCATATACGACCCGCACTCAGAACCTCAATTCTCGTATTTAAAGTAAACAATTTAAACAGTCAACTTCAGTTTGTTTGGATTGAAAGTGTAGCGTCATGTTACCGTGAACGGATTTTATGCCGTTTCGACCAATCAGAGCGCGTTTCACGTTGGTTTAACGTTCATAAAAACACCTTTTGAGAGTGCAAGCGTGTCGAGACTTGATTGTAATTGTATGAATGCAGGTTTTATTTAGCAGAATTGCCCCCCAGATATAACAGAGAATTAATACGGCCATTTCAGAAATTCGGTAGACGGCGCTAAGCCTTCGGATACGTTATTGAAAGTTAACATCTACAAAAGTTAAAAGATTACAATTACCACCGGTTCAGAACCCCAACCCAGCAAGAAGAACCAGCGCGCCGTAAGTAACTCTCCTTCTAGCAAAAAGGATAGCCGAAATTCTTCTTGTAAACTCTTCTTTATATGTAAACAATTTTTCTTAAATGTAAGCAATTAACAACATTTTAAATTGCAATTGCAATTCTAGTTCGTTAAAGTAGGTACTACACTCAAATTGCCCCCGTACCATATTCCTTGGATATGCTGCCTTCTTCTCTCTTTTTTGGCGTCTTTTGACTTTTTTAAATCACCAGTCGCGTAGGATTTTCTCTACATTTAGAGGCTTACGATCTACCTAAGATACCAATTAGTATTTAGACTTAAGACTATTATAGTATATGTAGTATTTGGTGGCCGTCTGCAATCGGCAATCTGTATGCGCTTTAATGACACATTGATTCGCATATATTTCTAAGGTACTTTAATAGTACGTATAGATAATAGAACATACTAGCGCTCAAGACTTCTCCAATAAATAAAGTAACATGTCCTGACTGATTCATCAACGGGCGCCGTGGCAAAATTACTGAATCTGGAAACGTTATATTTGGACCGTCGCTTTGCTTCCTTTTGTGACGTATAGGTCTTAAGAAGGTATTTTACCAAATTCACACCCAAAAGGGGTAAAAAATTAAAAGAAGGGGTAAAAAATTTAAATAAAGAAATTCGTGATATTGCTTTTTGGCATGATTTCATGATTGCTCTAATTCAACATTTTACAAAAGTCGACTTTTTGAGGGATAAAAAGGGGGTAATAAACTTGATTAAGGAAAAAATATTTAATTTGAACTTTGTAAATGTAATCCTGAAAGAAAATAAGTAAGCACAATATGTTTTATGATTTTTGAATATTTAACCCATAAAGGGATGAACGGGGATATAAAAGTCTTTTTTTTTTCAGAGTCAAACTCTCATGCTTGACCATTTTACTATGTGTGTTGTATATTTTTCAAGCTCTTTTTTTTTTTTTTTTTGATACCAAAAACCTCCTCAAGTCAGATAATAACATACATATTACCTACATAGAGAGCCAAAATCATTATCCTTCCTTTTGGCTTCGCCGTAGTTGGGTAAAAAGGGTTCCATTTCCATTTACTATTTCCATGCAAACGAAGTTGCGGGCACCAGCTAGTATAATATAAAACACTTTTTGTTTAAAGTCTTCTTAAACGGAAAAGTAAATAACACTTTCGCTATAGAGTGATTGCCTTAAGAAAGTAACAAGGCGTTTTATATTTTAGGACGTTAAAGAGACTTTAACAGAAAATTCAAATGTGTCGTTTTATCGGCAGTAAAAATAAAAAAGAGTGTAAAGCCACCCTATATTCAAAGGAACTGTAAATTTGATCGTAAGGACTCTACGTACTTTTGTCGATTCGATAAAAGAATAAAATATTTAACACAGGCGCAAATATAATGTTTGTTTATTCTTATGTTAAAAATCTACGCCTCTTAACTTTAATTTGAAATAATTCAAAAAGTTTACTAAACATATTCATGAATAATATTATTACATAAACAGTATTAATTATTGTGTAAAACTAACCCACCTTTATGTAATTTTAAATTTTTTTTAAAATTAACTAGGTACTAACTAAAATGAGATTTAAACACTGCCAAGTCAATGTTTAAGTATCTTATTATAATATTTAATCATTTCTTATCTTTATATTATATTTCTAGCTGATGCCCGCTCCGCCCATGTTGTTAGTACAGTAACCCACGGGAACCGTATATGTCCCGCGATAAAAAGTAGCCTATGTCATTTCCCGTGGTCTACTTTATATATGCGCCAAATTTCATGATAATCGGTTTAGTAGTTTTACGTGAAACTGTAAATAAAGTTCCCACGGGAACCGTACATTTCCCCGAAATAAAAATTAGCCTATGTCCATTCTTAGGCTCTAGACTATCTGTACCAAATTTCATTTAAATCTGTTCAGTAGTTTTGGCGTGAAAGACGGAAAAACATACACACTTTCCCATTTATAATACCTATTAGTATGGATAAAGTCAACAGTTTGAACGCAGCTTTACGTCTAACGCTGTAGTACTCAAAAATCCATTTAAATACTCTCCTACGTCCATAGGAGAATTGCCCATTTAAAGGGTGATGTTTATTTTTCCCTTCCCCGAGCTACCTTTTATCGCCGTTAAAACTTAAGGCAAGAATTACGACTTAAAGTAAGGATTATATTACAATACCCATTCTAAAACCTGTTACGATTATGGAGAGTATGAAAATGTTGGTTTTGGAGCGTAGAGTTATGTGATAATAATATACCGTAACATAAATAAATAATATGGTAGCCCTTATCCATAATATCGCGCGTAAGTGTTTTCATTTTGAAACAATACGCGTATGTACATTGAGGTATACCTACATTGAGTATTTTAGAAGATCCAACCGTATTGGTAGGTAGTAGGTAGGTATCTACTTAGTTAATAAACAAAGTACTTAAGGTAATCGTTACAAATAAATAAGATTGAAGTGTTTGTTTGTAATATCAAATTATCAGCTTTGCACTAAATGCATATTATATACGGTATCTTCACCATTAAAATATTTTTTTAAAAGTTTGTCTAACCGTATGTTTGTTCTCTCTAATCTCTGAAACAGTCGGACTAATTTCGACCAGACTTTCACTGGAGATAGCTGATGCTATTAGGAGTAACTTAGGCTTCTTTTATCGTAGGGTTCCGTTTAAAAAAACACTAGGGTTTCGTTTCCATTAATAGTTCCACGCAAACCAAATTGCGGGCACCAATAGTTACTATATTTTGATATAATGTTATACGAGGAGATATTTAATCTTGCATTTTCAGTCAAAACTTAATACGAATATATACTTAATGTACGGCCCGAACCATCTTTAGCCATAGACTATCTTACTCTAACTGAAATAACTTATTTTAAAATATTACGTGAAATACTTCAATGAAGCATACTGGGCAACGCGAATAAAGTGTTCTGTGATACTGGGTTATTTATTAAAAAAATCATTTGAATCTTTACTCAACGCAAATAACAGTACACTTCTAAAGGGATTAAATGAATTTTCTTCAGTAATAACAATAGAATACAGACACAATTTCCATCCAAGCTGATATTAGTTATGTGTTATTGCCACAAACATAGCATCAAACGCTTTGTGGTAAATATTAATCGCTAGTCGTAACAATTTACAATCTCAATATAATAATTTAATTCTGGTTAGAATACGAGAAGGGGATCAAAACACGATATCAGTGTTAACTCGTTTGCATAAAAGCGCTTTATTTTATTGTTATGTGATTTTAAAGTACGACAGTGAACAATATTGTTGTACGAGTATGTATCTGCCTTCTGCCCGTAACTTTACGGTGTTATTATAAATCTCATTTATTTACAAAGTAACGGTTATGGAACCATCGAAGAGACTTCCAGAAAACGGGCATAGTGTTTTAAATTTTATTTTTGTCGCTTTACGATTTAATGCCGAATGATTTTGCAAACGATTCCTAATTTGTAAGTACTTATGGCACGTCTTACCTAATACCTACATACCACATTTCATATTTACAAGCTGTTTTATATTAACCTCTGAGACAACTTCCTATATTAAATTTAGATAGGTAAAACTTGCTTATTCATAAACACTAGGTTAAATATCTGAATAATATAGTTAATATTCTTTAAATTAGCATTTTTACACAACACAAAATCATATTGTTTTAATAAGAAAAGCTGCAGCTATATTTATAATATAAGTTTAAATAACCGCCTCCTTTTATGGAAATCGGTTAATAATGGGACTTGTAGACAATACAAAATATGCGATGCCAATAACAAGTCTGAAGGCCGAATAATCTCGAGTTTTCCTTGAAACCAGCTAGTTGTAAAAAAACAAAGTAACTACGCATAAAATGGCAACGTGTTTGTTCCATTTGATAAGTTAAATGTCAATAAAAATAATATAACAGGAAATTAAATACAAAACATTAAAGCAATTGTAGATTATTAGATCATAAATACATATTATTCTTTATTAAACTTCTTATGTATGCATAATATCCATATGTGGTACAGCTCTATAAAAGCTAAAACTAGTCTCAAAAATAATTTCCACAGTTTTTAGCAACAGCTTAGCTATATTATAGGAAATAAGGCACTTGTACTAAGTCATTACGGGCTAATTTTTCAATTGTCTGAGGAATAAATATGTGAATTTGACAGATTTGGGCTGATTTTTCAATCGTTTAAGGAATAAATATGTAATTTTGTACAGATTTTGTATGAAACATCAGTCAAAGTCACATATTTATTCCTCAGGTATGAGTATCTGAAGATTGAAAAACAACCCTTATTATAATTAATAATATCTTCGTTACGCAAGTGTCTTATTTTATTATTATTCATCTACATAGGTACCTAGTATATAAACCAAATAAAAAAAATTAAGTAATTCCCGAATCCGAATGAAAAAAGGAACCAATGACGAATTATAGCTAAGAACACTCTCGTTCATGTCAGCTTTCAAGCAAAACAACTAGATTAAAATCCATTTGGGAGTAACGATGCCACGGACAGACAAACAAACAGACACACACACAGAGAGAGTACAGATAGACACGTCAAACGTATAACCCCCCTTTATTTTTATCGGGGGTTAAAAATGAAGTCGCTTTCTTTCCTGTTCGCTTAGATCTTTTGAACTACTGATTACAACTACTACAACGGATTTTAATGTAGTTTTCAGCAATAGATAGAGTGATTCAAGAGGAAGGCTTATAATTTATATTAAGTATGTATAATTAATAATACACCCGTGCGTAGCCGGGGCGGGTCGCTAGTTAATAATACCGTTGCAGTGGTGATTTCATCCTTACAATAGACTAACCGACGGGTTTGAATAGACATACTTTCAGTTTTCAATGAAAATAATTACGCTACAAAACATTTCACTCGGAGTAGGTATCATGGGTCTATAATATATTTCCAAAGCGCCTATATAAAACATAAAGCAATACAGGCTGAGCGCTAAAGGAATGATGTCATCTTGCAGGGGTCCTGGGATGACGTCAGCCTCTTACTCACCCCTACCCTATATAAAACTGAGTCAACAGGTCACAACTATGTTGAAACATATATTTGTTATTGCGTAATATCCTCCCCTAACTAAAGCAATAATAATTGTTAACGAAACTCAAGCACTCAACTTTTTTTAGAATGTGTGCAGTTTCAAAATAAATATGTGTAGGTGTTTACTTTTGTAGAAAAACATGTTACTAGTAGTATATTAATGACAGAGCAAATTATAACTGTGATCAATAGAATAATTTTTAAGAAAGCTAATTGTGAAATTATATTATAAATGGTAGCTATAGTTTATAGTTATATTCCATATTTGCACTTAATATATTTTATGACATAATAGGTACTATTAATAATAATTATCGAGTAGTTTGCCAGTAGTCAACAATCAGCATCAATAGTGCTGTTGACAATATTTTTTTTTTCCTTTTCATTGTTCGACAACACGATATTAAGCTATATAAAACCCATGTGTGTAAATCTTAAAAAAATAACGAACGTACAAACAATTAAAATTGATTGCCAATGTACATCAATATCAGATTGTGACGTAACGAATCGAGAAGGAGATGTTCAATATTTTTTATTTCTTTATAATTGTTTATCGCGTCAACCTCAATATATAAGTATTTCTAATAGATTTTTGTATCTCTAATCAACAATTTAAAAAAAAATATTTTGTTAAAATGACGTAATATTCGACAGTTTCGACGCAACATCCCTATTTATTTTATTGTAAAATGTAAAATTGTTAATTGATGTAAAAAATTTTCTTATATTGATAATTAAAGTGTTCATTAAAATTTTGTCGTTGTTTAAAATTCAAATCAAAGCGAGAACTAAGCTTGAAATCGTGATTTTGAATTGTTCTGAGATAAAATCCTTTATTTCAATTTCGGTCACGCGATATCGAGGAAACAACAATTCACAGGCCTCTGTTGTGAAATCACAAATTTGTCTTTATATTTATCATTAACATTTACTTGAATGTTTTTCAATAAACTTAAAAACCGCAAGCGAAAGCACGTATTTTATCACGTAACGTACATTATTTGCAAAATTACATTAAAATTCCAGACGTACCTTAAACGTCATACCTGTCTCTCCATGTAGGTTTGAGTTTCTAGTCAGCTCAATTCAGGTTTATCATCAGACGTTTTCCATCATTAAAAACGAGGAAAATTCTTATTTCAGATTATATGGCTCTAATTTAAATAAGGTCCGGTAAAATCAATTACGCATATGATCATTTGTACATATTATGATCTTCTGCTTATTTAGAGACGTTTAGACAGAAAAATAATGGTCATACTCGAAATAAAACTTCTATATTGAGTTTTGGGCGAGTTTGCGTTGAGCGGAACTTCTCCCATACATGAGAATGAGATGATTTTTTTACTTTGATTATGCCTAAACGTCTATAAATCATAATATTATACCCAAAAAGCCCACCAACTGTTTAAAAAATATGATATTATTTAATAATAATTAAACTAATAAAATAAATAATTTTCGTTAAAAAATGGGGTAAATTTTTCGATGTTAAGTGAAAATAAGGTGAAAAAATAAATATTTTAAAACAAAAAAAGCACATTGTTGGGAATGAAGTTGGGATATAAAAAGGTAAGTTTTCACCCACCCACCACCATTATTATTATTTTTATAGACAAAAATAAAAAACCAAAAACATGGTTATTTAAATTTTTCCCATAAATTTTGATGTTATTAGAAAAAAATGTAAATACAAAAGTTGTAGATCTTTTTACTACTTAGGTATATTGTACCTACAACTTTGCTAATTGACTTTTTTAGATAGGACTTGTAGTTTTGCCGGAAATCGAGATAAACCGCTTTTTACCGTTAAAAACTCTCCCCTTTCACTTCCCGACCTCAAATCTCCCTTAAATTATTTTTTTCCTTTATTTTTGTTATATTCTTTTCCTTTTCCAATGAGTTTCATCGTACTTTTTTTTTTGTTTCAATAATTATCGGTACTGGTCTAAAATATGGGCCAAAAATTCAAAAACTACGATAATCTGTTGCTATCTTAAAAGTTACGGAACTAAAAAGGACTTAAAACTTTTTTGCTGTGATTGAAAAGCAAAATTACTGTTCAAATCCTTGTTACAGTTAGTTTTTTAATTAGTAAAATCAATTTTGTTTTTATTTTCACATTTCAAATGCTGTGATGTCACTCGTGATGCTCTCCAACGATCTCACTTTTGTGATGACTGTATTTCATCAACGGTTGATCGTATAAAATACGTAGGCTTCCCTTGTCACTTACCTTTGGAAACCTTCATAGAAATCCCTACCTATTATACAGGCTCCGGCTATGAAGAAGCAGCCTTCGCCACTGCTGGCTAATAATGTTCTTTTCGGAAAGCCTATAAAAACTATGTTCCCCTTTCATATTTCAGCTGTCTTCCATATACATCTAAACAGTTTGTTTTTAATTAGCGATGGACTCATTTATGTTTCTATAAATCAAGTTTTACGAATATATTATTATCATTAAATTTCAATAGAAGTAACGTGTGAACAACTGTTATCCTTAGACTATTCAGATGGTATCTCCAAATACCAGCAAGAGATTAATGTCGCTCGAACACTATTTTAGTCCCAGTGTAGCTAGCACAAGCAATCATTTAGATTAAAGGTTGTCTGAACGGCGTCGTAGATTTCAGATAAGCGTTCGACAAAGCTGCGGGCTTAACACTAAATATAGAGATGATTACAACCCGCTATATATTTCTGTAGCTTTGCATAAATTGAGGACTCGCAAAATGTAACTTCAATCGCAACTACTAATGTAAACAATAAAAATATTTGTATCATAAATACTATAAAAAATATTACACGCACCTGCCCATATATAGGTACATATTATTCTCAATATATTCCCGATAAACATACACGTCAGAAATCTTTAAGGTCGTCACAGACGGCGAAAATAGGTACTGCATAATATAATATTATGTATTTTATCTTGAGATGCCTGGATATATTTCATGTACTGTAAGTACGTAACATGGAAATAATTATATCGTTTCTTAGCCATAGGTATGTGATAGATAGTACAAACTGTATAACAAGCGATATTTTTTCTTAACATAAAAATTTAATGTACAGAATGTCCCAGAAGTCGACGTCGTCCCTTCGAAGGCTTAGGAAACTCTATTAGCTTTGTTTACAACCGTGGTCAATAGCAGGAGTGGTCAGGATTCCATAATCTAAATTTGTACCCTACAATACGGGAAATTGTAGTTGCGGCAGTTGAAAAACTGACATGAGGTGTAATTTTTAAGAAATTATTAAAAGTGCCAATATCTTGAAAACTAAAGATTTTTACTAAGGTAATATGTAATATAAAATAAGCTCATGACTATGAGCTGGTCTATCAGCCTTCGAAGGGACGACGTCGACTTCTGGGACAACCTGTATGTATCTTCGCCGTCTGTGATACCCCTTAACCGACTTCCAAAAAGTAGGCGGTTATAAGTTCGGTTGTGTATAAATATACAGGATTATTTTTTCACCAGTACAATAAATCAACATAGGTAATAGTAGTCAAAAATAAAAAATACTAGCGATTTTTGTTACTACCCCTTTGGAACAAAAAAACAAAATTATGAATCCCCGAACTTATCCGCTGAACTAATACAAAATGTGGATGCATTACGCATCTATCGATGTTTCGTTACCAACTCGTGCGCCGCACAGTGTGTAATATTGCCTTAGATGCGGCCATCCATGTTTTATGAGCTCATTGGATAGCTCTAATTGAGAAATACAACAATGTAGAAGTAACCATAGGTTTCTGTTGCTTGGTTTTTGAGATATTAAAAAACTCGAGAAAATTCCATAGTTACCATAGAAACACAAAATTATACCTAAAAACCTTTTTTTAGATACTATTGTAGACATCAACTTGTAATAGTCAGTTTCCTGGTGGTTAAAAGTGTCCATGAGATTAGAAAAATATAATTAAAAACCAGTAATTGCCTTTTATACCTTATTATGAAAATATTTTTTTTCTTAAAAAGAGTAGATTATTGGCAATCATTTTAAAGTCCAAAAATCTTGTTTATATATTACTTATTCGTTTTAAAAATTTCATGCAAAAACAATGTAGGACTTCGGAGATATTGAAATAAAAATTTTCAGGCTAGGGTTGTCACTTGAGAATTTTTGTACTTTCTATAACGTTGTCGAAAAAATAAAATCGTACAAGATAATGATAGACAATAATATAAATAGTAATTACAGCAAATGAAAATTAGTTTTCGTGTAAGTTTTAACACAAGATTTTTTTGATCATTTGTGGCGCTTTGTGCGGGTTCAGTCTGGATGATTACATTATGTATAGAAATTTTCAAAAGGCTAAGAACTATCTTGGGAAGAACCTTTCGCTTGTTTATTTTTTGCAACTATTTAGAGTAATGTATAGATCAGAGGACTCCAAAGCGCGGTGAAACAGGTCTAACACTGTAGTTTTTCTATTAAATTTTCGTGTGTGGTGTTCTCTGTCGTATCGTCAATATTTGTTCCGGGACTCACTGGCTTGTTCTGATAGCATACCAACTGGCAAAGGACTAGCTTTGATAATTTGACTCCCATGCATTAATATTTTGTGCAAAGTGACGGACATGTAGCACCACCTGTACTTATCTACATATTTTGTGGCAACATTTATGCAAAAAGTATGAAACTTTTCTACATCGATTTCTAGAGAACTTGAGAGCACCACCAATAAAGTGTGTAGATCGTCAACAAATCATCTTTCTATGCCTAAAATATCTGCAAAAGTTTCTCGGTGCAAATCTGATAATGCAGTGCGTACCGTGTTGCCGTCATTTGTAGTTCCTGCGTTCGGACGAACAACTTAACATTTCCTCTCTCGTTAAATGGCGTCGCTGCATTATGCACACAATTCGATTATAAGTAAAAATATATTTTTTCATTTTTGAAGTAAAACTTCCTTAGGCGCGACTAGGGAGTAACTCAGATTTTTTTCCGACTTAAGCAACGCTATTCTTTAGTCTATAGTCTGATGACAAATGTCACCAGTTGTCATTTGCATTATTTGTTAATTATGATGTATATTGAGATGACAACCCTATTTTCATAGAAATTTTCAAAACTCATAGAAATGAAATATCTCCGAAGTCCCATGAGATAGGCAAGTAATATTTTAAGATATTGAAGATAATTATATAATGCATCAATGTAAAGTAAGAAATACTGCCAAAACGCTAGGACAATGGAGAAAACGAATTATTTCTGAAAATCATAAATTAATCAATAATTCTTAAATTACTGCAGCAATAACCATTTATTTTTGCATAAAGGTAGACGTTATTGTGTGTAGGTTGACTTATTTACAAAAAATTTACTTTATGTTATAATTTTAGAAAATATGCTTCAAAGACTGATTTTTTATAAAATCATAAAATCCAATTTTTTTTCAAAACTAAGCAAAAACAACTACTAGTTACTTCCCCAATGTTTTACATCATAGTAATATCTAACGATTGAAATCATAAAATATGGATGGCCGCATCTTCGGCAATATTACACACTGTGCGCCGCCCAGCCGATCGCTTACCCTTCGCCCCCTACCTCATACCGCACCCGTTGACGCCTTGTACTTAGTGCGCCCATGCGGTATTAGATTTGTTATAGGATAAAATAATTGAAATGAAAAAGAAAAAAAAATTGTGAAATGTACTCTATTATCGATACCATTGACGTGGTAAAATTTATTGTACCGATGAAAAAGTATTCCTGTATATAGATATATCTTCAAAATTATAAAGATTGTGTTGAGAAATTGTTAAAATGTTAGTCGATTTTAAAAGCATTTTTACTTTAGAAGTCGGTTTTCATTTTTTGTTTAAAAATAATAATTGTTACAAATACTCTAGTCTCTACAAGCTTTGTTATTACTAAAGAGAAGTAGAGATCGTGAATGGTGCAACATGTAATATCTTAAGTAATTTAATTCCTAAATCAACTTAATCCAGGTAGTGCTCTTTGTATTAACTTCCTACGTCGTTCCCAGCCATCCAATTTTCTAAGATAGGTTTTCTTAACGTCTGCCGATGGCAATTTCGCGTGTCTGCACTTTAGGATTCTCGTGCAAGTTGAAAAAATATATATCTCATATTATGCATCTGGGCCCTTACTATGAACTGAAATTGATCTTGTGATTTTTGCTTCATTTAACAACATTCATTGCTTGGTGCAATATTTGCGAAAACATTTCATGATCTCCCGTTGCGCAATGGTTATGGTGTACGAAATTTTAATGCGCAGGGCAGTTTAAATTCTGACACATATGAGGCTCATGGTATAAGGCACTGGGCTCGTTTTTACATGCAAATATTGGCCCTGATCTCGTCATCTTGCGTAAGTACCTTTCCAGAGATTTATTGTTTCATGCAGATGTGTTCTTTAAAATTGCAATTATTGACATCCTTTTGAACATTTCGAAAGTAATGTAAATTTTCGGAAACCGTTCGTCATAAAATGGGTTAAACGTGGTACTCATTTAGTATTTACTGAGTCAATATGACTGTTTGTTTCTTTGGTTGTCACGAATACATTAGCCTGAAAACATTTAAAAGTAAGTACCTACTCTTTTATATAAAAATCTTTTTGTCGCTTAAATATTGCAATTTTGCAAGTAGGTAATAACGGTTGCATAACACCAGTCAACAAAAAAAAAAATTTTTTTGCGCATGGGTTTTACTTGATTTATTCTGAATATATAAGCAAATATTTATAAAAAAGTGCGATTACAAATCGAAAATGTTTGCTTTTTAAGAAGTTATAGCGATTTGACCATTTATGATTTTTGCTTCCAGTTAAAGTCGGTCTTTGTGCTCTATTCCTGGCGAAAGAGAGGTATGGTATGGGGGTTGTCTTTCTTACATCCCTCCTTGTGTACGACGGTATGACCTCGCATATTATAAAGAAATAACGTGTTTAATTTTTTTTTTTCGTTGTATTATCTTGTACAAACTGGCTTCGAGAAGTTGAAAAGGAGACGGTGTCTCATTTTGCTATATTTGTGGTGAATTTATTAAAGTGAGAGAGAAAAGGTGTTATTTCACTACAGATTTAAAGATTTGCGAGGCATAACGAGCTTACTTCCATCTACCTGTTACAAATCAAGACCAAAAATGGGCTTATGAAATAAATGTATGAGTAAAATGATTAAGATTTTTTTCATCTTCGGCTATAAGATGTATCTAAAGAGACAAATGTTCCATTCTCGTTCTGATAAGTTTAAAGATAATATGGGAGCTTATTCGGAAGAACAAGGGGAAGGATTCCATCGAGATATAGTTGGAATTTGAGAGACGTTCCCAAGGCCAGTATTCATACTGAAAGCATGTTGAGGATTGAGGGACTATATTTGGTGGTTAATAAGATAACTTCTACTGAACATGACAGGAAAAGCAAAACTGTTAATTTTTAAACACTTTAACACTATTTTAAAACTTATTTTGTAAGATTATATCATAAAATTGATGCTCAGTATCTTTTAATAAATCACCTCTATGTAAATTTTTCATGTATTTTCATTGATTTGATTTTTTTTCATTTTTTACACTTAAAAGCAAATACAGAACAATTTTTTGTTCTTATTATTATTTCTAGGTATAAAAGCAATAAAAATAATGTATGTATAACCCGTGCGCAAAAATGCTGTTGACTATTGTAATGCATACACAGGAATTTTTATTTTATTTTACCTCCCAGATATATAAGCTTAGTTACGACGTCATTTTTATAATCTTTATAAGGGGTAAGTAATTCTTAAACTCTACACTACAACTTGTATTTAACTTCACAAAAAGTTTTACAGCGATTAAACTTAAAGACGTAATTCAATGAAAAAGTATGATTTGATTTTGTTAAGTAAAAGTTTTGAGAACGGCCCCTAATACCACACTTGTGAGCATGTATCGAAGTTTGTTACTGTGGATTTCGGTGTCCACTCTAAGTGACAAATCCTTGAGACTACGAGCAACTTGTTAGAAAACTAAAAAAGAACTCGTTGGGAACACGTTAAGGGACTCCCGGGAATCTCAGCCCCAGAGGTCCTCCTCGATTAAATTTACATCTGAGCTGAATTGTTCGCGAGTTTTGCAGTTCGACGAACTAGCGGGCATCGTCGTTTAATTCACTCTAACGTTACAAAATGGATATCCTTATAAGGAACTTTCATTTTAGCAAGTCAAACCTTATAAATTAATGTCTAGACGGAAAATTAAAGTACACATTGTTACGAGATATTGCAGTTTGTTAATCGTGCTCGGCTCGGGCATGATTTATTAATTTGTTACAGCGCGAGTGTCTCAGATTATTTATATTATAGTCGTAAATAAAAATTCAATTTATGCATTTCATTGTTTTGTGTTAAATATATTATAATATAGTTAAACTACATTACTTTTAGATACAATTATAAGTATAGTAAATAATAATAGTTTAATAAAACAAGTCTCAAAAATCATAGTGTTCGGGGAGGCTGGACACACTCCTCCGAAATGGCTTGACCGATTTTTATGAAAAAAAATTGCATAGGTATTCGGTAGGTCTGAGAATCTGTCGTAATCTATTTTTTCAACCCCTAAATGATAAGTGTGACCCACCCCTAAATATTTTTATTTATTTTTATATGATGTGGCATTAAAAATAGTATACCCACAATGGCAAAAAAGCGTTTGCCGAGTCAGCTAGTTTTTATTTATAATTTTGCCCATCATTGTCGAGTGTCGTAGGTTGCCGTTAATGATAGTGAAAATTTTATAAATTAAAAAAACACTTCAACATTTTCAATGTCACGTAAAATGTAGAAAAACAAAATATTCTTATCAACAGATAGTTGATGTTTTGCTCTTTTATACACGATTTAAATAAAACGAAATCGCTACCAGTCGACTTTTTCTTTTTACACAATTCTAATATCTGTCAGAGAGACACGACGACTATTTTAATGCACTTCATTCAAGTTAAGTGCTCAAGTGCTTTTAAAATATCCCCGAGCTATGTACAAGTTGCAAATATTTGACTTAAAACAATAAGTTCTTGATGTTATCTAGAGTTTCTAGACTCAAAGACCAAATATGGCGTTTTGACACTCGTTAAAGACGTAGGATTAACATATATCCTGTGTGTTTGTTCAGTGTTGTCGTGATAGTCCTAGAATATTCTAGAAGAAGTTATAATCATAAAATGTAACATACGTTAGTAAACATTTATCCGACCCATGTATTTTTATTGCACGAAAAAAACTTAAAATAAATACTCAAAATGAGTTGGAACCATAAAAATAGTCGTTCTTTTACCTTTCCACCAAACTCTGCAACTAATTTCGCACTCGAAATAAATCTCGTAAGATAAATTTCTTTACTTTTGTTCATCGGAGAGAAAAGTTGGAATT
Organism: Glaucopsyche alexis; assembly: GCA_905404095.1. NCBI lineage: Eukaryota > Metazoa > Arthropoda > Insecta > Lepidoptera > Lycaenidae > Glaucopsyche > Glaucopsyche alexis. Next base: position 13,999,874 of record FR990047.1, read on the forward strand.
TTTTCTCAGAAAAACTCCATTCGAAAGGCTTGACGATATTACGTTAACTCCAAATTCAGACGAAACAAAGAAACCGTTCTCTACCACTTCAGTACAATAAACAACGCTCCATAAACTATATTGACTGACACCCATAACTCTTATTTTTCTTTGAAACTGATCCGAAAATATTGCCCTAGCGATCCATAAAAGCTAGTAGCAGCTCTATTAATTAGGAGCCGACTGCGGCGTGACATCATGTCCGTGCGATTTTCGACAAGGAGTCTTTGTCTAAGTTGACAGATGCGACGTAAATCCCAGTTTCTGGCAGGCGTGGTAGATAAATCTGAAGTAAGAAAATATCACTCTTTTTTTTTGTCGGCGCGTCGGTTGCGTCACTTTAAAACTTAAACACCGATGAAGATGTGTTGAATGATGAAACGGTTTCACGGCTGCATTTGTTTGTACTGAGCACAGACTTAATAAAACTATAGATATCCAGTAATATAGGTATACACTAAACAATAATAAGTAATGTGAATAAAAGAGTACGATAACGAATAGAAGCATAAACGAAGTTTAAAATAGTAAACCTCATGAACGTTTTCACATACCGCTCCGGATCTGAAAGTTATAAAGCGCCCAAGTTAATAAAAGGCTGCATTCGATTTTAAGATAGAGCTATAATGATCTGTTTGAATCTGGAAAAATGAGTTTTTCATGATGTGTTGATACTTTTAAATTTCAATAAAGTTGTACATAACAAGTAAGGTCCTTAGTATGTTATCGTATCTGAAATGTTTGTAGATCTGTGGCTCAGCCTCAAGATAAATATTCACTCGGCCGAGCCGGTCTGTTAGATGAATTAATAACACCAATGTTTTTACGGATATTACAATAATGAACAATTTACATTGGAATTTCAATTTGAAACGTGCAAGGAATTAGGCCTATTACTCCATATCATTCAAAAACTTCCGGAGTTATCCTGTTAGGTTTCTGATATGCTATACGACATTACGTTATAATATTACGAGTACATATTATGTTCTACATTTTTCACCTAGTAAAATCAAAAAAGGAAAGGAAAAAAATACTTACTAATTACAGCAAAGTATTTATTACACAAAAACCTAACCAAGAGCATGTCAGGACATGTCTAAGGAGGGTTCCATAACTATAAACGCGTAATATGCTTTTTTTTTAATTACTCCAAAAGTTACTGTCCGATTTGGTTCACAATAATTTTCCTAAAGAGTTTTTAGCATGATCTATCAGCATGGAAATTTGCAAGTTTCTATCTCCTATAGTTTAAAAATGCTAGGGGGGGGGGGGGGACCAACTTACAAACTACTTTGGAGGCCGATTACTCGAAAATGGTCAACTTTATAAAAAAGTAACGTATGAAACCTTGCCTTTATTTTAAAAGACTTATTCTACGATACCCCACACGATAGGGTAAAGTGAAAAAATATTTTTCATCCCCACTTCACATGTATGGAGAGCCACCCCTAAAATATAAAATTATTATTTTTTTATGATCCCGAAACCGTGATCTATACACAATCTATAACTGCACCAAATTTCATCAATTTATATTCATAATTATAGGAGCTAGAGGCGCGGACAGACAGACAGACAGACAGACAGACGGACAGAGCGAAACTATAAGGGTTCCTTAAGTATTACGGAATCCTAAAAAGGTGTATGTAATATTCTCAACGTTTTTCTATAGCTTCTTTTCAGGAGCTGATACTACACATTAAAGTGAAGTGCCAAAATGCGTAATACAGAAAAAGTTAAATTTTTTAGTAGTAGATAGGTATAAAAAGGGAAATTACTTTTGGGACAAAGTACGTACAATGTCAGAATGATTGCGAAGTTCCTGAAGAACAAATGTTTATTATGGGAGTATCCACGTGGTTTAAGGATGTGTCAATGAGCGTTATCGCGTATGGATTCGCCGCTATGGGCGCTTGTGTAACGTGAGGTCTCCGAAATGTCAAATGTCACTGTTTGAGGCTAGGCTACGCGGGTTTAGTTGTGTTTATATTACTGTTGCGAATATTTAACAATAAGTTAGATTAATTTTGGAAAAGTTGCGGACAAATTAATGTAGGTAAGTGTTTTAAAATCGGAGATAAGAAAAATAATCTGCCTTAATTCGAGCGCAACACTGTGGCGTAGATGGCTACGCCACTAAACGTATGGACGTTTACATTATGGCCGTGGCCATACGTGTTCTATTTTATTAAAAATGATTTAAAGTAAATTTTTATTTTTGCGTCCGTACTAACTTTCACGGCCTTTTCTGGACCTCACTCTACAGTGCGCCGCATGATGAGACAAAAAACGATAGTCCTCATTCCATACATTTTGTTTTCGGAGTTTGTAATTGTAATTAGTAAATGCATCTTGGCCAAGGGATCTGTTTCGCTTTTCCGTACGTTATTTATTCATAATTACTTCAGGCGAACATAGATCAACACTTCTTTTCAGTGTTCTATTTTCATTCCGATAAGTCATACGCAGTGGAAGTTATTGTTTCGTTTAATTTATTTGACAGCTGACACATTAGGGTGTCGCGGGAACAAATCGTGAAGATGACAAGGAGTAGTAATTAGAACAAGCTAGCAGGCGCCCGCGGAGGTGTCAGCGGCAGAGGATCCGTGATCGACGTCTAATTCACTCCTAATAACACCTTGTAACAGACTGTGTGTACTTACATAATATATCTATCTATACTAATATAATAAAGAGGAAAAGTTTGTTTGCATTGAATTGGCTCCGAAACTGCTGGATCGATTTTAATGAAATTTGGCACAGATGTAGAGTAGACCACGGGGAAGGACATATGCTACTTTTTGTCGCGGAAAAATTTACGTTGTCATATCTCAAGCTCGACACTCGAAACTGCCGTTTTCAACTCTATTGTATTAACGCAGAGTTCTATTTTTGGTGGTCTGAATTTTCACCGGCGTTCCGGATTTTGGAGCATATAGTCTCAGCCATAAAGTATATTATTATGTTATGTACACGTTACTAAAGCTCTATTCTAATATGAAGCAACAGACATCTATTGACTAGACCACGCAAGTGTACCTATGTACTTCGCGTGTAACTTCCCGTGTAAAGAGGAGTGAAATTCACTTCCTTCAGCGCCATTTGTTCTCAAATATTCGCGGTGCCAAATGTCAAAGCTAAAAAACGCGACAGGGCGGCGCGCGGCTACGGCCTTTGTATCGTTTACTCGGGAACGGGGAGTTATCATCACTAAATCACACAATCACAATCACTAAAACACATGAAGTCACAGTAACTTGAAAAATAATGGCACGCTTGGTTTCTATACAGACAATGAGACTTGCGTAGTCTAGTCAATAGATATCTATGTATGAAGCCAATCTGTTACTCTCAAAAACTTTCTAGTCTAAATTGACAAAAAAGTCCCCTTGAAAATACAATTAATATTGCTAGCGAATGCAAAAATATTTTTCATCTGTTGCATGATTTTTAACGCAATAATACTTGAAAATTAAAGTCGAAATATTGGCGAGTGAAATCGTTTTCGGTATAAGGGCGTGCGACCACCAAAAACGATTAACGAACCACAATACACTAACCACGAAAAATAATTTCCAACACATGGCTTGGTCGAAATAAAACTCATAAAATAACATTATGAACGCTCCGTGCACCTGATGAAAATATCATGGCTCGTTTGAAAAATGTGAAGCGTAATTTGCATGTTACAGCAGTACCTATTAGTTTCTCTAGATAGAGGTAGCTTTTGCTCTGTGGCTTTTTGACTGCAGAAAGGCATGGATTACTTAACTTTAAATCTAGTTTAAATTTAAGTACTTACGTAACAAAAATGCGAGCAAAATGTTACTCTACAAAGTCATTTTCAGTACTTGGTCCTTACTATATGGAGTCACCTTTGTTTGATAGAATAGGTAATCTAATTTCTTAACCAATAGGTCAATGTCAATTTCAGATCAGATACAATCGACAAGTTACCAGCTCAAAATACCGATAAGCGATTAACGAATAAAATTATAATCGCAAACTTATTTCAATACAAATTCAATTAAATCCGTCGTCTGCAGCGATAAATTACCTCAATAAACGTTTCTTTTTTGTCCTAGAGCGACAATTTACCTAGACATTCGCTGGAATTCTTTAATGTGTTCCTAGAATCATGTGCAAAGATTTAGGAGTCGAAAAGAAGTCGGAATCCGAGGTGTTTCCAATTTACGGCGACGCGACGACATCTGTAGCGAGGCAAGATTTACAATCAGCGTTCATTTAAAAAGATCTCGGTGACATAAGAAGCTATATTTACGAACACTCGAATCGTTCACAAGTGTACGTGTCAAAGTATATCAATATTTATTACTTCTCCCCTTATTACAGTGCAGGAGTGTCTTTATTTTGAGCGTGTTAAAACATTTTGTATTGCGGCAGTATCATACTTCCAGTATGTCCATGCAAAAATTTCCATTACTAAAATCTAATAGCATGTTCTTTAGAATCTATCTACTAGAAAAATATTGGTACAACAGGCGACAAAAATTAATGTATTTTTATTTTTCTAGATAGCTTGTAAAACTTTAAATACCCGCTCAATTATTTCAGACACTACTCTGCAATAAATATCAACTTTAGTCCGTAACTCTACAATTTTTCACATCAAACGGATCGCATGACGGTAAATCTTGTATTTTATAGTTGGAACTTTGAAAAAAGTTTAATATTTTAGCACGTTCACGAGATTGAAGTAACGAAATTCGACTATAAAGTATGTAAGAAAGGTATTCACCACACCCAGACATCACGTACAGAGTTTAATTAGCACGGAACACGCGATCTTCGGATACTGTTACTCGGTTATAAAAGAAGAGAGTGCCGCCCAGCGGAGATCGTAAAGTGGCTGCAATGAAAAAACCGTAAAGAGGAGAGAGCTCGGAGCTCGCGTGGAAATATGATTTGCGATTCGCCAAAAAATATTATAAACTAATTTTAAAGAAATCCACAACATAATTTATGGCGCGGAAAAATCGCATGCGCTACGGTTGAATAATGTTACATATTTGATGGCGATGGACTGTCGGGTTGCTGTCGGCAGTCGCTCGGCGTGACGTGTTACGTGACTCACAAAAAGTCTGGACTGTCCACATGGAAGATGCGTAGTAAAATTTGAATCAAAATATCCTTAGTTAGTATTAATAGTATAAACGCAGGATTTCCTTTTGCGCGTACGAAGTCACGGGCAACATAATATAGTCATTTATATTATGACTTAATTAAGAATCTAGATTTAGTCAAAGACTTACGGCCCGTTTCCTACCTTTAACGTTACCTTCTATCTATGTATAACTATTTGTTATAAACGTCGTCATTCAAATCATTTGCCGGTTTTTCGCGATACAAATTTGACGTTTCTAACAAATAGTTATACTCATGGATAGATAGGTTATTGAAACGGGCGGTTAGTGTCTAATGTCTATATACAAAGAGTTAATAGAGCTAGCGCCCACTGTCGAAAAAGGAGCTCATCGAGAACAAGCATTGGACCACTGCAGATCGCTAGGGGCTTCTTCACACATTCACAATCTTCACACATTTTGGTCAATAAAAAAAATCTGCCAGGTTTAGAACCGCCAGCCCGGCGGTTTTATATCAAACTTTAGGGCCCTTAGCGATCTGCAGTGGTCCAATGCATCTCGATGAGCTCCTTTTTCGACGGTGGGCGCTAGCTCTATAAGCATTACCTGTACCTACCTAATTCACATGTTACTGTCAATGTATACTCGTAATATTAGGTTGGGGAAAAAGTTTCTTCGCATTTTATATAAAAATTCAAAAGGTTTTTTTATAAACTTTATTTACAAGTGGCTAAAGTATATAGGTGCCATTTTGTTCGATAACTTTTTGCCATCTTGTTGGTAGGTACATGATCCCATTGCTATAAAATTTTTGGGGCTTCTGATGAAAAAACTGCGACAAGTGGTTTTGACAGTCCTCTTGTGATGTCAACCTGACACTGCCTAAGGAATTCTGCAGCGACCGAAACAGGTGGAAATCTGTAGGTGCAAGGTCAGGACTATACGGCGGATGCATTAACACCTCCCAGCCAAACTCCCGTAATTATTTCTAAGTGGCTAAAGATGTGTGAGGTCTAGCATTATCATGGTGAAAAACCACACCCCTTCTGTTGATTAATTCCGGCCGCTTTCTCTCAACTTCTTGCTTTAATCTCATCAGTTGTTCGCAGTACAGTTCAGAATTGATGGTCCTGCCTGGCGGTAACAGCTCATAATGAATAATGCCCTTCCAATTCCACCACACACACAGCATCACCTTGTTGCGAGTTAACCTGGGTTTCGCCACAGTCTGTGAAGCCTGACCGGCCTTTGACCACGATCTTTTTCGCACGTTCTTGTCGTACGTGATCCACTTTTCATCACCAGTTATCAGCTTCTTCAAAAATGGTTCGGTTTCATTACGTCGTAATAAAGAATCACAAATGAGTACACGGTTCATTAGGTTTCTTTCAGTGAGCTCATGAGGCACCCAAATATCGAGCTTTTTTGTGTACCCAGCTTTTTTCAAATGCGCCAAAACCGTTTTGTGGTCCCCAGTTCTTCAGCTACATCGTAACTACTAATATGCTGATCTTGCTCCACTTTTTCAAAAATGGCAACAGTTTTGTCCGTAACAGGGCGACCAGAGCGACGTGCATCTTTGATATCAAAATTTCCGGATTGAAAACGCTTAAACCAAATTTGCGCTACTCTCACAGATACTGCATTAGGTCCATAAACATCACAAATATTTTCGCGGCTTGTGTTGCATTTTTACCTTTTTTGTAATAAAATTTTAAAATGTATCGAAATTCTTCATAAGAATCACTCATTTTAACAATAAGAAAAACAAATGAAAATCTCAAATTTACCTAATTTGAATTTGGAATTGTCTTCTGTAAAATTAAAACTTTTTAATGATACCAAAATCAGCCAGATACAATTGGTATAGCCCAAGATATTTTATGACAAGTTCATACATACTATAATGCGAAAAGACTTTTTCCCCAACCTATTACTTATGCATAATTTCGATTGGATTGTTCTATTTGCATTTCTTGGTTCCTATTTATTTTCGGTTATGGAATATCATAATTAGCTTATCCTCGGCTTTATATTATAGGAACCTAATGCTGATATGATATCTAATAATAAAATAATAAGCTTATTGTTATTACTCTCAATTATCCTTTGTCGAATATCCCGCCCGCTACCTTTATTACCTAACATCAAATAAAAAAGAACTTTTTCCGGACAACCGTATCTCACCCCTCCAACTTTTATCATTGAATGGACCTCTTTATTATAATTATACATGAATACTTTTCTAATTCAATCCTCTGATCCTCTTGTTCATTTGTTCGTTTCAAAGTAATTTCTCGAAAGAGGCCACGTGAAAAAAATCCCATTTTATTATTAAAATAGTCAACTGGGAAGTCCCAGGGGACCTCATTGTAGCTCCACCTGCATTCTTTGAATGTTCAACATGAGTAAATCTTATTATTATTTTCGTGAATGGGAGTCAAGTTACCCGAGGGAAACTCATTGAGTATTTATGGGTTGGTTCACTCGAACGTCGCTTCTGTGCTCAGTTTTGCTGACCTAAAGCCTTTTTACATGACAGCAGACAGCTCTATTCATCTATACCTACGTTCTTGATAGTAGGATGGCATACCTAATTTTTCTACCTAGTAATTGCCTAGAGCTCCGTGGCGTAGTGAGTAGACCGTTAGGTTCGCACTCGAGAGAGTGCAGGTTCGAATCCCAGATTGTGGCGTGTATCAATGAGACTTTCAGATCTCAAGTACTTTATACGGACGTTTTAACGGTGAAGGAAAACATCGTGAGGAAACCCGTACATGGTTGGCCCCAGACGTATTGGCCAGACATTCCTCTGGACTAGGCTGACTATGTTGTGACTTGTCAGAATGCCGTATGTGCTTGGGCAACCACAAGACATTTAAAAACCGACTGATCCAGGCACTACAGTAAGTATTTCAAGAGTGGTTACCTCGCTCGAGAATACTGTATAAATCATCCATTATCAAATGAGAAGGCCTAAATTTAAAAAAGGTACCTAGGTATCAGTAGGACAAAAAAAATTACCTCTAAGTAAGAAGTTTCAAAGTGTACTTTCACAGTTATTGTATCTTAATTAAACGTGAAACCGGCGTGAATCGTGTTATATACACACGTCGCTACTGCTAGCTATGTTTTGTTCGTCTTTATACTAAAGAAATATATTAGCTTTCATGAATACATTTAAAAGCTATCGTAAATCGAAGATATTAAATTAAATTTCATTCTCCGCGGCCATAAACTGCTCGATTTGAATAAAAGTATTACAAACGGAATAGTGAGAAGGTAATTTTCTCCGCAGTAATAATTTTAGTACCTACACTGCGAAGCCGAAAGCTATGAAAGTGATTATTCCCCTTACATATTCGTATACGGTATGGATTTTTAAACAGAGGGCCCCTTTATTTTCTCAGCTAAGTACACCGTTACGAGGCACTCGTAAAACACGGATCACTGGAAATTTTTGATATGTAACTTTTCTATTCAAACGGCGGTTTTACGAGGTGGTCCATTATAATTTTACTGATGTCATATTTCTCCGCTGTGATTATGAACGGCATTCAAAAGACGCTTTAATAAAAAAAACTGTTATTTCTTTTTAATCACCGCCTTTCGGCGACCCTTCTCATGTCATTCGAGTATTGAATTTACATAATGCTACTTTAATACACGCATTATAATAATGTGTTACATGATCTTTTGTGTTTCATTTAATCTATTTAGTAACAAATAGATAATTTACATAAGTACTTATTATTGTTGTTATTATGTTTACAATAAATCGACGTAGTTTACAAAGCGTGAGTAGTACAGAATACAGATCGCAGCGCGTAAGTTGAACTACCTATGTATGTCCTTGAATGTTTATAAGTTATAGTGTAGAAGTTCACTTTGTAAACAATATATTTTTACTGCGACGAAATCACTGTGTATCATTTAAGATTTTTGAATTTCACGGGCAATCGCGGATTATTCGTCTGAAACATTTGTCCATAATAATTGTACCCGCGCATTTTGGTTCAACTTACGCGCTGTACCTATCACGTAGCGTTAGTATAACTACTAACTAGTTAGACGATTTACTATGGGACTTTTTAAAAATAATCTATACAAATAAATAAAATTGAAGTGTCTGTTTATAATTTTTTTATTTATTTTTGTCTGTCCGTCGGTCTGTATGTTTGTACTTTGTTCCGGCTACAGCATTTGTTTGAAACGGCTGGACCGATTTTCAAGGGAATTTCACTGACAGATAGCTAATGTTATAAGGAGTAACTATATTATATAACGTAACGTATAACAGACACAGACAGACAATTTTTTTATTTTATTATAAGCTGTACTGTGTATATAATATAAATGTTATGTTGGTTTGTGTACGCTTCAAAAACTCAAAACGTTCTGCACCGATCGAGCTGAAATTTTAGCATGATATATAATCCGCATGTTTTTAAAAATCTATTTTTTGCATCAGTCACATATCCGCGACCGCGAAAAAACTATATTTACGCGGGCGGAGCCGCGGGCAACAGCTAGTATTTTATATATGCATAAAGTGCAAAGCCGTTCATTTTAAATTACAAACAGACAGTTAAATTTTATTTATTTGTAAAGATAGTTTTGTAAGGTTTGTTAATTCAACAGCATTATTAAAAACCACATATTTATTGTCCTACTTAACTCAAATGCAATATAAAAAAACAGAAGCCAAAAATATATTATTTTTACTGTCCTAGCTCAAATGCAATATAAAAAAAACAGAAGCCAAAAATATATAAAAACATTCGTCAGTCGCCACGCATTATCCGCATAGTACATTTTAATAAAACCAATAAAGACCGGCAGAGATCTATTAATAATAACGAGCTATAAAACAAAATAAACAAATCGTATTTTATTGCCTACACGAGTATCAAAAACTGTTCTAATTTGCTGTTGATGTCATGAAAAAAACTCAAAAACAATGATTTCGAAACTAAGGTGGGGGCTCCAAGGAAAATTTGGCATAGACCTTTCTTGAACAACTAAACTGACATTACTTTGTATTAATCTTGAGTCACGAAGTCCACGATAGGTGATAAGACGCCAGTGCCCCACTGGGACACTCACGTTGGAGACATTTTGTGTGTAGACAGGGCTTGTCCTTGCGTCGGTAATAAGTAAGTCAATGCTCAATAAGAATAAAAAATACGCAACGAATAACATGTGGCGCGAAGCGTGAGAACGTGTACCAATTTAATAAAGAGATAATGTTTATTTACAAAACTGTACTGGTTGTAGGAATTACATGTTCAACAGGTTATTCCTTCTGTATACTATGAATTATTATAAACTCCTTCTGATAAGATACGGCAGTGGCATCCCAAGCAGCACAAAACTGCTGTATAAGATAACACATAGGGTAACATCAGTAACATTAGTGTTTATAACGAGGTATAACAGTACACTGTCCCCCTTACTAATAATCGCTGTATAAGCTTTGAATAGTTATACAGTGTTTTGTCTCCTTCTATCGAATTAAAAATGTCACTTGCGTGACGGGAACAAAACACTGTATAACTATTCAAAGCTTATACAGCGTTTATTAGTAAGGGGTTTAAACTGCAATAGCTGATAATTACTCTGTATATCAGCGCTATTACGCGTCACAGATACCACACTGTAAAGCTGCAGCTCTTGGAACAACTGTTACCTTTAACATTGCTGATGTAATGCTAATATACAGCAAATGTCACAGTTATTCAGCTGACAGCTGTTTAATTTGTGCCCAAAACAGAGTTATATAAGCTGTTACAGCGCCTCTACAGCTCTTATACAGCACTTTTGTGCTACTTGGGATGGGGTATCTTTAACTCCATTCCTATCGGCTTCACTTACCACTTACCTTTTGAAGACCTCTTCCAAATACCTACCTATTACTAGGGCTTCCCTATGGAGGAGAACCAGCCTTCGCCACTGCTGTACGGAAACTCATTCAACTAAGTTAAAGTCATAGTCGTACTAAGGCTGGAACTATATTGTCCGGAATCCGGTAGGCCAGGAAAATTCAGAGCATTGAAAATAGAACTCTGCGCCAATACATTAGAGCTGAAAATCGAACACACAAGTGTCGAGTTAAATGTCAATGTCATATAATATGACAGTTTGACACTCGATATTTCGATTTTCAACTCTATTGTATTAGCGCAGTTCTATTTTTAGTGCTCTGAATGTTCGCGGGCCCGACGGATTCCGGATCCCATATAGTTCCAACTTAAAACATAAGTAATAAGTGTGTACTATCGAACAAGTTGCTGCTCGACCAGGCATAAGATGAGAATGGCTTAGCTGCGCCGTTGAATCGCGTGGACGCACACATACTCACGGGTAAATACGTAGTTCAACCACGTCTGCAATCGTTGCGATCACTTCCTTTGTGTTTAAATGTGAGGCGTATGAATCCTTATATAACTTTGCCGATATTGTACCTACACTGCAGGTCCTACAGTTTTACACTACTCACAAATAATCCTTGGTTATGTTCTCTTATTATATAAGTAATGTTATGTTTCTTCATTATCAACACACAGGCTTATTTAGGCATTACCCTTAAGGTTGGAAATTCGAAATTTTGCACACTTATTCCTAATATTATGATGTAGGCATCCACTAAGAAAAGATTTTTCAAAATTCAACCCCCAAGGGGGTAACATAGGAAATTAAAATTTAAAACCTAATTTCACGCGGGCGAAGCCGCGGGCAATTAATGCTACTATGTATTTAGTAATCTGTGGTATTACTATATTATAGTAACGTAAGCTTTTTGCACTAAGCACAAATTACGGTACATATATAGTTTTAAGGTAGTCACAGACGGAAAAGACTCTATAATATTTTATCTGAAAATCCCTGGATATATTTCATATCACAGTACGTACTATGAAAATATATAGTATCTTAGCCGTCTGTGATAGATCATACATACTGTATAGGAAGTGATATTTTATCTTAACATAAAATATTATAGTATCTTCGCCATCCGTGATAATTACAGTTTACTGAATTTCAGTAGGAATTATTTAAATTAAGCCGCCTTAAGATTTTTTGTTACTCACGCACACAGTACGCTACGTAAACTTTGATTTAAGAGGTCGTTAAAATATATCTACTTAAATGCAGTTTTAATACGTATCTATAGAGTTCAAACAAGATAATAATGGTGAAGTTATGGAAATGACACCATAGATTTTAGGGCACTAAATGTTAATCTAAACTATGTTTAGAATTTTAGATCCATCAACAGTAGACCTTCTAAATAGGCAATTAGGTACTAACAAACTAAGAATCAAGTGACCAGCTTGTGGTATGAATTTTTAGGTTAATATTTACTTAGTGAATAGCGATAATAATTAATAACATAATTTTAATACATACATACTTTTAAAACTTTCTTTATCGGCAATTTATAATTTGTAGCACCTTGACGATTTAGCCGTATTTTCGTGTTTATGGACGCTAGTACAGCTGCCAGTCAAATTTGTTATTGATGGCGTATAAATTTTACGTCCGATGCCATAAAAAGTGCTGTTCGCCAAGTCTGATTGCTTCGAGGAACAGATATTATGTGTAATGTATATTGCCAGTTACATTAACGCACTAATTAAAACAGTTTTCTTAACTTATATAATAGAGAAGATGCATATTTTTATTGGATTTTCGAAAAGTACATAATAAGCCAGGAAATATTGTCTTTGCAATGGCATATCTACGACCAACCGTTGACGAAATACAGTCATCACAAAAGTGAGATCGTTGGAGTGCATTATAAACGCTCCATACAAAAAAAATTAGCACAAGTGACGTCACAGCTGTTGAATATATGTGAAGATAAATACAATTGATTAAAGTAACTTAAATACTGCGTTTATGTATATCATTGTAATAACAAAAAATGACACAAGTAATTTCGTTTTTCGGTCAGAGCAAAAAAAATCGTGTAACTTTTTAATTTAGTATCTACTATTGTACTTTTTGCCATTTTTCGGTCCATATTTATGTTGCCTTTTGGATTTAAAACAAATGCATCTCCTCTATTCGTTTACCTCACAACATGGCGTATTAATATAGGTATGTAAATTAAAAATGATTAAAAATATTATTTGACATTTTAATATTCAGAAGTTTATTTTGAGCAAGTTTTGAGCTAATGAAAAATGAGGCGACGCTCATTGTTGTCTATGTCGCTATTCCTTGACAAAACAGCTGCTTAAAACACGCAATAGGGTATTACTACTATTTTTATAAAACAACAGACATAAATAATGTCAGGTCAACAGGCGTGTATAATGTGTTTTGGAGTCGAAGTTATGCAAGAGGGCGTTGAAACTCGAGGAGGAATATAAACCGTTCCAAGAAACGTGCTTTGTAGAAAAACATCGATGTTTTATCGATACGAACTCAATATGGGAAAGATTCGGAGCAACTTTAACAGTTTGTTAAAATAGGGCAACTGTAATTAGTGGGGATATCGTTTAACGGCTATCTGGACGAGTACAAATAATAAAATCAATCAATTATGCATAATAAACGCCGATGTTTCTTCAGTGTTCCTAGAAATTACTTAGCTGTCTTTAATGGCATCATTTCCACGAATATTTTATACCTAAAAGAAGGAACAAAACTACTAAGAAAATGAACTATGCAACAATAGCGTAGAATAATGGAGCTGCAAATTTTTTGACTTCACAAGGGTGAAAATGACGGATCTGAATTTCAGGGATGGATAATGGTGGATTTAGATAATTTTAGAAGACGTACTTTCCAATGCCGGTGTGCTCTTGACGATAGAAAATAATTTACAATCAGTTAACATGGTGTGTTAAACTAGATTCTGTTCTTGAACAAATCGAGCATCGTCCAAGAAACTGGAAAAGTTATGAAAGATGTCTTCTATTAAATTTCAGCAAATTATGTTTCATAATACAATTCACTTTATGTTGCCATTTTAAACCTGCTGATTCCGAATGATACGTTCAGAAGGGTAACAAAATATTTAAAAGCCATTATAGTGTCATTATTTATCAAGGAATTTGTAAGTATTATATACAACTGTATATAATACTTACAAATTCCTTGTTATTTATAAACTGCAATCCATATTACAGGAAGTAAATCACCTTGACAAGTACATAACATAAATCCATGAGGTGGCTTTTTCATTTGTATCGTGAAAGGATCAGAACATACAAAGGCTTACAAACCAAACAAGTTTCACAGGTCCTAGGTATTTAAAGTGCCTCTTATTTGCTTCACAATTTCTCTCAAAGCATCAATAATACTATAAAGAAGATGTAAGTAAGTCACCGTGATAATATTGTTGAGGTGTACACAAAGAAATAATAGGGTATGCGAGTACAAGTGTACACTGAGAAAAAACCAAAGCCGAAAACGAACACCGTAAAAGGAAGAAAGTTAGAGATTTTTTTTTGTTTAATCTCAAATAGTTTACTTTCATTTTTAATCATACCAGAGAGCCTCGAGATGGTCCTAGTCCATAAAAATATTATAACTTTCTTACAGTCAGGTTGCGCTGAAAGCATTGACTTCAGCAGAAATCTCTTTTAAATTAGTTCTGGACTTTATTAGGAGGTAGACAGTATCCGTCTGCAGGCTTAGCATGTGAATAGTAGAAACACCGAAGAATAGAAAATATGACAGATTGAAGAAACATTAATACCATTCGGATAATAATAGGTCTTATTATAAGGTAGCAAGGTCGATGTATCGTCGTTATGAGAAACAACCTTTCTTTTCTTCCCGAGCATGAGCTCACAAAATGGCCTCTTTTGACAGATAAAGTAAAAACATTTCTTAATTTAGTGTCAAAAAGTCCCACAATAATGTCAACCACTCCACATCATGGCGGACCTAGACAAATAGTCATATACTTGAAAATTTGATCATTTTTGACAGAACATTTTCCGGCAGCCATTTTAAAAATATAGCTATTTAGAAATGTTGACTTCTATTGACGACCTTGTTATGATGGATTAAGAACTATTTTGCAACGAACTGTTTTGGATAGATTATTTCTTCTTTAAAATTATTTCTATGGATCGCCATACTAAGCTTGCTGATATGGGTCCTAACTCCCAGGTCACAGCAAATTGCAAAATCCCCGGCAACAAAACCGCGAAAGAGCTGGCCAGACTGGAAGTCGAAAGTCTCATATACGGCCCAGAACCGGTCTGTGGAATATCTGTTAGTACTACCAAGCGAGCACTCAAGAAATGGGGTCACTTCCCGAGCAAAAAGCAATGATATCCTGGGCCTTGAGCATTCCGTAGCGCCAAAAAAGGCTTGCGGGATTGGCGCTTTTAATGAACAGGAATTAACTAAGAATCACTAGAACCCTAACTGGGAACTGCAAGCTCCACAAACACCCCAAATAAAATTGACGTTGGTGATATAACGATTTGCAGATTCTGCGATAAAAAGGATGAGACGTCCCTACTCCTTGATTGTCCATTACTGCAATAGAGTAGTGCCTTGGGCAGCACGAATACTCTACCGTAGAGTATATTCGCAGCACCTACTCCAACCATATCGTTCAGTTCATGTCATGATGTCCCCAGTCCTATGCTGCTCTGAGCTAAAGTATAACACGAAGCAATCACAATAGATCTACTTTCGATAGCAATGACGTCAGGGCTCATCTGTGACATACCTTCGGGTAAAATTAAATACCTGGGTAACCGAGCTTTACTCGGCGCTCTAGTAGATTTTAAAAAAAGAATCACAAAAATATTTTACCGAGCTTCGAACACACCACGTTCTGAATTTCCGAACAACGCAAACATTACACATCCCCAAATATCAATCGGACTAACATATTAGAGTCGAAATTATTGATATATTGTTCCACGACCAAATAAAATATATGTATAGGTATAGCTTAAAAAGGCACAGTTTTCGAGGAGAAGACCAAGCTAGATCGATTATTCTCCCCCAAAACTCGAAATCGGTTGCAATTGTATGTAGGAACATACAATTGCAACCGATTTCGAGAAACCGATTATATGTATATTAAATGAGATCATCTCGTTTAAAGTATAAGATAATAATAAAACTATACTAGTATAATATAATATAATATAAAGTTCTGATTTCGCCTGATCTAACTAACTAACTAACATGAACTAACAATAATATTGTCTACTGTGATAGCAAACAGTTTGTTTTCATAATTAAAATGCGTTCATTGTGATAGGGTCAACAAAATTGGTAGAAGCAAATTAATGAAATATGAATTTAAGTGTTTTAAACATAAAATAGTTTTCTTTGTCCTGGGCACATATTTAAATATAAAATAATTGAAAGTAATAAGAGATAGTAATTAAGATAAAGAAAATTTTATTACTCAATAATGATCGCAGTAAAATGAGTTGAATAATAAGTCTTATACCATTCGCAATTTGAAAGACGCAGCTGTCTTTATATTTCGGTGCCGACCGGCTATTATTCCAAACCATAACTCCAATCCACTACACAAAAACGACTAACCCTTCATTGCCTCTTCCTTTTACGGTTCCACGAAAAGAAATAAAGTATGTGCGATCCAAAACAAAGGCAATAAAATCGAAATGACAGGGCCACACGCTTTTCACAGAGATGGGGAGCAAAAAAATTGGAAACTATAATTTCGCATTATGTAACAGACGGAAGGAGCTGCTCGACAGGGTTCGTATGCAGGCGACGCGACGTTTAAAAATAACCCAAGGTTAGCTGGCCGTGTATAGCCGAGGGTCCCTTTGAGAGATCAAGGTCTACCAGTTTTGCGGGATGCCTTTAGCCGTAGCCACATTTTTGTACGAAAACAAGTATACGTATAGAGAAATGGCTTCTCGTATTGTTTTGCCTGGATTCTGGGTACAAAAACAACTTGCAGTTGTAATTTACAAGTTAATTATATTTCAAAAAGTTTTATTGGACCGTTTGTTATGTAGTCTTATCAAATAAATGATTGACTATATTTAAAACACATTAAATATATGTACTCGTCTTAATAAACAAATTAAATGAGTATAGAATAGTCTGTACAGCTTTTCAACTCTTTACATATTCTCATTCTCTACCACTCAATGAATCAATACCTAATATTTTATCTGAAATTTTTCGTTATTTATCTTTTTTGTGGTTAGTGCCTTTTATCTTGTGTCTTATATCAGAAGGCGCATTGAAATTATAAGTATAGGTTGTGATAATATACTGACTGGCAGTATTTCTATCATTTACATTCATTACTTATATCAAAATATATCTACATACGAATGTTCTACAGTATCATAATAATATAGAGAATTAGATCTTATATACCGTTACCGGCGACTCAATTGTTTCGAGGCTAAAAGATTTAACAGCAGATAAATGTTTAATTTTATCGACAAAATACAGCGGATATTTTTTTTATATTAACACGATGCTGATATATGGCGCAGTTAAAGTTTACTTGGAGAAAGGTGTCCAGAAAACTAATATTTTGTAAATAATGCTTACAAATACATAACATTTCTAAAAATATAAAAAAAAAAACGCACGGTAGTATGGGTTAAGATTATTACTACTAAGACTTAGTGCGCGCAAAAGTTTCGCAGAAACCGTACATTTTTCCGCGATAAAAAATAGCCCATCTCCTTCCTTGTAGTCCACTTATCATCTGTGCAAAATTTCATCAAAATCGGTCCAGTAGTTTCGGAGCCTATTCAATGCAAGCAAACAAACTTTTCCTCTTTATTATATTAGTATAGATTAACACACGTCACACACTACCGTGCGTTTCATAGATATATAATTTTGTTACAGGTTGACGTTTGTCAATCTGTCGCAAGTCTCAACCATAAAAAAATTATAAAAAGGCTTTTATTTCTTTCAAATTACAAAATTCTATTAAATTACATTACAATTAAATTAAACAAATAAAATTACAATTGCATAAGTTAACGTATTTTGTTTTCGATGTTAGTTTTATTTATGTTAATATTTAATTATTATTATTTTCATTCTAAAGTTTACGTATAGTATATTATAATATTCATTTTACATTATAGTTATAGTATGTAATTTGATAACAAATAAATAATATATAATTTTGTCGCAACCATAGAGGAAATAAAATACGCCGCAAAATTAACTTTTTTGTAATGAAACATTTCTAAAAGAACTTATAAAGTTCAAACTTAAAATTTTTATGCATCATTATGGTCTGATTTCAACTACAGGGCGACATCTAGATACTAAAAATACTCTAATTGCATACTAAACTTACAAAACACCCCTTTAAGGGGGTCGCAATCTTCACCGGTTGTAGGTGTTAGTTGTAGGTGTAGGTTTCAGGTCCCCCCGATGGTTGCACGCCTTGTCGTGGCGGTGGGGCTTAGTAACCGTGGACTGAACACCCACGGTGAAGCGAAGAGGCAACCAGGGCAGTGCAGGCTCCTAGTGGCAGACTCGGGGGGAGTCTGCTACAGTACTGGTGGAGGCCGAGGAGGGAGGCGCACCTTACCATCTGGTGCGCCTGGGGCCTTCGGGCCTTGGATGGAGCCGCTTGTGGGCGGCTGCCGCCGGCGGGGTCGCGGATGTGTGTATCGTTCCCGTGGCCCCGTCACAGGGCGGCGAGGAGGAAGGTGGGGGGTGGTTTTTAGTGGGTATACCGTGGGTCCCATTAGCCTATACGCGAGTCCCACATCGCCACTCGGGTGCCCCCTGCGCCTGGGTGGTATGCGTAATGCATTTTCCCCCCGGAAACAAAAAAAAAAAAGGTGTAGGTTTCAGGTGTAGGTAGTAGGTGTAGGCTGTAGTTGAAGTTGTTGGTGTAGAATCTGTAGGTATACTGGAGGTAATAAAAATGATTTATTAATTATTTCAATTCATAGCGCCTATAGTAAACTTGGGAACAGCTAATATAAATACATATAATATTTTTTAACCATCTTCTGTGAGCAGTTTTAAATAATAGTTTGTTTACTGAATAATATCGTAGCTCGAGAGCTTTAATTCACCTGATAATAATCGCTTGGCATTTTATTATTATTGATCACTTATTACAATTAATATATCAGTTATACATTAAAGTTTTAAAGTCTGCATCGAAGCGCTTATCGCGTTACATTCGCAAAGTTTTAAAATACGAAAGCAACAAAAAAGCACACATCGAAGGCCTTGAAGAACCCTCCGGCAGGTGTACGCTCCGCTGCACCTGCTAGCATTATGCAGTGACCTATAAAAGTAATAATTAAATAATTTATTTCCCAACAATTATCCCTTAGATGTGGGTCAAATAAAGGGAATGATGTTTTGTTTTTAATTAGCACGAATGCTCCTTCTATATTCACGCTTATTTGAGTAATTTTTTATGTTAATTTCTCTATTATGTTACACTTTGAAAAAATGATTATATTAACATTTAGAACTTGCGTTACATTGTACTAGGCTATTTTTAGATTGTTAAGGAATGTCAGCTTACCTAGTTACCTAAGTTGTTTTACTTTATAGCTTGCAGCTTTGAGCTTTGTTATAGATTTTTAATTCACTTTCAGCAAAGTATAATTTGCAGCTAAATCGTAAATTAACTTTGTAATCACTGGAATCCAATCCATTACCTTTGTTTTTTAACTTCAGTGTCTGAAAAGTTAAATTTGTTTGTGTAACTTTTCAGACGGACAATTATTCATTATAATTATTTTTTAAATCTGTGAAATATAACCAAATAGGGACATCAATATTTTTATTCTGTCGAAAGTGGAGTTCTATATTATTTACTTTAATGCAGGCAATTATCTGAGAACTCGCTATTTCATAGATTGCTTTAATTGGTTAGTGGAGGGTATGATCGTTCATTGTGAACAGAAGTACCAAGTTTTATCAAAAAATTGTTCTAATAAGGCTGAACTCTATTCTTCCAGGCATCATCAATTAATAAAGCTGTATCACTTCGTATTACTATTATACATGTGAAAGTTCATGATATGGATGGATCTGTTACCCGTTCACGCAATAAGTACCTACTGGACGGATTTTGATAAAATTTGGTATGGTAGTAGTTGAAGCTCTGGACATATGCTACTTTTTATACCGATAAATTAGTGTAATCTCGTGGGATTGTATTGTATCTCGTCGCAGGCAAAAGCTAGTGTATTATAAAATGCCAGCAGCCGTTTTCTCCGTACTCCTTACGTGATGTTGCTATCTGCATGATGCTCATCACTCATCATAAATTAAAATTTATTGTTCTGTACCCGTCGCGCCATTTACTTTAAATATCGCCCAAAATCTCATTCTTATTTTTCAACTTGAAGACTTTTTGTACGTGGAAATATTCGGGTAATTTTCTTTTCGTTTAATCGTAACAGATGGGTCCCTGGCGCGTAGATTTCGCTTATAAATATAACGAATGATGGAGTAGATAGTAGATACAGAGCCTAGGCTCTAGACTCTTTAGATTTACATTAGATATTATTATTAGATAGTCATTAATGACTATCATAATTAATTATTTTTTATTTAACCTACCGTGATAGATTACAGCGTCTTAAGCCTTTGATAAGATATCGAAGCCTCGACAGTGGGATCATTTAAATTAGTCTAATACACTGTGCATGTTTAGGGTTCCGTACCTCGAAAGGAAAAACTGAACCCTTATAGGATCACTGTGTTGTCCGTCCGTCTGTCTGTCAAGACCCTTTTTCTCAGAAACATGTGAAGGTATCAAGCTGGATATTATATATAAAAGGTCTACTGTCCCAGGTCCTTTGGAGCTGTCAAAAAATCAAACTTCTAAGCCAACGCAATCAAAAGATTTGCTTATGCTTGCGTTTATGCTGCAAATTTCCGCAAATTTTCGACACTTGCAAGGAAATCAAAACCTACAGGGTACTTCCTGTGATAACACAGATTATAGGAAAAATTGCGAAAAGCTTAAATTTTTCGTTACATCATATAATAAAAATATTTTTAATAATTTTATACTTACTACCCCTACGACTCGATTGTCGTGATAGGTGAACTTTTATTTATGTACCTACAGGTTTGTACGAGACCCTCGGTGGGCGAGTCCAACTCGCACGTGGTCAGTTTTTAAACATTAAACCCCAGCTTTCTTTACGCGAATACAGTGAGTCAATAGAAATTTCTTGTGTCTAGAATGTTAAACGTATGTGGCGATCTTGCGTCGATATGAGTAATCTAAAACAATAGCAGAAAGCCGTCATAATAAGGCTAGACTTGGCTCATCGACAAAACATCGGCATATCTCCCATACCACGGTATTATGTGCTAACGAAGTCACACTCTGTAACGTATAGGTACTTTTTGTATGAACATCCGTCTGCGTAGGAAAGGGGGTTCTAAGTTCTATGTAAAATTTTACTGTCTGCTTTTTATGTAAGACGTTCCAGTGTGCGCGCATAGTTTTATAGCCATGAGCAATTCGGAATAAATTAGCGTAATTATAAACACACTAATTACTAGAATCAAAACAGATTTTACGCTGATATTTAACGCATGTAAAACTTTGGTCCGTTTAAAAGCTGCATGATATAATTAGGATAATTATATAATTGCTAAGAAAGCATAAATAAATGTACCTAGTTTTAGTACCTTAGATAAGGTTTGCCCTAAGTACCGTAGTAGGTACTTAACACCGACTTAACTACTGAATTATTTGTTAACATAACTCTAACTACAGAGACCGGAGCAACTCTTAGGCTGACTACACATTAGGCGTGCGTATTTCTCGGGCGGGCGATTGAGCGACGCTCACGCGACACGCAGCGGTGAAAATTCAGAGCGCTGAAAATAGAACTCTGCAGTAATACAATTATTAGAGCTGCAAGTCGAATACATGAGTATCGACTGTCGAGCCAAATGTCAATGTCATATATGACAGCTTGACACTAGATACTTCCATTTACAACTCTATTGTATTAGCTGAGAGTTCTAATTTCAGGGCTCTGAATTTTCACCCGCGGGCGTTCCGGATTCCGGAACATATTTTAATAGGCCCAGCACTTATGCTGGGCCTATTAAAATATGTTCCGGAATCCGGTTCCGGAATCCAGTCTTAGGCTGGGACTATATGCAACGGAATCCGGTAGGCCGTAGAGAATTATGAGCACTGAAAATAGAACTCTGTGCTAATACAATACAGTTGAAAATGGAAGTTTCGAGTGTCGAGCTGTCATATATGACATTGATATTTGACTCGACACTCGGATGTTCGATTTTCAACTCTATTGTATTAGTGCAGAGATCTATTTTCAGTGCTCATAATTCTCTACGGCCCACCGGATTCCGTTGCATATAGTCCCAGCCTTAACTGGGACTATAATATTATGCCCTTTTTTCGAATTTTTTTTTTTTTGAAGCGCCAAAAATTAAATGCGCAGAATGAAATGCTGATACCGAATATAGAGTGTATTATATTGAACTCAAAATCACCAATCTGGCGCTTCAGTAATTTTGCCTTTCCAGTGACGATATTCTTACACAAGATATCTCTTAAACGCAGTTTACTACTGTATTTATCTGAATTTGGCAAGAGAATTCGACACTCATATTTTACTATAAGAGGTCACTAGTAGTGCCAAATAGTCAAAATAAATTAAGTTTGTAATTTTTTCAACGGTTTTGATGGGGTCCATAAGTATTTTATCCTGGACTTGGACGCGTCTGAGTTCTGAATTCTGATCCTTTGTAGCAATGGCCCTAAACTTGTTCGGAGTTTAGAAACAAGTTTTACAAATATCAATGTTGTTTACGGCGTTATCAAGACAAATATAGATACAAACATCAGATGAAACTGAGAACCTCCTTTTTTCAAAAGTACCCAGGTAAAACAAAGAATTACAAACTTTATAACGTAATCGTTATTTTATAAATATATTTAATTAGGTACCTACTTACAACTCCGTGGCTAAGTGGGTAGAACGTTTGATTCGCACTCGAGAGAGTGCAGGTTCGATTCCCAGATTGTGGCGTGTACCGCGTGTACCAATGAAACTTTTTCAGATCTCAAGTACATTAATACGGACGCTCTAAGGGTGAAGGAAAACCGCACATAGTTGGCCCCAGACGTATTGACCAGTCATTCCTTATGGACTAGGCGGACTGTGTTGTGAGTTGTGACTTGTGAGAATGTGATTGGGCAACCATACGACATTTAATAACCTAACAAAGAGCATGTCAGGACATGTTTAAGAAGGGTTCCGTAACTATAACCGCGTAAAATAATTTTCCTAATGTTGTAAGTTGGTCTCCACTTACAACCCACTTTGGAGCCCGATTACTCAAAAAGTGTTGATTCTGTAAAAAAGTGATGTATAAAACCTTGCCTTTATTTTAAAAGACCTATTCAACGATACCCCACACGATGGGGTTGAAATTAGAATGAAAAAAAGTAATCTATTTCTATTCATAATTACATAAGCTAGAGGCGCGGACAGACAGACAGACAGACGGACAGGCAGAGCGAAACTATAAAGGTTCCTCAAGTATTACGGAACCCTAAAAACCGACTGTCCCATTAACTACAATATTTTCAAGAGGCGTTACTTCGCTCGGAGAATACTGTATAAATCATCTAATCACGGATGAAGAGGCCTAAGTTTAAGTTAATTAAAGTACTTACTAGAGATCGTTCTATGGTAGGAATACGTCCATAATTTTAAAGTTAGAACTTTAGACTTTATACGAAATAGAAAAAAAATGAAACGTTGCGACAGATTAATAAAAGTCAACGTGTAACTAACTAAATTGTATAAAGCTAATAAGCCTATCAAACGCACGGTAGTGTGTGATATGTGTTAATAATCTAAGGTTTATATTAAGGTATTTATATTAATTTTATGTATTTAGAATTATTAAAAAATATTAACTTTTTTCACACCTTCCTCAGCTTTAACTATGCCAAATTTCATACTCATCCGTTCGCACAATTCTCGTAAAACTATACTGAAAGTTTTTACTTTACGTATTATTTATTATATTTTAAGATACTTAATTTCTTAACACAATCGACTAAATGGTAACTATGGAGGATATTATATGAAAGGAGGTAGATTACTAATTTTATACACACGATTCACATCAAAGTCTCAACACCACCATCAACGTCGAAAGCGAGAGCTGTCGTGGCGATCGACAAGAGGTCAAAAGTATAATAATATGTCCCGACTCCCAAATTCGAACCCCCGACTAATAGAAACGGGGCGAAGGTCCTCACATAAAAGCGTTAAGTAGGTATTTATTGTATTATGTACTTATTTTTTATTTAACCAAAAAAGATTAATAAACGGTTGACCACAAGACAAAGCGCTAGTCGAAATTCTTTGTGAAGTGCTTTTAAGAGGTCACACAGATGCGCTGAATTCAGACAAAAGCCTTAATATCGAGGGATTTAAAACGAGTTGAGACGCAATTCCTTTACAAACTCACTTTGCCGTTGAATCCGTGACACGAATTCTTACTCTGTCGACATAAGGTGTATTTTCCTTTCAATTTTCTTGGAGGAAATGATGAGAAACTTGTATTGAGCCATATCATACACGTGGAGCCCGTGGAGGCCTCCCCTCCGAAATGCACATAATATCACCTGGCACGGAATGAATTGGGTCACACGTTGTCGAGCTAGTTTCTGCTATTACTTATTGGTTATTCCATAAGCTGGTCAAAACAAGCCGCGGCTCGACCTGCGTAGAGTTTTCTCGAACTTTCCAACAACCATTAGGTAGGTATATAAGTATTACATAATTTTATAAGATAAGCTAACGAATAAAAAGGTGTAGAGTCTGTATAGTAACGCTTTTAGAGCTAAGGGGTGTAGAGTTAGAAGTTTGGTACAGTCAGAAGCTTGGTTTTACATGAGATCTGATAGCTTTTTGACAGTGCGAGTCATTAAGTATCGTCTTGGCATTACTTTATATAAAAATGTTTTTGGTGAGATTATTATTTTAAGCCAACGCAAATTATTCATATATGGCGTCACGTGGGCACGCGAAGGGATGTTAGTACAACAATGCCTAGCACATGCGTCCTTTTGTATGAGACGTTTTGACCTTGAAAGCACACAGCGCCCCATGACAGAAACTGCGTAGTTTAGGTTATAGAGCACTAAAGATTCGCACAGAGTACTGCGTAAAAGTTCCATAATAAACTTTCTGATTTTGTATGATTTAGCCAGATGTTTTTCTGGTCCATCATCACACATGACACAATATAAAATGACTACAGAGACTCGCTCGATAGTTTGACCCTTGATATGTAGATGTTACCGTAAAATTGTAAAAACCGTGAGATTGTTATATTACTAGAGATATTATAAAATGTCGACAGATTGTCAAATAAAATTTCTTTTATTGACCTTTATCCTTAAACTATAAAGCATTATACATCACACATACAATCCAAAGATGCGAACGACAAAACAATGAACAAACACTGAATTACATTTTTTAGTTAAATACCTACTTAGTACTTAGAAGAAAGAAGAAGAAGAAATACTTTATTTTGTTCATCACACAACACATAAACACAAAAAATACAAGAATAATCTAAAATGCCACTGACCATCCAGCCTGCAAGCTTGTCGACAAAAAATTCGACACTAATACCGGTGCTGGATTTACTGGATGCGCCGTGGTATGGCCCTTATAACTTTATAGCCTATATCTATATGTTGTGTAATGCCAAAAATTTACCCTAGCTCAGCATTCGCAGCAAGCAAGCTCGCCAAAGAGAATGTAAAGCTATACTCCGTAAGCTCGCTGCACTGATATTCTGCCAGGACCAATATGTGACATCACAACACAACAATTTTTTTTTATTAGGTACATAATATAGCCCAACGATTACAGTGGTCTGCATTTTAAAATTAAATAACATTAAAAAAATTAAGTAAAATATAAATAAAATAAAAAACAGAGATTAAAATATCTGCGCTGATACAGCCTGCTTTAAAAAAATTAAGTTTTGTAAGTGGAAGGAGAAGTAGGTAATAGTTATTTTAGCATTAAGCATTTATTAATCAACTGGCTGGCGAAGTCTCTCAGTTCAGGGTAATGTTGCCGTCAGGCTTGAGTTCAGGATCGAAAGTGTCCCTATTTGTTTTGTAAAATACAAAGAAGCCTAAAAGAAGCCATCCTCGTGGCGCCCTCTGGCCAAATCACATTGAACTAAGAAAACAGTGCTGGGCTGCAGCTGGCCAATAGTGAAACTTCATTTCTTGCGGAAGTTTACATTTAAGTGTAGATTTATTATCAAGTTTCTTTTGCCCGCGGCTTCGCCCGCGTGGAATAGTGATCTTGGAGAAAATACTACTTCGGCGAATAACAATATATGTATACAATATTGAAAATGGTTAAAAACTGGACCCTACCACCTCGACGCGAGATGCGCGATCGCTTGATATATTAATACTTATTATATTTTTCGCGCTTGAAGGAAAATTTTATCTTCTATTAAGAGCATTTTTAAATAAGAGTTATTTTTAATGTTTTTTTTTTGCTTTTTAGTTATTTTTATTCTCAGCGAAATTTCATATAATACCCATATTTCATATAAAGCATAAAAAACTTCAAAAGTCCGCCATATTGGATTTAGAATGACGTCACATTATTTTTCGAATTACTCACAACAAGCACTTTTACTTGACACCCAATATTGTAGAAGTGCATAAAAAATAACTATTCTGCCATAATATAGAGTGTTCCGCCATAATGGATTTAGAATAACGTCACATATTTTTTTTTTCGCATTCTTTAAATTTTTATTTTGATAAGGTAATTAAAATAACTCAAGAATAACACATTATTTTTCGAATTACTCTCAAGTCTCAACATGCCCTTTCATGTTCTAGAAATTTCTAGATTGAATTTAATTGAAATTAATTGGATAGAAATTGAAGGTAGATTGTACTCCAATCTTCTGATCAATATACATTGTTCTATAAATTCCTCCAATGATCTAGAAAGCTCCAAAATGTTAAAAAAATGTATTTTTTATATGAAAAAATTATATGAATAGGCAATCGGACAAATTTTTTTTTATTGCATAAATGAATAGTACTCTTAAATATGAGTAACTTCTCAGAAGAAACTCTATATCAAAAGTCAATATTTTCAAAGGTACAGCGATTTTTATACAAAATTTCGCGAGCCTCCTAAAAACGCTCCATACTAAAATCGCCATACAAATGACGTCACTATTGGATTAAAGTGTATTAAGTAGGTATAAAGTATACGGCCGCAGGAATGTATTTGTAAATATCTCCGATATTTGTGCGTTTAAGTTCATACTTACCATAATGAATGTTTGTGTATATGATGTGAGTAAACTAATGATGTAGGTTTTGTTTACCAATTTCGCAAAAAAAAAAAATTTTTTTTTGGTATAAAGACTCGCGAAATTTTGTATACAAATCGCTGTACCTTTGAAAATATTGACTTTTGATATACGGTTTCTTCTGAGAAGTTACTCATATTTAAGAGTAGTTACTATTAATTTATGCAATAAAAAAAAATCAGTCCGCTTGCCTATTAAGTAGTAATAAATTATCAAAATTATTAACAAAATATAACTCATATATAACTATACAATTAAAAATGTTCAAGCGAAGCCGATATTCACAGCTAGTTCTTAATAAAAAGATTAGAAATTTCTTGAATGATCTAGAATATTCCAGAATGATATAGAAAGTTCTAAAATAGATACCACGGTTCTGAACGATCAAGAATGTTCTAGAAATTTCTAGATTGATCTATATTGTATTCCAATTTTCTGATCAGTATAGACGTTCTAGAAATTCTTCCAATGATCTAGAAAGCTCCAAAATATAAAGAAAATGTGTATTTTATATGAAAAAAATATTATGAAGTATGGAGTAATATAATAAAATTAACAATATATCTATGAAATAACTATACTATTAAAAAATACCCAGTGAAGCGGGTATTCACAGCTAGTTGTTAATGAAAAGATTACATAATACATATTATGTAATAATACAAAACTTGACTCTGAGTCTCTGACTAAGCATAAACTTTTAAGTAATAGAACGTATGTTGTATACATGCTTAATTCGGAAGCTCCATGTTTTACCTAAAGCAACCAGAAACTTTGAAAGATTCGAAGAAACATTTCTTTGAAGATTGCAAGGAAGATGTGTCATGTGAGTTGCTACGGTAATTGAAATACTACACACATTTTTAGTTTAGTGTTTCGAACTTTCGGCTGTCTAACGCTGCGCGCTGGTACTGTAATATTAACATGAATATTACTAGCTGTTGCCCACGGCTTCGCACGCGTAAATACGGTATCCCAAAGGAACACTGTACTTTTTCGGGGTAAAAAGTAGACTATGTTTTAATCCAGAGACTAAACTACTAGCATACCAAATTTCATCGTTCTGTAGTTTTAGCGTGAAAAAAGTAAGAAACATCCATCCATCCATCCTCATAAACTTGCACATTTATAATATTAGTAAGATGTTCCGGAATCCGTAAGCCTGGGGACAATTTAGAGCATTGAAAATAAAACTCTACGCTAGTACAATAGAGTTGAAAATCGAAGTTTTGAGTCACGAGTGTCGAGATATGATAATTATACATAATTATCATAGCATATCATTATTATGACACTTGAGTGTTCGATTTTCGGCTCTATTGCAAAGATTTTAACTCAAGATAGGCTATCACGTACATTTAGCAGCAAAAAATCGTACAAGAAAAAGTTACGCCATCTTGGTTTTCACCATAACTCAAATGTCAGCCATATTGGTTTCACCATACTTCAAATTTCAAAATGGCCCCAAAAATTTAAAAATTGGGGCCATTTTACTGGAGACCTTTTTTGCCTCAACATGCCTCGTCTATAATATACGTCTATGCTCTATTGTATCAGAGCAGATTTCTATTTTCAATGCACTGAATTTTCTTCGGCCTACCGGATTCCGGACAATATAGCCCCAAGCCCAACTCTCAGCCTAAAGGCGCGAACACACGGTACGTAGCGGCACCGCAACGCATAACCAACGCCATACAATTTATGTAGCTGCGGCTGCGGTGCGGCGCCGCAACGCACCATGTGCTCGCACCCTAAGGCAAGGGCTGGATGGGGGTGTATTTTTAAAAACTGGTAAGTGGTAACACACATGTTACTCCTCAAATATTGAGAGGGTCTATGAACGGCGGGAAAGCAGGACCGCCTCGCGCCGTCTTATTAGTCTTATTACATACTATATAATTATATGCCTTAAAATATTCACAAAAAAAAAACAGTAGGTACCATATTTAATGTTTAATTTGAATTCGCAGTGAACGAGATGAACGTGTATCTACAAAAAAATCAACAATATTTTTTTTAACAAATCGGATCCGAGAGGTCCTTTATGTTCAAAACTACGACGCGGATATATCACAAATTCCAAAAAAAACATAAATGTACATAATATATTGATTTCTTATGTTTACGCGAATATTGTTCATTGTTTTAAACACTTACTGATTTTGTCGCGGTGCA
Source organism: Glaucopsyche alexis (assembly GCA_905404095.1). Classification (NCBI taxonomy): domain Eukaryota; kingdom Metazoa; phylum Arthropoda; class Insecta; order Lepidoptera; family Lycaenidae; genus Glaucopsyche; species Glaucopsyche alexis. Next base: position 14,029,564 of record FR990047.1, read on the forward strand.
CTTTTCTTTTGCCCGACGTTTCGGCTACTTTCCAGCAGCCGTGGTCACGGGAGGACGACCGAAACGTCGGGCAAAAGAAAAGTGCACCGCGACAAAATCCGTAAGTGTTTAAAACAATGATAAGTGTACATACTTAATATAAACCGTTTTCAATGTAACCAGAAAAGAAAAGCGTATTACGAGTACCGTTAAATGAGCTAGATTTAGCTTAATATTAGTTAGGGCTATACGAGCGTAGGTATATCTGCAAAAATATTTTTAGAAAATTTGAATATTTTCGCACCCCTGTTTTATTTATTTGTTACATATACTTATGCCTAATGATTTCACAAATGGCGTATTTATGTATGATAACTATAAAAATTACAAAAAAATTATGACCATATTATTATTAAACGTATGTCAACCATATTAAAAAAATCTAAGCAAAGATATAATAATAGTATTTGATTAAATTAAAATAAATTAGTAATTGATTAACAATATACTACTATACCAACATATTACCAGTACAGTTTTGTACTGGTAATATGTTGGTATAGTATTTAGCAGTATTATACAGTTTCCTTCGGAAATTGGATAATATTGCTAAAAAAAAAATCTCAAAGTTTGATTTGGTAAATTATCGTTGTTTTACTGCCTGTAAAATTTGAGAAAATGTAGATCCGCTCATCTGACTCTTATACCACGAATTGCTCAGATAAAATAAAAAAAAAACGTATTTTTTTTGCCATTTCTTAAGCTCGTCCTTTTTCATGGATTATTTTAAACGCATTACAATAACAAAGGATTAATATTACTCGTATAACGAATCGTATGGAGCGATTTCGCAACTTCTTTGAGACCAGCGTCGAACCGGTCTTGGGGCGTCATTGTGGCTCTTTCATACTCACCCTAGCACACGTGCGCTGAGAATAATTGCTGGCATGAATGACCATGGTTTTATACAGGACTGGTCAATGTTATGGGAATAAGCGTAGAATAATCCTAGCTACAATGCCATCTGTATGTACAGATTTACAGAATGGGGAATATTCCCCACTTTTTATTAGGTCAGTAGGTACTTAGTACAGGCCATATCAATCCACCTCCATGATATCAACAGAACATAGGGCCAAAGACTTACCTATAAAGTCTTTGTAAGAGGAGGTTGGGCGTCTCGTCAATAAAGTCACTTACGAAAAATAGTCTATGCGACAAGTTGAAAATGGTACAAAATAGAGATACTATAGGGGACTGAATAAAACCACGGTTTTGGATAGTTATGTGCCGGTGGAGCGTTCAAACGTGTGTCACTTGTGCGTGCGGTTGTGCGACTATTGTTCCCGAGGTGGCGGGCAAAGCATTAGAAATTTGAACGTCCCAGCGGCATGACTTTATTCTTCCTGTTACATAAACACGAAATCATATATTCTAAACAAAAGGGCATATAAACAACTTAATTCTAATAAGAAATAACAATAACTTATGCCTAGGTGAAACCTAATCGTAGTGCGTCGCCTACAATCTGCCTCCTTAGTGTTAACTAGTTAGCACTACTATCATCCTGTGGTGCCAGTAGGGCGACGCGTGTCACAGGTCTGCGCAGCACACCGGTGCGTGTGCACGTCAACGATGCGGACTCGCCCGTCGCGGCCCGCGTGGGTCGCGCTCACAACCCCATGCCGCCAGCAGTTTCGTTCTAAGTTCGGTTCGATTATGATGACGTAATCGTTAACCTGTAACTGCCTAGACTCAGTAGTCCACTTCTGGCGTGGTAGTAAGGTGGGCAAATATTCTTTAATCCAACGTGCCCAAAACATGTCAGTGAGGCGTTGTGCTACGCGCCAGCGTTTTCTTAAATTTAAATCCGAATTATCATATTTACCGAATTGTGGAACTGACGATGAGGAACCGATTAAAAAATGATTAGGCGTCAGAGCCTCGGGATATTGTGGATCATTTGAAACGTATGTAATAGGACGGCTATTTACTAATGATTCGACTTCGGCTAGAACGGTTAATAAAGTTTCAGTGTGTGGGGCGCGCTGTTTTAAAACTACCTTTAAAGAAGACTTTACAGTTCGGATCATGCGCTCCCATGCTCCACCCATCTCTGGGGCCCCCGGGGGTATGAACCTCCACTCCACGCCGCGTATGGTCCCTGACTCCCGTATGGCCTCCTGGTCTAGCTCAGACACACTGCGTCTCAGTTCCACGTCAGCACCGCGAAGATTTGTGCCGTTATCCGAGATGATAACCTGTGGCATGCCTCGACGTGCAGCCATCCGTCTAAGAGCCATTATTGTGGAGTCAGTTGATAAGTTCTCCGTCAATTCTATGTGTACTGCCCGAATAGTTAAACAAGTGAACAGCATGCAGTAACGTTTTTGTTTTCCTCGGCCAACAGTAACCTCGAGTGGTCCGAAAAAATCTACTCCGGTGTAGCTAAATGGACGTCTATTATGTTGCAGCCTAGCGGCCGGTAGGTCGCTCATACGCTGAGGCTGTGGTGTCGCGCGCCTATACCTACAGAATAAACAATGGGACGCGACGGCACGAACTGTCGGTCTTAGCTTTAGAATCCAGTAACGCTGTCTCAAATTGTTGACGACAAGTTCGTTTGCACCGTGAAGTGCTTGTCTATGAAAGTATTCTACCAGTAAACGTGTAATTCTATGTTTTCCTTCTAGAATAACTGGTCTTCGCGAGTTAAGCTCGACACCAGCGACAGCCTCTACACGACCGCCTACACGCATGAGACCGGTCTCGTCTACGTAAGGGGTTAGTTGTAGTAAGCGACTATCACGTGACAGGGGCTTATTCTGTTTCAATAAAGTTACACCAGTAGCAAAACTATCGTTTTGACATTTCTTTATCAGCAGGTCTTCTGCCTCCTTCATTAGAAGAGTGTCAAGATTGCATCGCTTACGCTGACATCTTCTAATGAATAATAAAACCCTAGCAGTTGCGCGTACGAGAGTAAGCCAATTCGAAATATTATTCTCATTAGGCAGAGACATCGTCGATTTATCTACGACTACTAAATGTACGGTTCGTTCTTCGCACTTTGTATCCTTAAGCGTTTTTGTGAACTTCCGGTCCCTAGGCCATTGACCTTCAGGGAGTCTTAAAAACCAAGGACCTTGAAACCAGGTACTTGAGTACGTTAATGGAGGTGCGTCTTCACGAGTGGCCGCGTCTGCGACGTTGCTCGCGGTGGGCACGTGACGCCATTCGCATGAATTTGTAAGTTCATCAATCTCGCCCAGTCGATGGGCTACGTAAGGTTTGTAACTACGAGGATCGCTTCGAATCCACTGCAGGACTGTGCTACTGTCCGTCCAAAAATAACGTTGACCGGGCTGAATGTCTTTGTGTTCGCGCTGTATAGCTCCTGCGAGTCGCGCGCCTAAAAGAGCACCCTGTAGTTCCAACCGCGGGATTGACGTCGGCTTCAATGGACTTACTCTAGATTTACTAGCGACAAAACTAACTAGTACGCACCCGTCGGCACGTGTGAAACGCCAATAAATAACAGTAGCGTAAGCTTTAGACGAAGCGTCACAAAAAATATGCATTTGTTTTTGAACTATGTCGCCTTCATTTGTATTATTAGTGAAGTGCGTTAACATCTGTTCCGTCGAGTAACAATATGTCCACTCCTGTGCGTTGCCATAGAATCGAGGAATTCTAAGTGAGTGTAGACACTTCAAATCTGTGAGCCAACTAAGCCATAAGGTATGCTCCTCGGGTTGGATGCGGCAGTTCCATTCGACCCCGCTGCGATGGACGTTTTGAAAAATAATTTTACCTTTAATTAAGAACGGGGAAAGAAAACCGTGGATATCGTAAACGGACATTATAATGCTTAACATTTGAGCTTTAGTAGGTACCTCGGTGCCATTCAAGATGTCAGGCGAAATTCGACTTAAAGCTATTTTAAAACTAAACATATCTTCGCTCGGATGCCACATCAAACCTAGAGTGCGCTCAGCTGTGTTCGTAGCTCCGTGTTGTAACTCGATAGCGGCGGGCGCGAGCGCCGCGTGCGGAACGGTCTGAAGTACTTGTGTACTGTTGCTAGACCAGCGGGTTATCTCGAAACCACCTGATTTATGTATTTCGGATATTTCGCGTATTAATTGAATAGCTTTGCTTTCACTGTCACATGAATGTAAACAATCGTCCATGTAATGGTCGTTTAATATGACATAAACAGCCTCGGGGCATTCGTCTATGTATTTAATCGCATTTTTATTTTTTATGTATTGTGCGACAAACGGTGAGCAAGTAGCTCCAAAAAGCAAAGTTTGCATTACACATATTTTTACACTATCATCGGCGCTTTCTTGCCAAAGAAAACGGAAAACATTTTGATCTTCGGCCCGTATTTTGATTTGAACAAAGAAGTCTTTAATATCCGCAGTCAGTGCTATTCTATGCTCGCGGAAACGCAACATAATTCCTAGGAGTGAATTATATAAGTCGGGTCCTGTCAGAAGAAAATCATTTAGGCATGCACCATTTACTTTACCTGCGCAATCAAATACTAACCTTAGTTTGTCGGGTTTGTTCGGGTTTTGAACTCCAAAATGCGACAAGTACCATGTGTGGCTGGGTACGGGTTCGTTAACGGCTATTTCACACGCGTAGCCGTTATCAAAGAGCCTCCGCATCTCCCGGCGATATTTGTCTGCGTACGTGGCGTCAGACCTAAACCTCTTAACTAAACTATTTAGTCTTTTACGCGCATAATCAAACGTATTGGGAAATTCCAATTTGTCTTTCGTGAAAGGTAGACCTACTTCCCATTGGTTACCTATATTCCGTGCAGTCTCATCTAAAATACGTACTGCTGTCACGTGTGCCGTATTCTCGCGGCGTAAGGTCGATATTCCTATCGAGTCTAGTTCGAACGATTGTTTAATTAAATTATTTAATTCTGTTATTTTACTATCGTGTTCCTCTGAGTGAGCGAGATGAAAAGTGTGGCCGTTCATGGGAGTGTGAGCGAAACCGATGCAGCCATGAATAGACCAGCCTAGTAGGCATCTCGTAGCATAAGGTTCCTGCTTGTTACCGTGCAGAATCTCCTGAGGAGCAATGAGGAAGTAATTGTCCTCACCTATAAGTAGACGAGGCACTACACATTGATTACATACTTTGTCATTAATTTGTAGCAAATGATTACATTTTAAATTCTTAACTATTGACAAATTTTGTTTTGGTAATTTTAGGTTGTTTACTACACGTAATGTTACATCAAAACTTTTATTTTCAAATACACCACATATATTAGTTACAACTTTAGGTACATCAGACTGAAATATTTCAATACCGAAGGCATCAATAAATTTTATGGGGCTAGACTGAGTAGTTACAAGTCCTAATTCACTTACCAAGTCTTTATCGATCATAGATATGGATGCACCATCGTCTAACAATGCATACGCACTCACCGTGCCCTTTGGGCCACTGAGATTGACTTTTATCACTTTGAGCAACACTTCACAACCCACTCGCGGTCCTGGAGTTCCGGCGGCGGCGGCGGCGGCACCTGGGCTAGCGGCGTCGCGCGGCTCGCGCTGGGCGGCCACGTTGGCCACGGTCTCGTCGCGCGCTGAAGATGATGACTCGCTGTCAGCTCTCTGCGGCTCGTGGGCGGGCGCGCTCTCTGTAGCCACCGTGTTGACTGCAGGCTTCTTGAAGTGAAGAAGACGATTGTGCGACAGTCCGCATTCATCGATATCGCATAAAGGCGCTGGACATGCGGTATTATCGTGTCGCTCCAACAGGCAGCAAAAACATAGATTTTTTGCTTTTACGAATCTCCATCTATCTTTTCGCATTGCACGTTTGAAAAATCGGCATTTGATAAGTGGATGAGCAGATTTTGAGCAAAACGAGCATAATTTTGATGACGTCGGTCGAGCGGCTTTCGTTGCCGTCGTAAGCACAGGACGATTATAGTACGTAGATTGCCGTTGCCTGTCATCCGGCTTCGCTCGTCCGGCGGGCACCGTGTCGGGCTTACGATTGTCTCGCAGGTGTGTAACGCCGACTGTTGAGGCCACAGTAGCTTCTCGTTTTAAAAATGTAGCTAGTAGCTGTAGTTTCGGAACATTGCTAGCTAGCTTGTCGTAAGCGTAGTCTGACCACTTGCTTATCAAAATACTAGGCAACTTGGTGACGACTGCCGTCAGTAATTCAGGGCTGCGTAGGTAATCATGCTGATTGAGTGAGTTCAGCGTCGCAACACAATTATTAACTTTCATAGAAAAGTTAATTATATCATTTTGATAATTAGTTGAGAGTGGCGATAGTTTTTTCATTTGCGCAGTCAGCTGTTGAACAATTAAATCTGGGTGTCCAAATCTGAGTTCCAGCGCTTCCATTACAATAGCTGGCGAGGTGCCTCCGATCAGTAAATCGGTGACGGCTTCCTTGGCCTCGCCGCGGAGCGCCCTGCGTAGTCGCCATAAATTTTCAGAATCACTAAATTGGCATACCTGCGTGGATTCATCATATGCGCTTCGGAAATGCAACCAGTCGAAGCATTCACCACTAAATGTTGGTAGCTCTCGAGGTGTCGATAATCGAGTAAGTAGCCGTTCGTCTTGCTGGTGGGGTGACGTGGTAGTCATGATGTCCTTGAGTGTGTGAGCTAGCTGAAGTATACCGTCGGCGTCTGGAGCGCGGGCGCGGCTAGGTGCGCGGTCTGCGCTAGGTGCCGGCGCTGCCTCCGTTGCCGTTGCTGCCGCCACGGGTGGCGGCTGTACGTTACTATGTTCCAGCCACTGCTCCACGTTACACTGACTCCCGTCGATGCTAGCAGGCTTGCTACAGGTTGAACTTTCGACCATGGCTAAGTCACATTCGAGCCGCTTGTCGATAAGTTCCATAGCAATTTTAGCTTTTGCCTCGACTTTTTCCTCGGCAATTTTAGCTTTTGCCTCGGCTGCTGCTAATTCCAGCTGTTTGCGCCTAATTTGAGACGATGACGATTTATGAGACACTGCATTTGACTCACTTTTCACTACTGTACAGTTCGATTTCGACATTTTACGCGTTTTTGGTTGTTCGCGACAATCACGCGATAACACGTGCTCCGATGCACTTTCTAGTCTATCAATTAACTTTACGCGGGATTTATTATTTGGCGTACGATACATGATAGTTCTAGTTCAGATCCGACTCGATTGACCAGCGATTATAGGGGACTGAATAAAACCACGGTTTTGGATAGTTATGTGCCGGTGGAGCGTTCAAACGTGTGTCACTTGTGCGTGCGGTTGTGCGACTATTGTTCCCGAGGTGGCGGGCAAAGCATTAGAAATTTGAACGTCCCAGCGGCATGACTTTATTCTTCCTGTTACATAAACACGAAATCATATATTCTAAACAAAAGGGCATATAAACAACTTAATTCTAATAAGAAATAACAATAACTTATGCCTAGGTGAAACCTAATCGTAGTGCGTCGCCTACAGATACTGCTCTTAAAATTATGTGCGATAGCTCATTGGATCCGGAATGACGTCTAGAAAAATGTGCCAAAAGCGTGTATTAGCACATAAAAAATTGCAAAAGTTATAAACAATTAAAGATGAAAAAAAATGGCATTTCGTTTTTTGCCAATATTTAATAAACTATTAATATTTAAGAAATTTCAAAAAGAGGAGGTTTCCAATAAAAAACTCCAGACTCCCGAAGCTCTATCTCCATTATTTATAATTTTAATTTAACGCTGAAAATAGGTCTGCGCGTGACATTTTTAGGATGCGCGCGTGGCGTCAAAAGCGAGTACGGCACATTAATTAATTTATTTAAGGTATTGAATATATTTTTTTAAATTTGAAAAAATTATGGTGTCTTCTAAACACTATAAATAATTTATTCCCGTTGGAAATTTTACTTAAAGTTAATTTTACAACGAGTTAAACAATTGTTAACTAACGAAATTTGAAATTTCTTAAATATTAATAGTTTATTAAATATTGGCAAAAACGAAATGCCATTTTTTTTCATCTTTAATTGTTTATAACTTTTGCAATTTTTTATGTGCTAATACACGCTTTTGGCACATTTTTCTAGACTTCATTCCGGATCCAATGAGTTTATCGCACATAATTTTAAGAGCAGTATCTCTATTTTGTACGATTTTCAACTTGTCGCATAGACTGAAATTAGCTTGATTAAATAAATTCAAAAAATGTTTCCCGTAACCCGGACTACCTTACTCATTACCTACTTATGTTTTTATCATGAAAGAAGTCGTTCTATTTTTTTTTTACAATTTTCCTAGGTTTTCTTCATGTTTGCTTCTACACAAATATACCTAATCACTGCCTAATCATTATTATCAAACAAAAAATAAAAACCGACTTCCAAAGTAAAAATACACACAAAGAATGAAATAATTCCTATTTTCTAAATATTATTATGTATGTAGGTAAGTACATAATTCCCTTTTTAATTCGGCTAAAATTTTTTACTGATTTTGATTGATTCTCTACTTAAATCTTCATAATTTTGAAATCAGTACTAGGCACCAGCCCAAACAATATCCTGATGAAAAAATATTATTTTATTTTTAATTAAGTACTTACATTAAATTTAGTTTTTACAATTATTTAATATAATACATATATCTAATTTATTTATTCTTTATTCTTGAATCCACCAAAATGTGATCAATCGAGCAAGCGCTATAACAGTTTAGTGATAAGCTGCAGACGGCTGACGGCTGTAATTGGATTTATGTTGTAACTTGTAATCTATAATGCCATTACGCATTGTGTGTGTTTGCAGACGATTTTATTAGTGGTAGGCAATAGGCATGCAGACACTAGACAGCATTCTGCACTTGCAATTTGCCATTGACCGCTACCGCCACCGCGTCCGCTAACGCGCGAAAGTGAAAATTTGCTAGGCACTTTCTCCCCACCCGGGAATCGGGATATTGCGCGTCGGCCGCATCGCCCCGCCCCTCGCTGCACCCCCGCACCCCCTGCGCGCCGCAAGGTCAGCCCCGCATGCAGGCGGGTGGCGCGGCGGCGGAGCGGCAACGCGCTGCGCTCTTGAAATTTCGCTTTCGTTCACTCGCGGTTATTAGTCGGCCGCGCGCGCTCCGACGAGCATGTGTTTCATGTGACGCGCTTCGCTACTTCGTGGCGGGCTGGAGGCACGTTCGATTTCGTTGACGAGTCGATCGTGGTGCGACATGGCTCCGCGAAGGCAGGGTGCCACCGGGGAGCGTGAGGCTGAGGACATATTTGGTTGCTGCGTACCCGGGGAATGCCTTCGCCCTCGAGAACCGGTGCGGGTGGAAGATGCTATTCGAGTTCTTTGCAATAATGACACGTGCACCGCCGGCCGGTATATGCACCGAGAATGTTTCGAACAATGGGAAGGTGGAGTGCTCGCGTATCTCAAATCCTGTGGCCGAGCGCGATCATGGTCAGAGCGACAGAGGCATCAAAATTTATGGACAAAAAAGGGGTACGATTTGGCGTTTAAGGCTTGCGGATGCCGCTGTGGCCGCGGGCATTTGAAGAAAGACTTAGATTGGGCTCCGCCTTGTGCTGCGGTGAGATCAGACGATGAGAAGAAGAAGCGTAGACGAGCGAGGTCTGGTCGCACGCCGGCGGCGGTAGACGCGCGGACGAGAGCATTCAGCCTATCCAGCTGTGGTTCCTGCTCCCCACCGTCAGCACCGTCTGAGCCTTCTACCAGTCCCACTCATGCACCGCCTCATGCTATGACACCTGCCAAAAGGAACTCCAAAACTGAACTTGTCTCAGACCGTATCAGGTAAGCAGTATTTTTTTTTTTTGGAAAGAAAGTACATATAAGATTAGTTACTTGCGTATTGTCATGTCTTTGCCGTACTTACTTATATCAAATTATCGTGTAAACATTTTGTTTGTTACTATTATTCAGATAAGTCGTGACTCGTGATAGCAAAACAAACCCACGCCTGTCATAAAAATCGAAACGAGTGTCGTTTTCTGAAATCGAGTTTTATTTTAATGTTTTGTTTTTATATAAAATATTATGTGTTTAATTTGTTTAAAAATACAGGTTACATAAATAATATTATTTATTTAAGTAGGTATTTTTATATTTGCATTGAATTAAGATTTAACATCAACGGCTCAGACCAAATAAAAAGTATAATACATACCTAATAATAAGGGAAACCCTTTTGTTTTTAAACCCTATTTCTTACATGATAATAATATACCTGGGTCCTATTTGAGAAACCACATTGTTCCGTTTTCACTCCTTAACGAGTTGTGAAAAGGGATTTCTTTTCCACATTCATAACAATTTTCTACTAAACTACACTTTGAATAATCCCTAACTTTTGGAGCTACATAATATCGAAACTGATCGTTTCTTCAACAATGCTTCAAGTGAATTTGTTCTTTTCTTTTCAGTCTATTCCTCAAATACTTCTTCTCTTTTCTATTTATAGTGAGGATGGCCCTCGGGCCTCACGGTCTAGTATCTATGCAAATCCAACAGCCAGTCAATAGTGTATAAATCTATACTAATATTATAAAGCTGAAGAGTTTGTTTGTTTGTTTGTTTGTTTGTTTGAACGCGCTAATCTCAGGAACTACTGGTTCGAATTGAAAAATTCTTTTTGTGTTGGATAGTCCATTTATCGAGGAAGGCTTTAGGCTATATAACATCATGCTAAGCTCAATACGAGCGGAGCACCAACCAAGAATGTTTCAAAATCGGGGGTTATTTTTTCCTTTTGAGAGCTTTCGCTGCATACGCTGCGGAAACGCTTAAAGTTTCGCTAAAATGATGTATGACAGAATTGTTCCCCTTTAAAAGTTTAAAAAAAAAGTCCGCGACAGTACATGTCTATCTTTTAAGGTTCGCTCACAATAACCTTTTTATGATAACCAAATTTGTTCCAAAATTAAGCATTATTTGTGAGAGTGTTTTCATAAAGATGATATTAATCCTTATCCAAGTAAATACGTTATTCATTACAAGCATTTAATTTAGAAGTATTTTGCCGTTTACATCATTTGATTTCAATGAGTATTTTAGAAAATATCGCAGTAATAAAATAATGGGGCGCGCGGCGGGCAGTCGCGGGCAGGAAAGCGCTTCTCCTTCAACGTAAATGAAGTCGCCGGTATATTTTAGCGATATCCCAATTCCCAAAGTAACTGTTCCACGCGAACGAAGTCGCGGGCAAAAGCTAGTGTAAATATATAATTGTAATTATAATTCCTAACTTTTGTAACTGTCACCGTAAAATTTTAAAAACCGTTAGATTGTAAAATAACTACTTAACGAGATTGTAAAAATATGTCTAAGTAAATATTAAAAACTTATCTAGGTATTTATATTCTAACGAAAAATAATGTGTTAAATTATAGGCAGCATATTGGCGGCGGAAGTGTATCGACATTTTACAATTTCACTAGTTTTATTACAATCTAACGGTTTTTACACTTTTACGGTGACGATATTATGTAGTTATGTCAGGTAGCATTGTTAAAGAGACCAACAGTTTCGATATTATGTAGTTATGAATCTGTTGGTCTCTTTAACAATGCTATCTGTCATGTGAAGTTGTTCTTTTTTGGAAGGGGATGCCGTTGTTAGGTATGTCAACATTAATAATTAATACAGGCTACTCTATTTAGCTCTATTCCTCAAATACAGAATTCTGCTGCTGCAGACTAAATGTTAATAACAGCTTTTAAATCAGAATATTAACTTACAAAATAAAAGTTCATAACAACAAAAATAATTTTCCGTCCACTATTTAAAAAAGTGCCACGATTCTACTCAGGCGAAACCAGCTTGATAATATTTTTTACTGCGATGTGCTTACAAAAATTAATGATATAAGGAAAGTAGCTGGACACTGCATTGTGGCCTAGTACGTAGACCGTTTGATTCGCACTCGAGAGAGTGCAGGTTCGATTCCCAGGTTGTGGCGTGTACCAATGAGACTTTTTCAGATCTCGTGGAAGGAAAACATAGTACCTACCTATTTCAAGAGTGGTTACTTCGCTCGGAGAATACTGTATAAATCATCCAATAACGGATGAAAAGGCTTAAGACGTTATCTACCTACCTAAGACCAACGAATATTATTTAATTTCGTAATAAATATAGTCAGCTGCTCATTTATGATGATAATATGTTCGTAATTTAAATAACACCATTGGAATTTGGAATGGTGTTATTTAAAATGCCAGATGCCGTTTTATTATGTTTACTATCGCAAAGTCAATTAATCGTTAGTCTGCAGGTACCTTTCTACTTAATTTAAGATATACAACTATCCACACTTTTCTACAACTGGGACCTGCCGAGTTTTAGGGTACCGTACCTTGAAAGGAAAAATGGAACCCTTATAGGATCACTTTGTTGTCCGTCCGTCTGTCTGCCAAGAGCCTTTTTTCAGGACCGCGTGGAGGTGTCAAGCTGGAATTTATATCAAATACTCAGGTCTACTGTCCCTTGCGGTTGTGAAAAAATCAAACTTCTACGCCAAAGCAATCAAAAGATACAGCCGTTTATACCGCAAATTTCCGCAAATTTTCGACACTCGCAGTCGCAACTCGCAAGGGAATCAAAACCATTACGACAGGGTACTTCTCGTGAACTCAGAATCTTGAAATTCGGTACGAAGCAACGTTTTATAATACAGATAAAGGAAAAATTACGAAAGTCCAATATCTGTCACCGTTTAAACCTTCCCTGAACTTCCATAATTATTTCAAGACCAAAAATAGCCAAATCGGTCCAGCTGTTCTCGAGTTTTAGCGAAAACAGGAAATTTAATCCATTTTTATATACATATAATATCTTCTTCTAATTATATATAAGAGAAGAAGAAGATATTATGTATGAATATAAAACGAACCCTTATTGTTAAATAAAAGTTTTAATCCTAATCGACTATCGGGGTTAAAATAGGAACTAAATATGTAGGAAATAAGGGGTAAAATCAATACGGGAGTGTCTCCAGTCTCTTAATTAATTTCTCTGTCCAGTTTTAATATCGTTGGTCACAACTCACATTTAAACTTATTTTTAATTAAATAAAATTTTGTCGATGGCACAAAACCCAGACAAAATAGTAGATATAGTAGTTACAGTCAGTTCAGGACCTTATTGCCAACGATATAACTCATAAGGATGACTTTCATAGAAACTCCGAAGTAAAATAACTCCTAGGCTGGGAATATATGCTCCGGATTCCGGAATCCGAAACGCTTGTAAAAATTCAAAGCACTGAAAATAGAACTCTGTGCTAATACAATACAGTTGAAAATGGAAGTTTCTAGTGTCGAGCTGACATTTATGATATTGACATTTGATTCGACACTAATGTGTTCGATTTTCAACTCTATTGTATTAGTACAGAGTTCTATTTCCAATGCTCAGAATAAAATCCTCTATGGCCTTCCGGCTTACGAATCATAATTATTATAGTCCCAGCATCCCTATCGTCTCATATTGAACTAGTTCAATACTCAAACACCGATAAAAACTAACCGCTTTGCGAGTAAACTAATACGTTTTCGGCAACGTTCGCGTTAGTATTATGTGGTATTATATTCATTTCGCACGAAAAGTGCGACGCAAATTGGTGAAGCCCTAAAAATGCAATTTCGCCGGTCACATACATTAGTTTCGCTTCGCTGTGCAGCTGGTTTCCGTTTCCCGTCCGCACTTAACTGACAAAAATGCATTTCCCCAAATTGCAACAGCTGCCCCCTTAGCCTTAGCCAAATTGTTGTGGTTACTTCGCAATAACCTTAACTCGTTACTTGTGTAATTCGTACGTTATATTTCGATCATTTTTAGACACACCTAAAATTTTTAAAATTAGGCCCATATAAAAATTTACCTTAGATACTTGTATGTAAAATTTTAAACATTACATATTGTATTATGTAAAAAAACTTATACAGGTTATATATACAATAAGAAGTAAGTTTAAAATATTTATTTATTTCTTAATATATTTTTCATGGGTCAAAAGTACCCAAATTTGAGATTCTTCGAACCTTTAAAAATTTATATCTCTAAAAATATTAACTTTATCGTGAAAAGTCATACCTAGGACCTTTTTTATTTGTATTTCAATAAAGAATATAAAAAAATTGTTCAGTTGAAAAATAACAATTGCTTGCAATTATTTAAACAATTTCGGTTTAAACAATATGGCTATTATGTAGTCATGAAAACTTAATGTATAAATTATTAAATTATTATTACAATGCATCCTCGGTCTCGGTTGTATAACAAATCGGAAGGTAACAAGTGAACATTCGTTATATCGAGTAATTTGTTAAACTGAGGTTTGTTGTGTTGAGGTTAGGTTAGTCTTAATCTACACTAATATTATAAAGAGGAAAACTTTGTTTGTATGTTTGTTTGTTTGTTTGTAATGAATAGGCTCAAAAAGTACTGGACCGATTTCAAAAATTCTTCCACCATTCGAAAGCTACATTATCCACGAGTAACATAGGCAAAATTTTATTTTGGAAAAAAATAGGGTTCCGTAAGATATTTGGGTTTTTCGGACACAAGGTGTAAAAAATCAACCAGAAAAGTTACTTATTTTGCGTACGCTGCCTAAACTATAAAAGATAGAATCATAAAATGTTCTAATTAATTGTAGTCTTGTAGTCAGTCTTATAAATATCTACAAAAAAGTCCGCGATACACTATACCTATCTATGTCGAGTAAGGCACAACAACCATTTTTTATTTAGAAATCTTGAATTTTTTTTGGACTACATTTAAACGCGTTTATTTTACTCATGCTATTAATCCTATCAAAATAAATTATTTCATCACTAAGTACAGTTTACGTAGATAATATCTTTGAATGATTAAAATTGGACGTTTGGTTTTGAAGTTATGGCGAAATTAAAATATTACGATTTCTGCTGCACGGCCCGTTGCGAAGTGGGCGTCACCAAGGCGCGTGCGGGGGGGAGTTTAGATCTATGAGTATTTTTTTTGTTTTGTGTTCGTTGTAACTATGATGGATAGATACTTGAATACCTATTTATTTAGTGTTTGTTGTATTGTTAGTCTTGAAGAGTATAGATAGGTATTTCATACGATAAAAGTATACCCACCTACTTATTTCATTGAGTTTTAGTAGGTACCTATATTAATTTGATTCTGTTTGTTTTGACTAAATTTCGCCCGTTTTGTTAGAGGTTTAAAGACATTCTGTAGTATTAGTATCAGTATTGTACCCGTGCGAAGCCGGGGCGGGTCGCTAGTTTTTTTTATATAGAGAAGACATACCTTTAAATTTTAAAATTGTAGCCAATGTACTTGCGGGAATCCCGAACTTATTAGCTATGTAAAAGGATTTTCACTAACACTATAATTTCAAAATTTCAAATTACCTCAAACATGTATTTTGGGGATTCAAAAATTCACTTTTAAAAAATTTGTAAATTCACAAGTTCCGCTTCTGACCAGCCAGACCTGCAGTCTCGTGTTGAGGTACAAGAAGAAGTACAGGACAAGGTTTCAGCTTGCCTTAAACACCTGCTCTAAATTTCCTAGTAGCTCTCCATGTATTAAAACCTCAAATAATTGTCTAAGTCAATATTATAATGAAGATAAGCATGATCGTATCGAGCAAATCGGATTCATAACACATTGAAAATGAATTTGTATATTTTTTGCCACTGCTTTAATACTCAATTGAACACATTTTTATTCATGACTAAATTAGGTTCAATGTTATCAGCACTATTTAAATGGCACGCAATCAGCTTGCCGTATCTTCCATCGAGAGTTGTAGGTGTGGTAGGATTAAATAGGGTTGGCACTTAACAATTCTTCATAATAACAAAATCCTACCAAATATCCTACACTAATCCTTAGAGTATTTAATATATTATCCAGCATTTTTAAAACTTGTTAAGATTCTTATATGATCACTTCATTTAAGATTTTATTTCTCGTTGAAAACCCTATTATAGTTCTTTATTGAATCGTGGGCGAAGATATGACGTCCGACGGCTTATTCTCAAGTTGACCTATAAAGATGACTCGGATTTATGACCTCGGGTACGCTCCTTCAATGGCCATCCTCGAATTAACAGCTCTCTGAGACGTTCTTTATTTATTCACTTATAAAGAATTCTGATTTATTTACTGCTTAATTTTTTATTAAAAATATTGTTATAGTAATGTTTTGTGTATTGTTAATAACAATTGTAAATAATTATAAATTAAAAAATAATGTGTAGTCCACAAAGATTGTGGACAGTAATACTTCAATCGCCTAAGGCACATCGTGCGTCTGCGCCGATCAATTATTTTCTTAATAACTGTATTATGTATAAATTATGATATCGCAATAAAATTTAAAACCAGTTATATTATGACAATGTGATAATAAATTATCTGATATATTTATTGTATCAGTTTAGCTTTACAATTGTTATTTATTCAGGTTGACTAACGACTTTGTCATTGTTTAATTAGATGGGTATGATTATTATTAAACTTTTGAGCTCTTTTACATCAGACTCAGGAAAACTCAAAAGATACATAGGGAAGATAGATAATGAAAGAAAATTGTCAGTGAACATTTTTAGAAGCACTTTTATTGCTCAAAAATGACTCATTAGATAAAATTTAAGTGCTTACCGGGAAGTTGCACGGATGGCCTTTAGGTCAATTGTTTTCCTAATTTTTTACTATATCTAGAAAATTTTTAGGTTCATAACGAGATAAAATATTTCATGAGAAACATAAAACAAAGATTTCAAAACTCAAGATAGGCTTGACGTACATTTGACAGAACAAATCTTCATACAATAAAAAGTTACGCCATCTTAGTTTTCACCATATTACCTCACGAGTCACGTGTCAGCCATGTTGTTTTCACCATGCTTCAAATGTCAAAATGGCCCCAAAAGTCTCAAAAGTGGGGCCATTTAACCGGATACACTTTTTGCCTCAACATCCCTCGTCTATGGCGAAAAAGTCGACTCTGTAACATTCTGCCACTAATCAAAGATAATAAATGTGGCAACCTACAGAGTATTTTGTAATTTGTATACTCATAATGTTAGTAATTGTACTTAAAAGTTAAAACCATTTGTATTCAACGTATGATTTACAGATGAACGTATGGCAGAGTTTTATGAATTTATCAACAAAGACGTTGAATCGAACCACTTCGTATTTACCATTATATACATAGATGCAGGATGTTTACAATATTGAATATTTAAGTGTCAAGCACAATAGCATAGTTTTGAGTATCGCAAGCTTTATATGGTTCTGCATTCTGTACAAATATACTTATAAGGACATAGTTATTTTTAATTCATAGCATGCTAGGAATTAATAATTAATTAATTGAAACAATATCTTGTATTGTTGGTATTACTTAGCATATATTTATAAACTTAGAGTAATAATAATATCACAGAATTTTTTATACATTTTTCTACTTTATTGTACCAAAAGTACACTCAATCAGTTATAGAGTATTTAGAGTACAAAATTACGTTTAGTACTCCAACCATCAACTTACATTTTTTTTAAGGTTTCATCAACGTTTGGAAGACGAACATAAAATATACAAAATGTTTTACAGTCATATTATGTTACCATATAACGTAGTATGCTGGAAACTCCACATTTATGGAGATCCGCGATGATATAACTTGTCATCTAAATCATCATAATTTTGTCAAAAAAGTCTGATCACGTCTTGGCGTAGCCTTGATACGCGACCGTCGCGCAGTAACCCACGGAAACAAGAATTCACCAGTATATTTTTATTTTATGATCTGTTATAGCCTTGCAAAACATGGTCTACATTTACTATTTTACGCACAAGGAGTCAGTGCGTCAGCTCGACAGTTCCCAAATGTAGGACTAGAGTCTAGAAACTTTATAGAACCTAATGCATTAAATTCTTGCGATAACACGTCGGTTTACCGTCTGAGGCGCGACTATGAGTCAGCCGCCATTGGCGCGTGAACGACACAAGGGGAGGCCGTAAAGGGTATTCAGATATCTGAATACCTGATCGCTTATCAATTTAACAAAATGCACTTTCAACTTTTTCTGTTCTTTTTAGGGTTCCGTACCCACAGGGTAAAAACGGGACCCCTATTACTGAGACTTCGCTGTCCGTCCGTCCGTCTGTCACTACTTACAAGGCTTAACAGATGCCTATTTATTACTATTTCAAGATAACTTATATACCTGAGTGACCTACGGATAATTTTAGTCCATCAAAAGATATTTCATAGAGAAGTGAGGAAGGGGCTAGGTTAGGAGATTAGGTTAGTCTGGGCCTTACAACTGTCTTTTCTTTGCATTTTCTGAATTTTACTATAGTGATGTATTTTTTTTACAACCACCCGACCTCAAATAATTAATATTTTGTAATATTCTCTTCCTTTTCCAATTGGTTTCACCCTAAGTACTATTATTTTTTTTTTTTCACTTTTGACCATTTTCAAAGATTAAAAAAGCCCTAGTCTACATAGGCTGCAGAGTGTAGAGCAAATAAAACATATACCTAAAATAAATAGATCAAAACAAAAATAAACACAAGACAACAGAAAATAATCCACCTAGGTATATTCAACCCTTTGGAAAAATAACAAGAAAGCTATCAGCATTATTATTGAACTAGAATAAACCTAATATTAAAAGTCTAAAGTAATTTCGCTCGTCCAATAAAATGGTAGACGCGGTTTTCTACCCCTCGGGGATTCGATGAAATTGATTTGAACTCGTTAAAAACTATTGAATTATCTTTCAATGTCAGCGTTTTTTAAAGACGATTTCCGTTCCCAGGCAGTGGAGGGAGGGAAGCTGTTACCGTAGTTTTTAGGGCGTGATCGGCGCAACGGCGCATGTCTGCATAAATTGCAACCGAACAATGTTGCAGACAATGCAGACTCTCTACATGCATCTCTTTCATCAAAACTCTCGACCTTGCTACGATTTCGGCGTAAATTCAACAGACAAAACAATCCAAATTTAAATAGGTATGTATTTAACTTGTAAATGTGTGTAATTATGCATAACCGGCAATATTTATGTGTGCATTGTGTACCAGTTGTGTGGGCCGTGCACGCAGCTATCCCCTGTTGTGAGAACTGAGAACACGCATTCCCTGTTGCAGTGCAGCGTTAGCGAACTGCGTGTGCGGACTTTTTTTTTTTTTAAAGAAATTAGTCACGTACTTGAGCTATAAGGTGTTATTAAAATATTTTTTGAGACCTATACGTCAAGTAACACGAACGAAACAAAGGTCAAGACTCAAATTACGGTGCAAACGTAACTTAAATTGTAATAAACATTACCCAGAATTTAATGTAGGGCAGAATTTTATACTATAATTAATGTAATATTATATACATAAGCAGCGTGAGAACAATAATAAAAATAATAAAATACAAAGAACTGTTTACATGTACCATACCGTATCAAATGTTTGTAATATAATCATAGCGGTAGACATAATATTATTATTATAATATGCATAAATTATAATTTAGAGACGTGGTAGATACTATAATTTCGATAAACACTTAGTAGAGTAGGCTAAATATTATGTTCTTTCACTCTTCGATTCATTGAATGAGTACCTATTTCAAGTTTTTTATTTGAATGCTAAGCCCCCTACTGAAAAAGTTTTCTTGTTTTGACCACTTCGATTTATTCGCCAACGGACAAACATGATCCTCTTCAGCCGTCATCTTTAATCTGCCATTTTGAGAGCCATTCGCCATGTCTGAAGGTCGATTCTGCTAATTAAATCCTGCAAATTACAATCCAGACCAGATATGTACCCGTTTTGATTGTTCCGAACTCCAAAAATCAATTTTAAATAATATCAACAGGATTCATTTATATTTTAATAACAGTAAAATAAAAGCGCAAGTTAGTTACGAGAATTATTGGGGTTCAGATTTCTAATTTCTATACTCATTGTGATCCTCCGTTTCGGATGTAGTACGTGATATACAAGCCCTAGCCCGACGAAACATTGAATAATTTGGCCTTTGCTTTAGTCCTTAAAAAATAGTTTATGCGTTAACGTCGCGTCGCGAGAGAAAGTGTAAGGTTCAGGGCCGGGTGTGCTATTTGCGGCGCGCGGCGGGCGATGCAATTACAAGCAGAGCTTTATGTGCTCTAAATATACCTACGACGTTGCTACCACGGTACCACCGCGCTTGCCCTTGGCGTTTTATAGCTACATCGATTTTGACGCAAACAATGTTTTGCCGAACTATTTATATCCTGCAGTTCCAGAGGAAACTCAGAGGACGCTAAAAATTAAGTCGCAAGGCCAGCCCATACCGAGACGCAACTCGGCGCGACATTTTTAAAGTAGCGATTCGAAATTGAACTTCATTCACTAAGCAAGAAGATATACGTTTCATTGCAAGATCAGCGCCGCGCCGAGCATTGCAGCCCGAAATTAGAACTCTTAGAACTTGCAATGAAACGTGTACCTTGTGTAGTGAATAACGTTCAATTTTGAATGGCTAACTAGTCTCCGTGTGAACTGACGCTTAATGGTAATTGATAACGAAGCTCGAAGATTCAATAGGCAATCGGACTAATTTTTTTTTATTACATAAATGAATAGTACTCTTAAATATGAGTAACTTCTCAAAAGAAACCGTATATCAAAAGTCAATATTTTCAAAGGTACAGCGATTTGTATAAAAAATTTCGCGAGCCTCCTAAAAACGCTCCATACTAAAATCGATATACACTTGACGTCACTTATAGGTTATAGTATATGAAGTATATGGCCGCCGGAATATATTTGTAAATATCTTGCATATTTGTGCGTTTAAGTTCATACTTACCATAATGAATGTTTTTGTATATGATGTGAGTAAACTAATGATGTAGGTTTTGTTTACCAATTTCGCAAAAAAAAAAATTTTTTTTGGTATAAAGACTCGCGAAATTTTGTATACAAATCGCTGTACCTTTGAAAATATTGACTTTTGATATACGGTTTCTTCTGAGAAGTTACTCATATTTAAGAGTACTATTTATATAAGTAATAAAAAAAAATCAGTCCGCTTGCCTATTTGATCGGAAAAATCGACATCGACGTCACTAATGTTAGTGCTTTTACATTCAATAGTGAAAAATTATATTTTTATAAGCCCGAATAAAACAGTGTGGGCACGCACTTCGCTTCGCCTTTTCATACTTTGGATTACTTCGCGAAGCACTTCCCCGGCCTACTTCGCAAGTGGACGAGTTTAGATTGGTAAAAACTGACGATATTTTTGTACAAACACAACGATAATTCAAAGTACCCGCTGTTTCTCGGCTGTGCGAACACGGTGCGACGTTGCCAAGTCAAAGGGCACTTTCTGTTTGCATTTCGGTGCGCATAGCTGATTGCTTTCATTTGTTTCTTAACGCACGTGCACTCACAATGCAGTTGTTTCACGTCGAAATTCGAGTTTAACCACTTATTGAAATTGAACAAGGGACTTTCCACTGTTATTTAAGAACTCGCAATATAATACGTTGACATCCACGTACACTTATTTGTAGTCGTATTATGTTACATACGTTTGTTTTGATTTACAAGACATTATGACTTACGAGACTACTAGCTTTTGCCAGCAGCGGCTTTGCCCGTGTAAATACAGTGCCCCACGGGAACAAAATTTCGGGATGAAAAGTAACCTGTGTATTAATCCAGAACTTAAGCTACTACAATATCAAATTTCATCGAAATCCGTTAAGTAGAAGAGTAACGAACATCCATCCATCCTCACAAATATACACATTTATAATAGTAGAGGTAATTGGGATTAGTTAAGCTTTGCTGTTGACAACAGCTTCTTGATATAACTTTTTAACAATAGTCCATCCGCATTAAGTTAACAGTGAGCCAATAGTGCCAAAGTCAAAATTGCCCAAAGAAATTTTTACATTTGCACTGATGACTCATTGAAAAATAAAGAGAATTCACTTAGGTATAGTCATTAGTCAATGATCCCAGCTTGACTATAAGCTAGGTATCATGATGAAGTGATTGCGAATTTATTATTTAGATATCTACAAAAAATGTGATATGTGATACATGCTATCTTGTTCATTATGATGAACCAATATTTACTGATAATCCAAAACAAAGGAGTGCACAGTATTTTGAAACGTCTATACAAAGATCACGGGTTCATTAGGCAAAACTGAGTTTTGTTAATCTAAAGGTTAAATCTTAGAACAGACTCGCTAACGATTTCCTAATAACATTTTTAATTTACGAAAGCATTACAAAGTCTAAACTCTTAAGATAATGTAAAACCATTCATTTTTAAATTTGATTTTCAACACCTACCTACTAGAATAAAAGTCACCTTTGTTTTCTCAACAGCTTTAAGTTCTACTTCTTAGTCCAAAATTCCTCAAACCAACCTTACTGCTGTCTATCTGTGGCATCGTAGCTCCCAAGACCCAAACACATGAACCTTATTTTGATGGTTTTTTTAATTTGAAATCTGACATAATCAGAGGATTTTTAGCTATAATTAATCATCATCAGCTCGGTCTTGCTTGACAATTTGGGGGTTACTTAAATTGTATAATTTTGTTTATCATTATTTATTAATTCAAACCAACAAATCTACACAAGCAGTCAAACTTAAATGTAATATTATAGCTACTTTAACATGAGTTTCGGATCAGATGTAATTTGATATTCATTATTCTGTCCCCTTCACATTACCTTATTAGGTAGCTATTAGGCCCGCAATTCTAGCACATGCCTAGCCGTCTTTGCATCAAATTCATTTGTTAGTCTTTTTGTCAGTTGCCATTTAATTTATGTTAGTTTTCAGGCCGGCCATTTAGCTCATAGATCCAAATCTCCATGGTCTAGACTTGAATTATCATCTGTAATTGTAAATGGAAACGCTCAATTACAAATGCATATATCAGATGCCACCGGCGCTTGTAAATCTTGAAATATCTCGCAATAGGCTGCGAATGACGTTTAGTTAGATATCTGATTTATAGTAGCGTTGGTTTGTCGTTGGAGCTGCGTTTAACGATACAGTGTACACTCGGCCTTACATGTCCTTGATTTCTGTGCATGTGTGAAATACATATTGCAGTCTGAGTAACTGAACACGACATGTCTACCAATTCAAGATTTATTACTATGAATAGACAGTCGTCAATGACAGAGACAGACAGAGAGAGTCAATGTCGCTAGAAAAATATACATTTGGGATGTTACTTGTTGTGATTGGATAATAAAATACAACCAAATGACATTAACTGATTCTTGTTCGGTATCGTCAGACAGCTATGACTGCGATTAGCCAAAATTCTGCCTCATTGGCTTAATTCAGTGTAGGTATGTTAGGTGCACGGGTTATCTCCAGTCCACATGTCGCTTGTCGATACTAAATAATGATTTCAAATCTATGGCTATCCTATAAATTATAAACTTTTTTATTCACTTTCTTGTTGTTATACAAAACTGACCTTATATATTATAACTCAGACTTAAATCATGACTAAGATGATGTTTCATACTGTCTGACTAATGTAAACACATATCAAATACAAATAAAATGTGTTCTATCTCTAAGTAGGTACTCGTTATCGCGCTAGAACACTAACCATACTCAACATGTTCTTAGGTACTGCCGTACTGCATCGCAGTCACGTTTGACTTTGTTTACAACTACGAACTATATGTAATTGGTTGAAAACACATAAAACGCCTTGCATACGTGAGTTTTAGTATGCATTTTTATACCTGTTTTTTGTTGACAGCGCCGTGCGCATGCACCTATGGCGTGTCTGTTGGATATTATTTTTGCACAATATCTTATGCTCGTATAAGATATTGTGCAAAAATAAACAATAAATTTTTATGAAATATTATTGATGTGTATAATATTTAAGTATTTTTATAATCATGTATACAGAACACATCTTTATCATCAAACCTGGAAGTCATCTACTTATTTCGAAAAATAATGGACATTTTTTTTACTTTTCAGGGCATTACTTACTATGCTGCGACAACTGCGTAATAAAATGAAAATAGATTTATCTTATCTTTTAACTCCACGTAAATAAAGTTTATTAGATAACTGCCTCGCCCTACAAGTACGTACGAACTACGAGCTAATAATAGATCCATTAGGTACAGTCATCCGACGAGTATAGATGATTAAATAAATTATCATAATTTACAACTGTTTTTGCAGATAAATGCAAGCGTTTGATTTGTTAATAAACCCAAAGATGGAGACATGCATTATTTGTGATTTGTGTTACATAAGAGTTTTTAAGCCCCTGACGTAAGGTCATTGCTTATTTTGTACTTATTTTTGTGTATGGTTGTACTATGTAGTCATTCAAATAATGTAGTGTTTTCAACTGCGGTTCGAATCGCCCCATTCTAATAACGTCTGATAAATCTGCAAAGACGAACTGCTTATTCATCCAATATAGCTTTGGCTGTAATTAATAATCATAGATGAAAATTGACAAAAATAATATTACTTTCTCGTTGAGCATTTTTCTATTCTAGACTAGATATGGATTATGACGTACGTCTACATATTTGACAGAAAACATTTTCATACGAGAAATAGACTGTTAAAATCATTACCTTTCCTTTTGGCTTCGCCGTAGTCGGTGTCTCGACATGCTTCGTCTATATTCTATAACATATTAGGTATAGGTCTATGATGTTTCTTGCGCCTCCAAAAACATACGACATAGGTATTTCAATGTTTATAAAAGTCCGCAGACAATCTACATACAATTATGGAAATTATTCCGGTTTGAGTAAAACATGTTTAGTTCTATTATGTTGTTTAGTCAATGCGCGAAACTGGTTTCTCTACTTTACCCAGGATATCATCTAATTTAAATGGATTTCGCTATAAAACGATAACGGTTCTATTTAATTGACGTTTTGAGTAACATAAATAAGCAAGATTATAAGGTTTCTTTAGCCGAGGAAGATAGTTATTTTCTTCATCTATTTTCATTTGCATAAACCTTATTACCTTACGCAAAACTTACTATTTGTTATTCTTATTCAGAAAAAAAATATATTTTCTCATCAGTCTTACAACATCTGTTTCTGTTTGAATCTCAAACAGATTCATATTATGAAGATAACTCATATAATCAAGTGATACAATTTTATTTCGGAGAAAACACGACATCGTTAGACATAAACAAAATATAATCACGATCATAATTTAGATACGCTCTATTTAATATGTACTTTTACATACAATGAGCTCTCAAGATGGTTAAAGATTGAAAAACACGCCTCCGCGCGATTCTCCAAATTGCCTAATTATTTTTATTACCCGTTAGTTACGGGTACAATTTTCGTCGACGGAACTTACCCAGCTGAATAAGGTTATGTTTCAAGTGTTATAAGATACGCTTAAAATCCACGGAACGAGTTTTGATAAAACAGAAAATGTTATTATCAAAATATTATGTTCTTTGTCCGGCATAAATATCAAACTTCAAAGAAATATTTAGATCCTCATAATGAATAAAGGGAATTTTACCTTGAGATAACCCTAGAACATCGGCGCTTTTGTTCTTGATACTGAACACTTTTCGGAATTCTAATTATGGTTTTATACGTTTAAATTATTTCGGAGTTTGCCGCAACCTTACATTAATTAAAGTGACCGTGTTAAAAAGATTTAGTATCGTTTAATTAATGACCTCTTTTAATAGCTTATTCTTGCAATGCTTGATTGGACGAAGATTACAGCAAGATCCAATATTTACTATGTTTAATGCATTTCGTGGTAGGTGTTACTTACTCGCATTTGTTTAAAATAAAGTAGTAATCTAGCTTTAAATATACATTAATATTATTTACTTCCAGTATCGAGCGCATATCCTAGTGGGGTTTTGGGGTATGTCCTTGATCATGACTTCTAGTGAAGGTTCAAAACTATTTTTAGTTACTAAACATAAAACTGGAAAGTAGCCGAAACGTCGGAAAAATAAAAGGGCACCGCGACACAATCCGTAAGTGTTTAATATAAAACAATGAATAATATTCTCGTAAACATAAGAAATCAATATGTTAATATAACATATGTTATAATTTGGGAAGACATCGCGAAATTAAAATATATAATTTTAGAATCGTGAATATTCTAGCGAACGCGGAACGTACCGCGGTTATGTTGCAGTAAAAAATCGTGAGCGAAACCACCGCGGCACCGTGCCGTGTATTAGGTAATGGAATTTAGTGAGGCCCATTGTCTGCTCGAGGCCAAGGTCTATATTGTTTACATTCATAGGCTTACTCATTTTTGTGCCAGAAATTGTAATTAATAACATCAATTCTTCAATTTTCTTATCTTTATCAATCCTAAGGTATTCTTATGCCCGGTTCCTATATTTGAAAAACGATCCGTTCTAGTTACGAATGGTAGAATATTATACGAGGCGTAAGCTCAAACCGTTCCTATAAAAAACGTCTCGTTAAGCAACTTACCGTAGGCTTACTACTAACGGATGGGAGGGTTACTAGTAACGGACGGTAAGCGTATTGTATGAAGAAGA
Organism: Glaucopsyche alexis; assembly: GCA_905404095.1. Classification (NCBI taxonomy): domain Eukaryota; kingdom Metazoa; phylum Arthropoda; class Insecta; order Lepidoptera; family Lycaenidae; genus Glaucopsyche; species Glaucopsyche alexis. The sequence goes on from FR990047.1 coordinate 14,056,168, forward strand.
CAGTTTAGGCCGTTCCTATAAATATTTTAAACGTCAGTAAGCTTTCAAGATTACTACTCGTAATGTCATTTGGTTACCTGTCGATTTCGGTCGGTTATTGCCTATTGCACTGTTTTCGCTGTGCGAGTTGCAAGAAATATCGAGTTCAGATAGTGATAGAGAAACAGTTCATTTATCATTAGTTCTTTACTTGGCTTTTTTATACCTACAGGTTCTCAGATTGGAGAAGAATTCAGAAACTGAAAAGGTTATTTTTCCCTGAATGTGCAAGCGGTATGAAAGACCAATCTGATTGTTATGAATGTGGTATTTGTCGGTCAAAGAGCTTAGTAGATTTACCACCAGAGGTGGAAATTCCTGATGCAAAGGCAGTGCCTGTAGCCAATAATAATACTGGCGAAAACCAAAATATTTCAGGAAGAGAAATATTGATTGCAGAATATTTTAATAAGTGACTATAATTATATTACTTATAATCACTGGATGATGATGAATATCATCCAGTGATGTACATACATTATCATTCATGTATGATGATACATGTACTATAGGAGGTCCTCATTGATCTAGATTCTAGAGCATCGTTTTTTAACCTTTTTTATGTTGCAACCCATGAAAAAGCCAAAAAGTTAAGTAAAAAGTCTTGTGACCTCATCATTATAAAATTATAATATTAATATGCACATAGCAAGCTGCGGTACAGACCCCTTTAAAACAAACTCGATCCCCCAAGAGTCACGTTGAGTCACCCTTGAGTCACGGTCACGGTTGAGAAACGATGATCAGGGAAAATCTTTCTCAGTTGTCACCCAGTTCAAAACTCTTCCCATCGGACGGATGTGTACTAGAGGACTACCCTTTGGACATGTACTAGAGGGGATAACTGGGAAGCATTTTGTCACCTTCGGGGACAATGCTAGAGGGAACCACTGTGAACATTTGGTAAAAACAATATTTTAGCTTATGCTGACGAATAACCCATGGAGCCAGCTACTTTGCCGCAGTTTGTGGCTTTGATATCAAGAGTAAGAGAAAAGTTTCTTCCAAGGTGTAATCTTTACGAAAAATATAGGTTATGTAAAGTAATAAAGATGAACAACTTTTTCTAAACTGTTTTATTTACTGTATTTATTCACAATAACTATAAGAAGCTTACATTAATATGACAATAAAAGTGTCTGAATCTAATGCAATACTTACATAATAATATATTATTGTACACTAATTAATAATATCACAATTATTTTCCATAAGTGAATTAATCCTAATACAAAGCTTAATAACACACTATTGTATACTAATAATTAATATTACAATTATTATTTTCTTTATTAGCTAACTCCATTTTAAGTATTTGCATCTCTAAATCTAAATTTTCTGATATTTTATCATAATATTTGGCAATAGCCAAATTACATTGAAGCCGTCCATCATCCTGGTTACTTTTTAACTTTTTGGCTGAAATAAAAAAAGCTCAGATTAGTTTTTACTATGAAAAGTATATACATTTTATAACACACAAGTTTTGGTTAAAAAAAAAGTTACGAGTTTTAGTACAAGAATATCCTGGAATAACACATAGAACATACTTACAACTACTTAAATAGTTTAAAGAAAATCTTTCACCTATAGAAAGCTACACATTCCTGTGTAAAATAGACTACTTTTTACTGAAGGAAAATATCTCATTCCTACGATAAAATTTGATACAACGCAGGCAAAGCTGCAGGTTGGACAGCTAGTATTTTTTTTTTGATAACAATAAAAAATTACCTTCAAATTGTTCACCTTGACTTTCGCAGCTCTTTTACGAGCAGTCTTTTTCAAATTATCCCATTTCAATTTGACTTGCTTTTGCTGGTATTTGACCATTTTGAATTAAATGTCTCGGTCAAAGTAGCCCAACATTCCTCTTTTAAGTTTGTTTGTGGCAGCATTGGTCTCTTTTGTTGTAAGTATTGGGTTGCTTTGTATGAGATCCACAAGCAGGGCAACCTCATCTTCTTTGTTTTTCTGTAACATAAATATACCTAAATAAAGATTTACCAAAGCAAAAACGTTGCAATATTTTAAGCGGCAAACATGTAGCTTACAGTTTGTTAGAAATAGATCAAAATATAGATGTTATCTGTAGGTACTCACCGGCGTAATATCCATTTCAAAAGTGTACGTACAACACTACATACTGGAAACTTTATTATACTTTCTATTGTAAAAATCGTAATAACAGAGATTAGACGTCTTTATTTACTGCAAAACAGAGACAAATATCCAAATAACCACCACATTAAATAATTTGCAAAGATGATGGATGTCATTTGTCATCAGAAAAATTGCGCTAACGTTCCGTTCGCGTTCTTGTTAAGTGTATGCATTCTACTGTGTTCGGTAAGAAAAAGATTAAAATAACACGCAGATACCTGCGATTGTATAATAATAATAATATTATTACGATAATAAATTAATTACTATCAATCTTAGGTAAATCTAATTTATTATGTCTTGAATTTTGTGCCATTTTCGGTTTCAATTTTTCGTATAACGAAACGCACATCTACGAGTGAAGAGGGCTCGGTATTTGAACGACCGACGGACGCTCGTTGATAGCAGTTGAAGAAAGTAAATTGTGGAACGGTATTTACGACTCGTAGTCGGTTGTACAAAAACGGATAGTAACTTTTATACCATGACGATCCGTTGATTATAGATACCGGGCATTAGCCAGTCCAAATTGAACCCGTAATCGCTTAATTTCATTAGTCAGCCGTTAAAAATAATATTTAACAGCGCATTTTGTAACATTTGGCGCCGAAACTAAACTGAGGTGTTTATTATTATTGCTTTAGTATTTTATTAACATTTATGTTCGTAAATATAATAAAATATGATTCACGATTCATAAATCATAAAATTATAACTTGCAATGTTTTTGTTTCACGTTTTAAAGAAATATTATCGTCCGCTATTTTAAAAATTGAGCTGTTAGAATTGAAATATTTGAGCAGTTTTTCTTTAATACCTACTCAAATTATTAATTTCATACGTTTAGCTACAGTAAATGATTTTATAAACCTCATATAAAATTGCTTCAAATTAAATACCATATCAGACAACTCTCATCTAACGTAGGTAGATCAAACTTACTTATTTAATTACAATCCAAGAAAAATTAGTTTAATGTTTTTGAACATCAAAACGAACATTAAAAATGAAATATTAAATTATAGGGTACCAAATACCAACTGTTTTATCAGATACAATTAACAAAGTAATGGGTAGACAAAAATGAGACACAAAAAATATTTACTCAACTTGTTTCAATTCTTTTTGCTCGGATCTCGTTTGCGATATATCACGTAATCGCAATAATCGCTGTATTATTATTGTAATTTACATTAAGTATCATCACTCATCGCTCTTGTTTACACGTTTATATTTTTGTAGGCAAGTTTCTGACTCCTGTAATTGTTAATTAAGCTAGTTTTCAAAACACCTGTGTAGTTTTAATTACGTTTAATGTTACATAACAGTTAACACTCATAAGAATTTGCATATGAATAATAAAAACGTTTTAATGAAAACACGTTTTTGTGTTCATTTAATGTATGTTAAATTATGTGTGCACTAGAACTAGTTTTATATGCATCACTTCTTTTTGTAAATATCTACCAAAACAATTCGAATTATTTGATAATAAACGAGCATTATTTTCTTACCCCTCTGCACTTAACCGTTTGCCATTGATAGTGGTGTAATAAAATTTCTTTTACATTCCTAGTACGAGTAGGTACCTGTAAATTGTAAAATGAATTATGAAACACGTTGGACATTTGCATTCTTCTTACCATTAATCTGTTTAAGCTCTGGTGAGTAGTGACGTATGTTGATTAACTTGTTTGAGAACATATTTTGTGCGGCATTTATATCATGAATTTAAATTGTTTGCGCTCAACATTTAAGTACAACCTACTTCGTAGACGGGGCGATAACTCAATGCCTATTGACAACTGACAGTTAAATACTAGCTAGCTACCATAAAATTACGTAGGCGCGGGTCATAGAGACACATAGAGCTTCTTTTAACAGGTACAAATTATGTAACTCGAAAAATGCTTTGACTATTTTACGATTTTTAATTATCTTTCAATGTTTTTTGGGATTTAATTAAAGCTTAATTTAAAGTAATTTATGCAAAACGATCTATATTCCGTAGCTAATGTCGCATAATTTGAACCCTACGTTATGGTCGAAACTCGGACCTGAATAAAATTAGGTGTAAGTCGATTAAAACCGCAATCCCAAAATTCCAAGTGGACTTTAAGGGTCACTCTAACATTAAAGAGGTTTTTAAATTAAATTTTGGTACTAACTTAGCTTTACCTGAATTTTACACAAAGTGGAAAGATATAAAATGGATTATGAATTTTGAGCTCCGTGGCCTAGTGGGTAGACCGTTTGGTTCGCAGTTCGCACTTGAGAGAGTACAGGTTTGAATCCCAGGTTGTGGCGTGTACCAATGAGACTTCAGATCTAAAGTACCATTATACGGACGCTCTAATGGTGAAGGAAAAACATCATGAGAAAACCCGCACAAGGTTGGCCCCAGACGTGTTGACCAGTCATATCTCTGGACTAGGCTGACTATGTTGTATGTGCTTGGGCAACCATACGACATTTACCAACTGACCCAGGCACTACAGAGTACATTATTTCAAGAGTGGTTACTTCGCTCGGAGAATACTGTATAAATCCGCTATCCCCAACCCGTGCGGCCTGCGTGAAATCTGTAACTTAAAAATCAGCCAAGGAAAAGCCATGTTAGGAAAAAAAATTGACAAAAATTGTATTTTTTATGAAAACCCCTTTTATATTAATTTTTATTTTGAATTATATATTGGAGTAGAAATCAATTTAGTATCTTGTGAATATTTAAAGTATTGCCATCGACTAAAGAAAGGACAAAAAATCGCGTTTTGTTGTCATAAAAAGGGCTTCTCATTATATTATTTGTTTTATCTTGTTTTTTAGATATGATATTATGTTGTTATAGCGGCATCAGAATTAAGACTTATGAAAATATCAGCTTTCTAGCTAAAGTGGTTCTTGATATACAGCCTACGATGTAATAAGGATAGCATGCTGCGACAAGCCAGCTCTAGATAAAGTTGTGAAAAAGCGTTCACAATTCCAAAAATCTCACTGAGTGAACATATTTGTTATTTCTTTTTTTTTAGGTTGTGTCGTTATCTCATCTTAAATGTTTAGTTTCACTCTTTTAACTACCTTGTGTTTTTCTATTATTAAATCGTTAAATTTAAACACCGTATTTTATCCCTAAAAATTTTGGTTGCGGCCCGAAACACCAGGAGTACAACGGGTTTGTGGCCCGCGTAAAAAAAGGTTGGGGACCACTGGTATAAATCATCCATTAACGGATGAAAAGAACTAAGTTTTATAAATTTTGATACAATAGAAAAAAATCGACTAATTTTTACATTCTGTAAAGGATTTTTGTCTGACAAATCACACGATAATTTGTAACCGAACTCACCACAAAAAAATCATACTCAAAAATGATTATATTTTTGCAAGTGGAAAATTCAATTTACAATAACTTGTAGTAGACTTGTTACAAATAGTGGTAGTACAAAACGAAACACGATCCCAGTCCGTCCAAGAGCGAAGCCGGTTATCGTGGGCCGAACTGAATGAGAAAGTCTGGGACCGGTTCCCAAGCTCCGACTAGGTGTCTACTTTCAAATCACAATAGACTTCCAGCTTATCTTCCAACTTACCAGACGGCTTCTGTAGACTGTTAAGCTCCCTTCATCGATAGCCGCTAGTTTGGACAGCTTCAATAATGCTATCATTGTATTGAAATATTTCAATACAATGATACCCATTGGCAGACTATTTAAATACAATGATTGCTATGAAATATGAATATTAAGCACGTTATTATATTAAAATGTAAATTTTCATTAGAAATAGATGAAAGATATTCAGACACAGGAAGGTCATACGTGCAGTTTTTTGCGACGCCAAATTGGGGTACACGGTAACAACACGGGGTACACTGTACGTTACAAAATGTAACGTTTACAATCTCAACAATTTGGTTACATATTTTATGGTTATGACGATGTGTTTTTGTCATTTTAGCGTTTAGTCAAAGATTTCAAAACTAAAGATAGGTTTGTCAGAACAAATTTTCATAAAAGAAAAAGTCACGCCATCTTGATTTCATCGTAATATCTGAAATGTCAAAATGGCACCTAACAACTCAAGAAACATTTAAATGAGGACAGTTTTTGCCACGTCTATAATAATAAATAGGTACGTCTATGGGTTTAGTAACATTTTTATAATACTTTTAATATTATGCTCTAAATAAACATGTCACTATCACATTTTATGTCACTCACTCGTCATTTATATTTATGCAATTAAAACCTAACCAGCACTATTATCGTCAAGTTTTAATAAAGACAAGACACAAACAACAGAATCGTAAACATGGTGTATAAATTGTATAATAAGCGACGCATCTACAGATACCACACATATAAATTCGCGTCGCCGTCGACACAAACATCGCTATTTTTGTTTAACGTTCAAGGCCAATTCCTCCATATTGTGATATTGCATTCACTATTGAATCGAAAAATTCTAGTAACAACCTTTTTGTTGTTTGGCATTTGAAAACACTTCATGTACTTGCTTCGTGATCGCTCTATTTCGTTTGCATCTTTTTCCTGATTGTGGTCACTGTTAAGACTGCGTTTGTCTTTTTCCTTTTTGAAAGCCGTAGGTAATTGTGTTCAAGTCAAACTCGATTTACGATGTTTCAATTAAAAGTGAGCTTTTGTTATCGTTGATTTATTACCATGACGTAGCTCGTAGCTCCCACAACATTTATTTATAAATAAATATTTAAATCAATGCGAATTATGTGCTTTATGTAAATTGACATTACAGAGGGCTATAAATAAACAGACGCCGTGTTAAGCTTAAACTAGCATGATCGTGATAATATCTCCCCTGGCCTTACCTACGTTTCTGGATTAAAATCACAAGCCTCGAACCCAAGGTCAGTAGTACTCGCGTCGAAATACACATAAGCGGAACTGGGACATTGTTTTTTTCCAAGGTTACATAATATAGGTAACCTTGAATAACGTCGAGCGCACTTCCTGTTGCGTCGGAGCATTCCCCTAATTTTTATATGGAAATTTGTTGCGTAGTTTAGTGCTTCGTTGGCCACGTCTTGGGTACTTAAGTACTACTTATACACACATACACGTATTGTCTATTAATTTTGTTTGCCTAGAGCAGGCAATTTGTAAAACACAACATGAATCACTATTAAATTTGACAGTATCATTAATGAAAGCTAAAAAAATCTTATTTGAAATTGTTTAAGTGCGGCTGAAACTTTTGGAGTAGGTATTCTAAGAAATCCATTAGTTCTTCTCAGAATTGTATGTAATTCTGTGCAATTATGTATGCAAATCGTTGATCTCGAGCCGTTCGTTGTGCCAGTCAGGAGGTTTCTAGTGACTCGTTTGTCGTTTGATTAGAATTTATTAAGTTCTTTAGAACTAGATTAGAGAATACCTGACCTTGATTAGTAAATAAGAATACAATTTATTTAAACCATTACTTATCGGGAAAGTTGGTAATATTATTTAATACAAATATGCTCACCAATTTTACTTTTAGTACCTACTGTCGACAGTAGAACATACGAATAGTTTTACTTAGTTTAGTGGATAGCCATAACATTTGTATGACGGAAATCGTAGATGTAGAGAATCTTCTTTCTTGCACTGGGGAGTGGGGTAAAAATTATGTGCACACACAAATGGGCACTTAAAAATTAGAAGATATACCTAGTTGATAAATAAAAGGGGAATTATTTAGAAAATATGTTTTATTTCATACTTTTTTGTGTATTTTTACTTTGGAAGTCGGTTTAATTTTTTGTTTAAAAATAATTATAATATAGGTAATGAAGATAAAGTTTAAAATTATATAACAGTTATGCTGCTGGCCGCTTAGCTGCTATTTCGGATAATATGCAGTCGATCCTTAAAATAGGAAAGTTGTTACATATTTCTCAGTTTGTTTCGGAATCTACACTAAAATGTGAAAGTTTGTGAGGACTGAGGAAGGATGGATCGATGGATGGATGTTTGTTTGTTACTCTTTTACGCAAAAACTACTGAACGGATTTAGATGAAATTGTATGGTAGCAGTTTAAGCTCTGGATACTTTTTATCCCGAAAAAGTAGTATCCCGTGGAATATTGTATTTACGCATGGGGAGCCGCGGGCATCAGCTAGTCTAGTATAATAAAAAATAGTCTGCCATAAACGTGGTCGAAACAAAATGTAGCTCTAAAAGTACTAAGTAGATACATTTTTAAAGTCATAATCGTGAAATTATTTCTCGAAAGTCATAAAAAATATTATATCAATCGCTTTTTAGGGTTCCGTTCCCAAATGATAAAAACGGGACCCTATTAGGTATAGGTTACTCCGCTATATACTCCGCTGCCCGTCCGTCTGTCCGTCTCTCTGTCACCACCAGGCTGTATCTCATGAACGGTGAACCGCGATGGCTAGACAGTGAAATTTTCACAGATGATGTTTCTTACGAAACCCTTCATGCGCGGCTCCGACTCGCACTTGGCCGGTTTTTATCTTTTAAAATGTAAACACAATGGTCTGTTGACACGCCCCAACCAGATACGAGAGCCGGTATCTAATTCGCCTGGCCTTGGCAATGAAAAAACAAGTTTTTTCGCGCAACCTTGAAGTTTATTTTGCCAAGCGTACTGTTTACTCTACTTACTAACGTTTTTCAGTGCATTAGGTAAATGTAAATGTTTTAATACATACGTTGTGTTAGTTAGACACACTGGTAAAGTTTCTTCGAAAATAACGTTGTATTTTAGTTTTTAAGTTTTTGAATTTTACTAATTTGTTATTTGAAACCATTTTTATATCTGCCTGGCCACGCCTGGACCCTATTTAGAGTCACGTCACGTGGATATATTACCATTACTCGATACTACGTGCACTGTTTATTGAACATTTTTTTAGATTTAAGTCCAACCTTCAATTGTTTCTTTCTTTGTAATGTGATTTGTCAGAATCTATTCACTTTGTAGAATACAACACACAAAAAATATTTGACTCTTATGAGTTATGATAGAGCCATTTGAAATTGGAAGGTTTTGCAAATTGCAAGGCAATATTTTTTGCAGCGTTGTTGATGAAATGACTCATGATTCATGAACAGCATGAGTATAATAACTACATACACTTTTTCCTGGCGGATGACACGTCTTTGACGGGAAATAGGAGGATGGCAAAGTCGTAAACCAAGACTCGGCAGACATTCCATTGTAAAACTACATTGTTGTAAAAATATCATGTAGTAATTTGCAACAACCTATAATTTTTACTGCGTAAACGCAAACTGCTTTATTTAGACTATTTTAGGGTTCCGTACCAAAGAGTAAAAATGGGACCTTTTTACTGAGCCTTCGCTGTTTGCCGCCCGTCTGTCTGTCGCCAGGTCGTATCTTCTTGAATCAGTTACTAGTTACTACTACTACTACTCAGTTACAATAGTTTACCTTTTTACAGGTGTTGTTACCGCTATGACAACAAATACTAAAAACAGAATAAAATAAATATATTTAAGTTTTATATGCCGTTTTGAATCCGAGTCCCACTCGCAGTTAGCTGGTTTTTTTAGTTTTATTGTATCAGAACTGTGTAGCTTATTTTATTTTCGTCGATTGATTTCGATATTTGTTATCTTCACACAGAGCTGGAGCCGGCGCGAATGGGATATTTTCTAGAAGACTGGACTTTTCTACATTCAACCTTCTACCGAAGCATAAAGTGAACTCATATCAAATTAAGGTATGTCTCAACAACACATTCTCAATTATTACTAAAAAATTTTTATATATGTCAAGGTAAAATTTTAATAACCGTTAGATTGTAAAATAACTAACAAGATTGTAAAAATATGTCGAAAGATTCAAAACTTTATAATCTAACGAATCTAACGAAAAATAATGTGTTAAATTATAGGCAGAATATTCGCGTCGGAAGTCTATAAACATTTTACAATTTCACTAGTTATATTAAAATCTAACGGTACAATGTTACGGTGACATAAGTATATAAGTTTCACTTTGTCCAAACGACTTATGTTATTAATTATATAGAAAGACATCTTACGATCCATAGGAAGAACATCTGCATATTATGAATCATCTCTTGCGAGCAGATTCTATTAGAAAAACTACTACAATGTCAGCTTGTAATTTGTTTGCGCGTTGGAAACTGGACTCTACTTATGTATCGATACAGTCCATCTTTGGTTGCCGAAGGTTAAAACTTTTTGTAACATCGTCTTATACAGATACTAAATTTATTGTAAGTAAATAATGACATTCAATTGTAGCAATTACAATCGATTGGTACCAAGAAAAATTACTCCACTTGTGACTTCCTTATCTTGTTACGTACTTTCATTTAGGCTATTGAGTATCTAGTAAATTCTAGTACCTATCTACTTAAACGAATAAAGTTCAATTTTGAATAGCTTTTTTAAAACAATGCAGCGCCGCGTCGTATCGTTTCGTTTCGGTGTGAATTGACCGTAATTCAAATACTTTGCGTAGTTTTGTAAATAATTTCCAACTATGTGATTGGTTTGAATGTAATTATTTTGAATGATGGTGTTGCTCTAAGTTTTCGGTTTCAGAAAGTGCAAAGCAATGTGCAGAATAGTCTATGATATATCTTAATAAGTATACAGCAGATTGTAGATACTTGAAGTTAATGTCTACGCAATTCTGCAATAGTCACGGCGAAAGAGTTCATTTATTACTCCCGACTCCCGAGTCCCGACAAATCATCTACTTACACCATTATTATCTTTCTACAGTGTACGCTTATATCATTGTGCAGCTTGTAGGCTAGTATGTCAGTTCACACCGAAACGAGACGATATAAGACGCTGCACTGCATTTTTAGGGTTCCGTAATACTTAAGGAACCCTTATAGTTTCGCTCTGTCCGTCTGTCTGTCTGTCCGCGCCTCTAGCTCCTGTAATTATGAATATAAATTGATGAAATTTGGTTCAGTTATAGATTGTGTATAGATCACGGTTTCGGGATCATAAAAAAATAATAATTTTATATTTTAAGGGTGGCTCTCCATACATGTGAAGTGGGGATGAAAAATATTTTTTCACTCTACCCCATCGTGTGGGGTATCGTAGAATAGGTCTTTTAAAATAAAGGCAAGGTTTGATATGTTACTTTTTTATAAAGTTGACCATTTTCGAGTAATCGGCCTCCAAAGTAGTTTGTAAGTTGGTCCCCCCCCTAGCATTTTTAAACTATAGGAGATAGAAACTTGCAAATTTCCATGCTGATAGATTATGCTAAAAACTCTGTAGGAAAATTATTGTGAACCAAATCGGACAGTAATTTTTGGAGTAATTAAAAAAAAAGCATATTACGCGTTTATAGTTACGGAACCCTCCTTAGACATGTCCTGACATGCTCTTGGTTAGGTTATTTAAAATGCAGTGTCTCATCCCGTATCGTCTCGTTTCGGTGTGAACTGACCTTCACGTCATAGCCTTTATTGACTACATATTTACACATCACTAGTCACAATACTTTTCTCTAAACTTTCCTATATGTATTTGGATTTTGGAGTCTATACTAACTACATATTTAGTTCCATTGGTTCTGCATCCTTTGGATAATAACTATCTTTTGTGTTAAAAATAGATGATGGATCTAAAGGTTATCTGGCACTTATCCGCTGTCATAAAATATAAGATAGGTAAATCAGTTGTAATCTCATCTTTTTATAGTACGCGGCGTGATAATGTTTCAAAATATTTACGAGGGTGAGTCTGAGTGCTATAAATATATCAAGGCCGACACATTCGCGATAAAACGCCGACGTGGGACCGCCACCCCCAACATTTTGTACCGAATAAAAGTAACTCTCGCGTAATTTAATCGCGTCACTACGTTTTTTACGGGCATCGTTTGCCAATTCTTAGTAAAATGTCTGTTAGTACAGTGTATTACAAAAAAAAGTATGTAGGTATACACTTACAAAACTGACTCATTGATATTATTTTATTCTGGATCGAACGATATTAGATTACCGATTTTCTAGTAAAGTTGGTTGGATCGTAGTTCGTAATAATAAAATTGGTGCTAGCTCGTGCTAGGTTTTTGCCCTTTTTGTGTATTTTACAAGAGATTTTTTCCTCCTTACTGATATCTATACTAATATAATAATAAGGAAAAGTTTGTTTGTTTATTTGCATCGAATAGGCTCCGAAACTACTGGACCGATTTTGATGAAATTTGGCACATATATAGAGTAGACCACGGGGAAGGACATAGGATACTTTTTATCGGGGAAAAATGTACGGTTTCAGCGAAATAACCTTTTGCGCGCACGAGGTCGCTGGCAACATCTAGTTTAGAATATTTCTTTGACATTCTAACACATGATACAAGAAAATTTGAAACGTTTTCAATTCAAATCGGCATCAATATTGTCATGTTTTCCGTGTAACTCGTGTGCATGAGTTTAATATTTGTATGCACTGTTGGCAGGCAGTATCTAATCTGCCAGTACAGGCCTTGAGTCCGCTGTATGTCAACAGACGGTCATTCGCCCGCTAGCCGTCCCTGATTCTATTTTTACCCGTCGTTTGTTTGATATTTATTACGATCCAACGCATGTTACAGTGAGTACTCTTTCGTCGTGACGATTGAATAATAGTCCAGTTTTGCCATTTTTATAAATCGCACGCCGAAAAAATTTAAAAATAACGCAATAATTCGTTTTGAAATTGTCCAGTAAATAAAAGCAATTATTTAAGGTTCTTCATATGCACAGCGAAGTTTTAAAATTGTTTTGTTTGAAATCGCAGTTTTATTCACGTTGAGTCTTGGGCGATGGGTCCCTTGAGGCCAGGATGTAGGCGTCCAGTTGAGTTAAACTCAAACGTAACTTCCTTTTGCAAAACGTCTTTTCGAGTTACATATTCGTTTGATTTGAGTTGTTTGCATTCACGCTACTATATTCTATTGCCATGAACAAATGTAGCAGTTTGCTTGTTTTAGCCCACACTTTCGAGAAAACATTACAGTTTACGTTTAAGCAATTATAGTTTTAGTAATATAGAAAAAAAATTAGGAATTGCAATTTGCAATAGATATAAAAAAATAAAGAATCACAAAAATTTTCGTCTGATCGGGATTAGATCCCGAGACAGCAATTTGCAAACAACGCAAATAATTTATACATAGGTATATACGAGTACCAATCTGCCATTGGTACTGCTATTAACAGAGTTGAAATTATTGATAGAGTAAGAAAAAACATAACATTCCAAAAATGCGTGGTTTTCCAAGACCTAGCTGCTTAGATCATTTTTTTCTCCCCCAAAACCCACTGCATACTAAATGTCATGGAAATACTTGCAGCCGTTTCCGAGACTCTGGTTAGGTTAGAGGTAGGTATATACAAGATTTTCTCGTTTAAAGTATAAGATAGAATGATGTAGGAGTCATCTAAGCGACATTATGCACGCGAAACAGTCTGGAACAAGCGGTTTGTCGCTTTTCTCGACCGTCTCTTTCACATCGCGTGACAGTACCTACTTTGTTTACCACTGGGGGAAACTCCATAATTTTCCGTTCCCATATATAATTCTGATTCTTACCGTTGCATTCTGATATTTATGCATTTTCTTGGTGAAACTGGTGAGCGCTTGCAATGGTGGTACATACATAGACTAAACTTGCCATTACTACTTCTTTGGCTTTAGATAATACTACATCTAGATTCTATAACGATATATATGTCAGCGTTAAATTGTCGAAAATCTTAAAAAAATATCTCGAAAGATTAAAAACTATATGTATATTTATAATCTAACGAAAAATAATGTGTTAAATTATAGGCAGAATATTCGCATCGAAAGTCTATCAACATTTTACAATTTCACTAGCTTTATTACAATCTAACGGTTTTTACAATTTTACGGTAACTTTTTTTCTTGTGGTCTGACTTAATCTTTTGAATATCGTCATAGTCCTATGATTGTGGTAAAATTGAAATGTATACCACCAGTTAGCATTTACCTATGTATATCTCATGAAATTCGGCTATATTATTTTATAATATAACGAAGTAAAACAACGTGATCAATAACGGAGACAAGCCAGGCACGTTTCCGTAAGTGGTATCATTATTCGTGACTCCTGTACATGGTCCTCCAGTGATTGCACAAACTCGTTCCACGTCACATCCATATTATAAACGATTCTCACATGTAACACGATAACATTTACGACAGTTCGAAATTTTTCACCTGTACCGAACTTTCGTTAATCGTTATTTTAAAAAATAATGTCACATTATTATAGGTACTTTATTGTTCAGTTTATTTCTTCAATAAGGATGGGACTATATTACCGGAATCTCTCCGACCGGAGAGAATTCAGAGCATTGAAAATAGAACTTTGGACTCATACAATGGAGTTGAAAATCGAATACACGACTGTTGAGTCGAATTAATGTTAATGTCAAATGTGACAGTTGGACAATCGTGTGTTTGATTTTCAGCTGTATTGTATGGGTCCTTTTCGGTCGGAACTATTCCGGTAATATAGTTCCAGCCCTTATTATTGATACCTAGAAGTGAAACTCCCTTAGGAGCGTTAAAAGTATTTTTGGGATTTTAATTATGAATGCAGTTTCACTTCTGCCACGTGAAGGTGTACTATGTCCTTCTTTTTAAATGCTTTTTTATTAAGAGTAGGTAACAGGAAAAAACTTAAGTCTGATGTCATAAGCCCTTTAGGAAATCCGCTGAATGGAATATCCTGTAGATTTATTTGCTGTAGTTTATACTTTTTTTATTTAATACAATGTAACATTTAAGTGGTATTATGTTTACAAAATGCTTCTAGGAACCGCTGAAGATCATATGTGATGTTTAGAGATTTTCGACTATGGTTGCGGTTGGTCTCTTAGTAGGTACCTTCTAAATAGTTACCTACTTAGCAACTTAGTTGTAAACAACTCGAACATAGTCCCTGGTGGTAGGTAATGCTAAGTTGGGTGAAATTTGATCTTCATGATGTAGTTGTTTTGATCCGACTTCCGATACCTTTCAAGTGTTTGGTTGGAACTATATTATTCGGAATCCGGTTGGCCGGAGAAAATTAAATGCATTGAAAATAGAAAAACTGCGGTAAAACAATAGAGCTGAAAATTGAACACACAAGTATCGAGTTAAATATCAATGTCAGACACTCTATACTTCGATTTTCAACTATTGTATTAGCGCAGAGTTCTATTATCAGTGCTCCAAATTTTTCCGGGCCTACCAGATTCCGGACAATATATACTAGCCTAACACTTGAAAGGTTTCGGATCATATAGTCCGAGCCTCAAACTTGAGTTTTATTCGCCCTTTAGCTAAGGTTATTATTATATGTATAACCCATTGACTTCAGCTTTAGTATGTACCTACTTATGTATAAAATTAATTCACCTTGCCTTGATAGGTACTACATAAATGATTCATAGCAGCAAAAAATTGGCAGCTACAATTATGAATTAATGTACAATGTTAATATACCCACCAACAGGTTCGTTTTCTCCTTTTCCAAAACAATGAATAAAAAATGTTGTCGAGATAACTCACTAGTTGATTGCATGAAATTATCGAAATGCGAATGAAATTATGTCATCATTAAAAGTAAATTATCTCTTTGTGATTCAGTGATACGTATTTCATATTTCACAATAGCAGATAACCTTACCTAGTAAAGCATACGCATTCATAATACTCAGAAAGATATCAAAGAAATAATAAATAATTGTCCTGAATCCTGATATCTGCTAATTGTACGAGGCAACTTTTACTATGGTAACTTTCCTACTTGAAAAATTACAAAAGAGCTATGGTAAAGATAGTCCATTGATATTGTCAAACGCTAAGCTTTCGTGCCCACAAGCGTTTTTAGTGGTCGTGAAAAAAAAATAGCATTGTACATTGAACTGTGCGCTAATACAAAGCTGAAAATCGTGTAGGGTTGTCAAATCTGTCATTTCACATTGACACTGTGATTTTCAGCTCTATTTTATTAGCGCAGAGTTCTATTTACAGTGCAGTTTTTCTGTCGGGACCACAAAAATACTCTCGTGGGCACGAAAGCTTAGCGTTCGACAATATCAATGTGCTTTGCCGTAGCACTTTTGTGATTTTTTTTTTCAAGTAGGAAAGTTAATACCATAGTAAAAGTTGCATTATATTCAAGAGTGTATTCACTCCTGAAAGTTTGGTCACTGCTTGAAAAAACATTCTGTATAAGTGTGGAAAATAGAGATGATGGCCGCGCGCGGTATTCCATGTAACTGAATCCGGCGCTGGACATCCGATCCTCGGCTCAAGGCATCCCATATGGATTAGCAATGTGTTTCTTTTCTGTCTTGCCCGCAATGAGATAATGGCTTTATCGTTTTGGCTCCGACTCCAATTCGAATCGAAAGCTTCAAACGCGATAAATTGCTTTTTTATAAACCATCAATTTGTTTTGTTGGTAATTGTATTTTTCGGTTTATTTTTATTGTCTAACCGTTTGGATCCGTAAAATTGCCGATAGCTGTTTATTGATTTATGGTGCGAAGTTGAAGTGATTAAAGCTATGTCAAACTTTATTTTGATCAATTATTGAGAATATTACGAGGAAGCAAAAGTAGGTTCTATTTTTTGTTTCTAGAAATATGGGCAAACATTCCACAGTTTCTATAACAGTTTGTTACAGCCGCATAAAATTAATGTGAGTCACGTTGAGATTTTCTAAGTTTATAAGTAAATGGTAAGAAATAAGAAAGTAGCCGGTTAATAGATACAATAGGGCTAGATGCCTGGGCTAGTTCTACAACTTTCTTGCGGCAGAAAAACTGGCAATGCGATATGACGTGCAATTCTGGTGCCAGATATCGATCGTTTCGTAAGACATGCCAGTAATTACTCCATTATACGTGATATATAATTGCGAGTAGCCCTTAGCTTTTGAGAGATCGTTATGGTGCAACGGCTTTGCCTATTTCTTTAATGCGCGTTTTCGACACCGCTTATAGCCATTAGCTCTATAAATGGTGTAGAGTTTGCCAAACCAGTAGTCTGGTTTCAATTTGTGTGCTCGTGAACAAGTTTTTATAAAGTTATTGCGAGTACACTTGGAGAATTTTAATCCCTACATGGTTATCGAGCGGAGCGAGTTTTTGTGGTGCTGAATTCAATATAACCTCGGCGAGCCCGTCTCCTCTGCATACATTCGATATTGCATTCTATTGGAGCATTTTTAAATTACTCCGAATCTTGAAAATTTTTTCACGTCCACCATCAGTATTTTAATCGGCGTATTGCGAGCGTTTATGTTACTTTCTCAATATGTACGTTTTTAGAGTCAACGACATTTTTCCCATCGCTTTTACCGCCATAGATATGAAACCGAGTCGGTGCATGTACGAATTTCCACTTGAATATAATCAGTTTTCTGAGAAACAATGTAATAGTTGTCGTGAGCGGTAACTAGGGCGGTTGTTGATCTCTACTGACACTAAATGATCCGATAACCAATACGCGGATTTGACTGAGAGCCAAAACCTCAACACATTAAATATACTTAGATATATTCAATATACTTAGATATATTCAATATACTTAGATAGGTCTGAATGAAATTTGAAAACGACCTATTGAATAATATTAATAATACTTTGCAATCATTTAACCTTAATTTTTTTTAAAATATTTTAGAAAGTACCAGGATCACAGCAAATACCTAGAGATATTGCCCTGGTGAATCGGAACATCTATTTAGCAGCACTAGAGGTCGAAATTTATTTCTTTATTTACACTTAATGCACTAAAACATGTACATAGGCAGACTTAATGCCATATGGCATTCTCTACCACTTACCAGTCAACCTTTAGGCGTACAAAAGCAAAATTGTGCAGGTGCTAATAAGTAATAGTGTTATTAAAATAAAAATAAGAGAGTAATATATGAATTTAAAAAGAAATTCCTATTCCTATTCCTAAATGTAAATATGTTGTGACACATTGACACGTCAACGTGTAACAAAGTTGTATCTATCAAACGCACGGCAGTGTGTGTTAATAAACTGAGTGTGTTGTTGTTATTTTATTAATTTTATGTCCCTACTTCTGAGCATTATTAAAAATATGAGCTTTCTGCACACTCCTTCCTCCACATAAATTTTAATCAACCGGGAAAATGTCATACTCCGGTTGCACAATTCTCATAAAACTGTACTGAAAATTTTTGCTTCACGTTTTTCATGTTATATGCTCTGCGATTCGCCGCTGATACTTCCGTCTCGCAAACATCTAGGTTTTATAGCTGAATAACCAAAATTATGATTCATCGGCTCAATCTATAGTCGGCCTAACGACTAGTTAACGTATATTGTATATCATTTGTTATGTAACTTGGCTAGTAAGTAACCCTGAAGGCGGCCGCGAGGTCGACGCTCGCACGTCCCACTTACAGTGCAGTCGCTTGCAAATCTCTAACGCATAGTAAACGCCGCACAATTACTCTGCCAGTATAATTATTGACAACAGGGTCAAGTTGGACATTACCTGTTTCAATTGTAATCATGGTGTTCTACCCCTAATTTCTGATAAGGGGCCATCCACATATTATTACGTCACGCAAAATTTTGACTTTTTGAACTCCCACCCCCCTATGTCACGCTTTTTATGCATGTACCTGTATTTAACATGTACTGTCACATTTAGTATGACCCCCCCCCCCCCCCCCCATCCACTGTGACGTAATAATATGTGGATGGACCCTAATTTTATGTCGAAATCGGCAAAAGACTACGATTTGGCTTGATCATGTACCTAAGCAACATTTGACAGAGACCAAGTCGGACATTTCAGCAATCGTGCTTTAATGGTTTCAGTCTCGTTAGTTTTGAGGCCGAATTGTACCGTCAATAACCTAGCAAACATTTAACAAGTATCTAAACAAACGCAAATGAAAACATTGTAGGCTTCATTAATATTAAAACACAACGCGATTTCGTGCCTAATATTACGACTACCTAGTACATACCTAACCACCCCCCATGATAATTTAAATGAAAACTTTGTATTTATTTTTTCTATGGCAAAATGTTTACATAATGTATTGTATAGTTTAATTGATTTCTTGGGGTTTTCCATGACCTTAACCTAGATTTTAAATCGTTTAACATTGCTTCAATTACATAATTATTTTTCTACCACGAAATCTAGTAATCTAATCGTTTTCTATGTTTACTTTGCTGGAAATCATTAAGCTATATTTGATATATTTTAACAAATATTACTTTTATTATTTAATTGTACTTTAGAATTTAGATATATTCATAATTTATTATACGTAAAAACTTATGAGCAAAAATAACATTGCCTACAAGTTCTATTCAGAACCTCAATTCTCGTATTTAAAGTAACTTTAATTTTACTTTGAATGCACTGTAAGTTAAGCGACATGTTTTATTGAACTGATTTTATGAAGTTTAGACCAATCAGCGCGTTTCACATTGTTTTAACATTTACGAAAATACCGTTTGACAGTTTTAGGGCATCGGGACTTGATTGTAATTGTATTATTGCAGGTTTTCTTTAGCAGAATTATCTGATGTAATAAATTATTAATATGTTTTCTAACGTACCTACTTTTTTTTTAATATTATATTTAGCCCAATATAATATTATCTAGCCTAAACTTCACTAAATATAGACATGAATATTGAATAGTAATAATCCAATCCGGTTTAAGTTTGTATGAAGTACCTACATGGAAATTCGCTTATAATTTCCAATCACAAAATATAAGTTCGTATTAGTCTAGTTGTTAAACGTTCGCATATCTTAATTTATATGCCGCGGTGGAAATAAGATATAGTATCGAGAACTAATAGCGAGGTGCGGTCTTTGATACTTTATAGCGTATAGTGCATAGTAACTCTAGCTGCCTAGATAAGGGCTGTCAAATCATAATAATTAGAAAACCTAAAAACACATTGTTCTATAAAAAGTTTCGCCTGCCCCTAAAAAAAGCAGACAAATATTTCTCTCTCATTGTAATAAACGAATGTACTGGCTAGTAGCACTTCTGTCAGGTACTGTAATAATAAAATTCATTTATTACCGTTTTGTACCCGATTTCTGATTTCATAAAAAAATTTATATAATAAAATTAATAGCATGACATTGAATTTTACTATTTTCCGTACGGGCAATACACGTAGGCGAATTGTATTTTTAAACCATCATAAAAACACTATTAAACTTTGGCTACAACGTCATTTGTAGTTGAATGGCGTGTAGTAGATAAAAAGTGCGTTTCAATTTGCTTAATTACGGATAACACGAAAACTTACGTATTTCTCACGATTTTTTAAAAGCGTTACGTTGTTTTTAGGGTTCCGTAACCAAAGTGTAAAATCGGGACCCTATTACTAAGACTCCGCTGCCCGTCCATCCGTCAGTCTGTATGTCACCAGGCTGTATCTCATGAACCGTGATAGCTAGACGGTTTAAATTTTTATTTCTGTTGCCGATATAAATAAAAAATAGACACTAAAAATAGAATATAATAAATATTTGTCTTGTATGGGAATATAACGACGTGGTTTTTTGCCGTTTTGTATGGATCCCTTAGGTTCGTGCCCAAGTCCGACCTGCACGTGGTCGGTTTTTTAACTTCGATGTAAAGGCGTTATACATAAGTTTGACATGTCTGTGTGTATCTATCCCAAACAGAAGAACTGATTTTGATCTATTATTTTATGTTTGAAAGCTGATGCGATCGAGAGTGTTCCTAGCTATAATTCATCATAATATCAGAGGGGCAATTCTGCTAATTAAAACCTGCAATACAATTACAATTAATACAATTACAATCAAGTCCCGACACGCTAAAACTCTCAAACTGTCTTTTTATGAACGTTAAAACAACCTGGAACACGCTCTGATTGGTCGAAACGTCATAAAATACGTTCATGATAACATGTCGCTTTCAATCCAAACAAAGTAAAAGTAAGTCTACTTTAAATACGAGAATTGAGGTTCTGAGCGCTTACTGCTAGACAATGTCGGGGGCTACCTACTTAAAAATTTTGTTATTTAAATGCGTGTTCTTTTAAGCTTCAATATCTTTTATATCGCTGACAAGTGACAACCCTATCCAGTATATAAGTCGCGGCTGAGGCGCTAATTACACAGTATTCACGCTTCTTGCGACTACTCCACGCTTTAATATTGTCTAATACTCTAATACAAACGTATTTTTAATTATACGATAATAAATAAAACCACTCAATCCAAATTCCAAACAGTAAAGTAAAGTCTATATTAAGGTATAACGCGTTTCAAATGAGAATAGGAACGTCAATGACCTTTATCTATCTGTCAAATATCACTTGAAAAGTACGATTTTTAGAAAAATTTATGTGCATATAAATAATAATAGTCTTGCATTGAATTTAAATAAAAACGTTAAATAGTAATCAATTATCTAAACATAAATTGAACTATCATAACAGTCTAAATTCGAAACAATATGGCGCCGACTCGATCCTATTCTCATTTGAATCGCACTATAATTTGGATCAAATATAATAAATTAAGTTAAAAATGGTTTATAATTTAATGTTATCTATGATTCGACCGTTTTCGGCATAGGTACATTTTGTATGCCAAACGCATAGAAAGCTCTGCATACTTATTAGATATTACATAATACAACATATTGTATGCCATTAATCAGTAATTTGTGTAAACATTCGAAATTGACGGGACTCCATGTTTGCTAAGTATTTAATTACGAGACCACGCGTAACCTAAAAACATTTACAATAACTATGAACTAACATTCACAATGGCTCTACTGAACGTTATCAGATGTGATAAATGGAGGCTCTTAATAAAGCTGACAGCCTGTCTAAATACCCGAGACTCTTAACACTTATTATTTTAAATATTTTGTTATGACGTTCTTAATTGTTCCTAATACAGTTAATAAATTATGCTGAAAATTCTTAGGATACGTGACTGCAATCCACTTAGGGTCCATCCACATATTACATCACAGCGGATGGGGGAGGGGGAGGGGGATGGTCATACTAAATGTGACAGTACATGTAAATACTGTCACATTTAGTATGACCCCCCCGTAGGTACAAGGATACTAAAAAGCGTGACATAGGTGGGGGTTCAAAAAGTCGAAATTTTGCGTGACGTAATATGTGGATGGCCCCTTAGTGGGCCTTGGAAAAAATATGTATAAATGTTGATCGTATTGAATCTGCAAGCTATAGAAGGGGCGCTGATTACGCCATACCATACTGGGGTATTTTTAAAATTGTATAAAACTTTAATTGGTATAGAACGTGGGACGTGTTTTCAGTGTGATACAGGCGAGTCTCCTCATTATCCATACTAATATTATAAATGCGAAAGTGTGTCTGTCTGTCTGTCTGTCTGTCTGTCTGTCTGTCTGTTACCTCTTCACGCCCAAACCGCTGAACCGATTTTAATGAAATTTGGTATAGGGATACTTTGAGACCCGAGAAAGGACATAGGATACTTTTTATCCCGGAAAAATGTACGTTCCGCCGCGATAAACGAATTTTGGCGCAACGGAGTTGCGGGCGTCATCTAGTAGGACATAAATCTGCAGTTCAGTGTGGTGCAGTATGTTAGTAGGTATACATGTGGAACTAATTTTAAACTGCAGGAAAATAACTAATTACCTAGCTAAGCGCCTACGTGACCTACCTACACATAGTATTGTGATAGTCAGGTCATACGTAATGCACATACAATGTTATATGTTCACTACTGCATACAGGCTAAATGCATTAAGACGCAATTCATACGGAGTGTGTAAACAAGGTTATAAATATTAATGCTGAATTATTATTATGTTTGGTTACGCATTCGCTCCTTAAAATTCCCTAAATGGGTCAAGGTTTATGTATTCGTGTCGGGAATTAAAGCCTGATTGTTAGAAGTAAGAACTCTACATTATTTTTAACTCGATATAACTTTTTGGGTATTAAATTCTTGATTTTTTCTGTTGCCCGAAAATATTTATAATATTATAGTAAGTATTTATAACGAAACATGAGAGGTGTTCACTGTGTTAATTTACAAGAGTGACAATAATAATACTCGTTTATTTGAAATGTTTGTATTGAAACCACAAACGATTATTTAGAATAAGCGATTAAAAAGCTTATTTATAGAAAAAAACTATACATAATATTGAAAAATCTATATTTTCAATATTATTATTTAGTAGCTTTTTAAAATATGTGCCTATAGGAACCGTTTACTGAATGTTTTACATAAAATCTACATAAACTTAGTTTTACTGGCGAAGTTTCCGAATCACTTACTATATGAATCTTTTTTTTTTTAGTGTAAAGTTATTTTGTTTTGCTATAATTCGGCAATGTAGTTTAGTCACAGATTAAAGAAAGGAGTATATATTTTTACTCTGTGGTTTAGTTATGGATAAGTTAAACTTAGATTATATTATTTTGTCATTTATTTTGTTCAGAAATAAGTTATCGAACCAATAGCGCTAATGAATAGCTTACTACCGACAAATTTCACCTCAGTAACCGGACATTAGTCATACTTTCATTTACGATATAGGTAGAAACTAGAAAGATAGAAGAAGTATAAAAATACAATCACAATGATACCCTATTGTGCAATTTTTAATTCAAATTTAAGTTCATAAAACACAACAATGATACCCGACTCCTGACGCAAGATATTTGTAGAGGAATATTTTTAACACAAACGAGAATCGGACGATTGTGGGAGCGTCATTAGTCGGATTGTTATTACCAACATTCCAGTAATGAAACACTCGTTTTCGTCCTTTATTATCCTTTCTCTTTCTTTCATTACGGCTAACCATAATTCAGTCTGCTAACTTAGACATTATTCGCAATTCAATTTGGAAGTGTAGAGTTTTGGTTTCAATCTGTAGCGAGTTACAACTTCGGGTACATAACTATTACGTTTAAGCCTCTGACTTTTATGTCTATTTTACAAATTGGGTATATGAACAATGACCATACTATTTTGTTATTTTGAAAAGTATACAAAACAAAACTCACGTATTATTGATACACATTATACTTCTATATTTTTAGATTCAAGTGCGGTATGCATACAGATAGGATAAGACCTTGGATTCGAGCATTCATTTATTCGACGCACTTGTTTTTCCAAATCGAAATTCTTATCATTTTTCAAGCGATTTCATCGGGAAACCGACCCTTTTGCCCTGTGACGGGCGATTTACATAGAAACTTGAGATATTCACATCAGCTGTCGATAGTCACGTCTTGTTGAGATATTCAAAGTTTTCTCGCAAGATTTTGCATTTCTTTCGAACGGAATACGATACATCAGGTAAATATTTACCCGTATTTTGTAGGTATTTTGTAATTAAACGGGTGAATAATTTTCTCCTGAACACTGCCTGATATCTCAAACCTAAAATAAATAATTTGTATAGTGAACATAGACCTAATAAAATGTTACATCTTGAAATATTTATATTAAAACCCTTAAAAATGTTTACCCCTAGTCTATGAATACTTACATCACACTTTTACCCAAACCGAAGGCCAAGGTAAAGTTCAAGACTACTTATAAAACGAGCCAAGTCTAAGCTTTTATTGATCGTTCCGGTCGCGCTACTACGCACATTACGGTAGGTTAGTACGCTAGTAGACCCGCTCGCACCCGGCAAACCCGGAAAACGCCGAGCGCGCCCGAAGTCTCACATCCCTGTATTGATCGGACTTGACATTGAAATCGTACAAACAGCTGGGGTGTTTTATGCCCACAGATCCAAGGCGGGGAAGATTCGGCAATCCAAAAGGAGAACGGAACTACATAAATTATTAAAACTTTATTATAAAGGGAGTTAACATATTTGATTTCGTATTTGGTGTTTTTCATTTCGCCCAAGGATAATGACGTGCGATTTCCCCCAAAAACATTTATTTTATATTCCACTAGATGTGGCACGCGACTTCGTGCGCTCAAAAGGAAATCCGGTATCCGGTAACCGTACGTTTTGCCGCGATAAAAAGTGCCTATGTCCTTCTCCGTGGTCTAATCAATCTATATCTGTACCAAATTTCATCAAAATCGGTTCAGTAGTTTCGCAGCCTATTTAATGCAAACAAACAAACAAACTTCCTCTTTATTATATTAGTATAGAAGTATAGATATTAGTATAGAAGATAATTCTCTGTTGTTCAGTTTCTCATAACTCCAAATTACTCATAATATCAGAGAGAGAGCTATCGAAAGCCGGGCCTCATTGCACCATTAAACGTCCATTTGACCACCAATCTAATTGTCCATAAATCTTACGTCAGTAATTATGCACAGGTCGTTGAGACGGCGCTACTCATTTATATTCAGTGCGGTCTGAGTTTGGATGTTATCTGAAATCCTTGTTTAGGTGTTGAGCGGGATCGTTCTAATCTTGAAACTAAACGCGTTCAGTTAGTAAGGCTTTGTTCTCTAGGGCTTCGACTCGGTACTCCGAGCTCAATTTCCTTGAATCTTCTCAAGAAATTGAGTGTTTGAGCATCGTCTGGGTAGTTGAGGTCTCCGGTTCGAATCACATTAGCGTGTGACGGTATGGTTAACCCTAAGCGTTGTCTTTAGGTCGAATAAGTATGTACCTATTTAAAACTTTTAAGTTGTAACAATTTTATACAAACTCATAACACCAACGCTTAACTAGCTAAGGTAACTAATTTGTTTTAGGGTCTTCGCTTTTCTTTCTACCTAATTCTAGAATTAAATAACTTCCAATGATACGGGTTTCACCTTTATCTTTTATTGAATGTATCGCTATCTTATCCTTAGTTCATTAACTTAACTACCCATGTTTCCTATCTTTGTCCGCGTTTCCTGTGCGCTGCACGACTGCACCTCATCGATAAACTAATGACTATGTTTTTGATAAACAATCGGAAATTTTTTAAGTGACTATTTTGAGGACTATCTTAATTCCTTTCTAATAATGTGAACATCACGTTATTAATTAAGATTATCGTTATCATAATTTGATTGCGTTATTTTAATGAAAACAGTTTAATTAGTGTTTTAAGCAAATACTAAGTGCGTATAGGTAAATACCTATTTATAAGGCTCTGGAAATTTATGGGGGTGGCCTATGTACTGCAGTGGACGTCACCAGGCTGAAACGAGAAGGCTCTTGGCATTTGACCACCTCCATTTTATCCAATAGTAACATTTTGCAGTAATTAGAGTTGTCTTAATATGTGCCGTCTCCCTACGAATAAAATATTCTCGCAACAGGATCAAGTTATCTAAGTCATAGTAAAATTAATCATCCTCAACGCCTCAACTCTCAAGTGTAATTGAACTATCTAGTAGGTAATAATAAACATAGGACAAAATTTTAATATGTAACTAAATATTCCCACAAGTTCTAAGGCCATGGAGGTATTCGCTGAATACTGATTAGACGAAATTATTCCATTACTTCAGGTGCCATGATTGAAAAATTCATAAATAAAAATCCGATGCATTTCTATAAAAATCAGGACAACTCCGATCCAAGTTAAATAAGTGATCACCGGTGGAGTACGTGAGTAGCACGCAAATAATCACTCGGTATATTTTCCACATCAATCTTGAACCTAAAGAAAAATATCTAAAAATTGGACAAGAATTTAATTAATTTCCATTTTAGTAAAACACTAAAATCTCGGTTGGTTTGAAACCAGGAAGATATGTTTTATGGCGATTATACATAATTTGTATACTGATACACATATTATTTCAAAAATATTTAAAATTTCATTCAAAAATACGCTACATTGCATTAAAATATTAATATTTTAAACGGTCGATGTTGTATGCTTCTAGACTTTTAGACAGTTTTAGACTTTGTTATCGCTTCCTCATAATGAAATTAACAATTTGGCAGTTTGAAACGAAAGCAAAGGTCTATAGGTTGGCTGTGGCGCAGCGGGCGGCGGGCTGGCCCACTAATCGATCGCTGTCTGTATGCACACAACTCGCTGCTGCACTTGCCGTCCCGTTCTCCATCTTTTTCCCCCTTTCGCCGATCCTCGTAAGCCCGTCCCCCTCGCTCCATAACCACCCGGTAGTCGCCTGCCTCCCGTGTCCTCCCGTATTTAGACATTGCGTCGTACTATCTAATTTATGTTTTAAATTGCGCAGTTTTAAAGCCCCCAATGGAGCATATCGTTATGTTATGAGGGTTACCGGGCCGTATCATTAAAGTGACGGCTAAACTAAGTTGGACGGCGCGGGCGTTGGAAATTATCCTGGGATCTTTTACAATTAGGCTAATCTAGCGCTAATGAAGTTAGCGTTTATTACTGTAGACAGGTAGACGCCGACGATACAAGAGTAATTAATTAGCTCGTTGTGCCACCAGTGGTCTCATCAGACACGTCTACCTCATAGGTGACTGTCGGAGACTGATTGTGTGACGTCCCCCACCCGTGATAACGAGACAGCTGTCAGATGTCAACTGCTGATTTCAGTAACACTACAATTATTATTTTCTATTTGTCTGTACAGTTGTCTACTTTCAATTGTTGCGGGACCTTGGCACTATGTAACCGGCTCGGGAGCTGCGCTGGCATTTGCTGCGTGGTCTCATCAGACACGTCTACCTCATAGGTGACTGATTGTATGACGTTCCTCACCCGTGATAACGAGACAGCAGTCAGATGTCATCTGCTGATTTCAGTTACACTACAATTACTATTTTCTGTTTATCTGTACAGTTATCTACTTTCAATTGTTGCGGGACCTTGGCACTATGTAACCGGCTCGGGAGCTGCGCTGGCATTTGCTGCGTGCGCCCGCGCCGCTTACATAACCCACCTGCCATATCGAGCTGCACCTCGCTCGCTCGCCCATTCTATGAATTACTTATAGGTCATAGACCTTATCCATTATTAAATTCAGCTCGGCACACGATACTGTATCAATGATCAGATTTTCTTAACACGACCGGCTTACTGGTAATTTATTGGAAATTAGTTTCTTGTCTTGCAGTACGTTGCACAATTACCGATCCGTATCTAACACAAAATCATAAACCAAAGTGTGATTTGAAACGAACTTGCAGTGTATGAAATTACTCCTACAGTGAATTTCTAGTTTTATTATTTTTAGTAATATTCTCCCGATTTAAGTTTAAATAACAAGTACCTGGGTAACCGAGCTTTGTTCGGAGCTCTAGTGCTTAGATTAAGAAAAAGATTTACAAAAATACCAAACTGCCAATCGGAAAGAAAAACATATATGAAAAAAAAATCTCCTAAAACTCCCTTCATACTGAATTTCATGGAAATATTTGCGGCCGTTTCCGAGATTACGATTATGTATATATAAGATTAGCTTGTTGAAAGTATAAGATAACTAAATGGTATCTATTTCAAAGTTCGATTGGTGCTCTTACTTAAACTAGCACAAATAAAAAATGTAGAGACTATAAAACCTCCGCTGAGATCTCGGAAATCTCCGCTTTATTTTACACCCGGCCGGGGTAAGTACAGTCGAGTTTACTTCGTTTTCCGCGTTTTTGTCTTACAAACCTTTTACACTGTATAAAGAGACCTGTAAACACTTTTCTCAACGACTACCCAATGAAATCTCAAACCTTAACACCTCATCTTGTTAGACTAAATTACTTCATATCACTTCTAAAGAATTTAAAGTACGCAAAGAAAATTTTCAGGGGATTATGATAATATTTTTGAACATTTTCAAGAATGTTATTTTGAGGATTAGGTAAACTTTTACAGTCAACATTTTTCTAATTTTATAAAGTTTTAATAACAGTATGATTAACATGAGTCTTTTACTACTTTTAAAGTAGCGAAACAGTATGTTGTTGGTTGAATGCTCTAAAATTATGTTACGACATCGCTAATCATATAAGAAAAGTATCCCTATTTACATTTGATATTTATCGCGTACTTACGAATAGTTGTATCACTAACTAGCACTAATAACAAGTCTAATAATACTTACTAATTAGGTGTACTTACCATTAAAACGGGTATGAAATTAGTAGATTGCGATCTACAGTGTTCTACCTCGCCCACCTCTTGTCGTAGTATAATAAATTACAGACTCCTAGTAAAACCGGGATTAAGACCGTTAAGCCCCGGCTACACGTATCGTCTCAGTCGGGATATAAAGGATCTCTATTGATGTTATCTGTATCTAGAAATCTTTTACTTTTATCTTGCACTTAGAACTGTACACTACTAACGATCGGCTAGTGGTCAGAATTCAACCGTAATCTAAATATGTATATAAAAGGCAAACCTGACTGACTCATCCATCAACGCACAGCCGAAACTACTGAACGGATTTTGCTGAAATTTGGCATACAGATAGTTGTAATGACGTAGGCATCTGTTAAGAAAGGATTTTTGAAAATTCGCCTATGTGGGTGAAAAAGGGGTTACAATTTTGTGTGGAAACCGAACTCCACGCGGACGAAGTCGCGGGCAAAAGCTAGATCATATTATAATTTTTAAGTTCAAATAGATCGCAAATCAAAAATATTGTCCTAATAGGTTTATTAGTCACTACTAACTAAAAGCTTCAATCGAAACTTTTCAAACATTAGTACCTAGATTTCTCGAATATATAATTTTTGACAAACATAATCTGTCTATTGTCTAATATACTGCTTCCTCAAACCAAATGAATTTTGATCAAAGCTACTTAAATTCACTAACACATTCGGGATTCGATTGAGCCATTACTATTGCAGAATCGGAATTCACGTAGGTTTGCGATCGTTTCGTGCTAGACTGTCATTAATGTCGTTAACCTGTTTCTATTTAATTTTTTAATTCAACACCACGAATGTACAATCTGGCGCTAATTTGAATAACGTAAATGAGTAATTCCCAACCCAGATCTGGCCAATCATATTGTTTTTGCTGACGTTACTAATTAGACAATTAGTGACTCTTACAATGGGAGTCGTCATTATTTTTTTATCACAAGTTTATTTAATCATTACATTATTTACATATTGTATCGGATCTCAAACTGTATAATAATAATTTGTGCTTGCAGTAACCGAGATGCGATCAAATTTTAAAATGGTCGCCGGTTACCATAAAATTTTACTGCAAATCTGCTACGTATCTTTGATGTTATATTGATATTAAAAGTTTGAAGTTTGAAGTTATATTGATATTAAAAGTTTGTATATCTGTATAAAACATTTACTTCAGCAACAAAATTGTAGTAGGTATGTCGATTAAAAGCAACTAGTGATAAATTAGTATCTGGCTTAGAAATTCTAAAGCAGTGGCCAAGGAAGGCCTTGTAACCCACCTTTATAATTGTTACCGAAGCTGTTTAACGAACAGCAATTGAAGATCTTATCGGGTCCATGAGCCAGCAGCGATAATTCTGTTACATAACGCTCCGGTCAGTGACCTGCAGATATAAACATTATGTACAACATACATAGAAAATCTGAGTCAAAATGCGGCTCTTGACTCATACTTACTGCAGTTCCCCTTCAACAAACTTTAGTGATTGGTAAAAGTTCGAAGTCGCCTAATATAGTGATAAATTTTATCAAAAAAATTCTCGTGTTTCTAAAAAAGCTTCTCCGAAACGGCCTTACCAATTTTTATGATTTTTTGTACACATTATATTATACCATGATAATAATTTAGAGGTCAAAACAACGTTTTTTGGATCAGCTGGTAAAATAGTAAAATGAACGTATCAAATCAGATATCAAAAGTCAAAACACACTTAACACCACTTAATACTTTAGTCACGGCTAACGATACTCAAGTCATAATAAGATCAAACATAGTTGACACTTAACTGCCAATTGCTCTATGATTGCTTTAAAACAGGGTCATATTTTAATGTCATATTAGTTATAAATATTGCATGGATATACACCATATTATAAAAACGCATATATTATGTAACTTGTAGATATTGGTTAAAATAGATTACCTTGTTTGTATGTACAAGACCGGATGCTGTTGATAAGTAGAAGTCATTTAAATTAAGTTGTGATGAATGCGCTTTTTATTAGCCGTAAATGTTATGAAATTAGGTCAATATTATTATAGATGTTAATACGTGAAGCAAAACATTTCAGTACAGCTTTACGAGAATTGTGTGAACACGGGGGAGCATGATATTTGGTACACTTAAAGTTTATGTGGAGGAAGGTGTGAAGAAAGCTAATAATGTTCAAAAATACACAAAATTAATAAAAATCACAACACGCTACCGTGCGTTTGACAGATACAATTTTTTTCACGTTGTCAATCCACCACAACTCACATTTACATTTAAGAGGCAAAAGAACAATTATAAAGTTCAAACTTAAAAATTGTATGAATTATGATCGGCGAATTTCGACCACAGACTAGGTAATAGGCATTATGGATAGAGTTTGGTGTGCCTTCAGCCTTGCTATTGGGTGTTTTGCTATTAATCAAACCTACCAATATTGTACTTTATTATAACTTTGAACACTTTCGTAATGAGATACGAAGACATGAAAAAAATATTCTCTGTAGCAAAGAACAGCTTGTACAAAATTGACATAATAAAGTGAATAACGCACCTATGAATATAACAGCCAGTAAATATCGGACAGCTGAATACATAATGTTAGCAATTTTTATTGCGTTTATTTTGTCAACAAAGTTATTTTTATTGGCGTGTTAATATGTAGGTATGTTATGCACGGACCGCGTAAACCCATATGTCTATAACTCTAGAAATAGACAAAGTATACATCATACACAAGTTTAATTAACTTTAATTGGACTTATGTATAATACAAACATTGTGAATGTGTTTATATTTATAAATGTAAAAAAAAAGATTGTTTCCCATTAACTGAGTGGCACACTAAGGTGTACAGTGTCCAGTTCATTGCCATTAAAATGTAAATCGTCTTAAATAATACACACATAATCAATTTAGTTATATATATCAGCTGTCTCAATGTCGAGTGCCTAATACACAGCGGCAACAGTGAAATCAAAATTGTATGGAATTTGACATAAGTCATAGTTAAGTAACAAGTCGCTTGCGAATCTTATACATTTTGTTTTAGAACTTCGCCGTCGAAATTATCGAATTATCTTAACTAAAGGCTCTGTTTCAAAATCGCCTAATAAGTGACAAACAAATAGCTTAGTATGAAGTAAGCAGCAAACAAACTTTCGGATATAAGCGTCTAATTCGTCTTTCACTACGAAAAATTTTAACGATTATTATAGGTACAGAATTGCATCATAATTTGAATATGTGTAACTTCACACAGCTTTAGGGATTTGAGGAATTTTATCTGCCTCTATATTAGGTAATCAGATTGAATTAGCAAATTACTTGTCCCAATATGGCTAAAATGGGATACCGAAATCGCGTTCTAGTTTAGTGAGCTTAGACTGTAGACTGCAGTAAATACTAATAGGTATATTAGTATTTACTACAGCACTCTGTTCGTGGTTGTTTATAGTGTAGTCGCCTTGACGCGGTCATTATCGTCTGCGATACTGTGTTATCGCTGTTTACGTTTATCAACACTTGCATATTATGTAGTTACATATTAAATTGACGTGTTACGTACAGTTAAATATTGCAAAAATGTTAAGTCCAGTTTAAGAGAGTTATAGATAACTAGTACATAGAGTACAATTATCATAAATATTATATAACTATATGTTGCCCGCAAATTCGTGCGCGCAAAAGGAAATTCTGCAGAAAGCGTACATTTTGCAGCGATAAAAAGTAGCCTTTGTCCTACCTCACGAGGTAGACGTAGAGTAAACCACGGTTTACTCTACGTCTTTGGCAGATTTCATCAAAATCGGTCCAGTAATTTCGAAGCCTATTCAATGCAAACAAACATACAAACAAACTTTTCCTCTTTATAATATTATAATTTGTAAGTAGGTTTAGATATCATACATTAAATATTAAATAATATATATCTCTAATCGTAGAAAACGCGTGCCTACAAGATAAGATATGCCTATGTGCCTTAAACATTACACATGCAATAAAATTTGCAACAAAAACAAAACACTTAGGTGCGTTTAAAAATGTATTCCTTAAAAGGTAGGAGATTTATGCCCATTTGCACTAAACTTAAGGATCGCCTAAGTTCTTTCCTAACTTGTTTAGGCTGCTCCTAGCAAGAAATACTATTGCACTAACCTTAGGCCATTCCTAAGTCCACTTAGGATATTCTTAACTTTATGAGCCCGATTAGGAAGTGAGTAAGCGTAGGCAACACATAAGTCGGGAGTTTTATGTAGTCTTGTAGATTATTTGTAACTATTGATATAGTTTTATTGATATACTATTGTCAGAGATCTAGCCTTAGATGTATTACAATAAAAAGAGGTATATTTTTTAGCAGATTTTTTATTACAGTGGTTTTAAAAATTCAAAGCTTAAAATAGTCAGATCGTAATCACCATGGCAGGGGATTTATTGAATTTCCTTGAATTTGTAGAAGTCGATTTTCATAATGAACGACATGCGAGAACTAGAATAACAAGATCACGACCGCTTCTTCTTCCGAAAACTGCTTCCAAAATTTCGATGATATCGACTTCTTCAAGCGGTATAGGATGTGCAAAAGAATTATTTCTCTTTATTCGTCGTGGCATCGTGAGAAGTTACTTTCGATAGAATGCACGGGCCTTCGTCGCACAACAATCGCACAAAATTTATTTTTTCCTCCGCCGTAGGTAAAGTTTGCTGTTTTTACTTTTTCTTTTAATTTATTTTCCATAATAGGTATATTAATAACAATTCGAAATCAATCGTAATGTATAATTTTAGTCAACAGTAAACACGTATATAATTATATCTGTTTATTCTATGAAACACGCACCGAATTTGACACAATATGACAAGACAATTGACAGCCTTTTGGTGAATTTACTTTACCAAACAAAATAAACCAAGGTCTTATCTTTTGTCACTTTTTAACACACGACAGAATCAATGTAAAGAGAAGGCCAAAATATTTTCTATGGACTACATTACTTAGCCGGTTTATAAAACCATAAACAACCAATCTTCACATTCGTTCAATCATTCACTTAACTAAGCAATGCCTAAGCTACGACCTATATAAGTTATATCTGTTAGTGCAAACAAAATCTTTAGCTATGCTGTTCTTATGTTTAAGTGTATCTTAACTAGGACAAGCCTAACTTACGTTTAGTGCAAATGGGTAATAGACACGCATCTTGAGCCGCTATAACCGTTTTTGTGATGGCATTTGCATTTTCTATACTTTAGCCTAATATCTTTCTCATTTTCACATAGGTAGGTACTTGAATGTTTAGTGCACGATGTAAATTATGAAGGAAGTTCTATGGTTCATGTTGCCGTCCTTATCATGTATATGGAGATGATGAGAGAGAAATGTCATGGAGTCATAATAGTTAGTCTCTCGTGGGCGCATAGTCTAAACTGAATAGTTTAATCTATCCAATAGCAGTCAATACTTGATAAGGACTTCATTCTAATGTTCCACCAGTATTTGTTTCTTTAATTGTCAAGGAAACCTACGATAAGGGGCGGGTGTGCTTGTTTTAGTTTAGCGATAGCTTATCACTGGTAACGTGTTCGAAGACGGTTCTGATAGAAATGTTCCAGCATTCAATAGAGGGATAAATTGTGTCATTTTGGATTAGTAGTAGAAAGCCAGGGAAACAATAATTTCTTGCCTATATCCAATAAGGATATTAAATGAAAAGTTTAAACTTTGTAGTAGATACGATGTAGTACACAAACATAAGAAACATTTAAATACCTGTGAAAATCTAAAATATAATCTAAAAAAACTAAATCAGTTATTTGCATGCCGTAGTTAAGTACTGAAAATTTTATCGAAATTTTTTTAGTGATCTGTCACATGCATTTTTATCTTTTGAAATGATAACTGCATAACTGCACTAAAGATATTTTAACATAATCTTTGATATCAGTATACAAATAGATAACATAACTCGCAAGTATAGCGCCATAATATAATATGACGTTACATAATAATAATATTTGTATACCTACGCTATGTTTATGTAAGACCAAAATGTTTGTTGATAACATGTTTGAGTTACTAGTTACTCTCTCAGTTGTGAATGATAACAGTCTCCGTGGTCTAGTGGTTAGAACGTTAGCTCTCGACTCGGGAGGTTTCGGGTTCGATTCCCGCATTGGAACAACAAAAAATGTTATTTCCAAGTTGGTTGGTTCTATGGTTAGGACAATGCAGGCTGATCACCTGATTGTTTGACAAGAAAAATGATCCATGCGTCGGATGGGACCTGGGAAAATGACGGACCTGCGCCTGATCTCTCGTCAGTCGTGTCTGTTATCCGTTCCACTGGATTATGAAAGTAAAGATAGAGTGCTTTTGTATACTGCGCACACACTTGGGCACTATAAAATTACTCCTGCGTAACTTGCCTGGTTTCAATGAAACCGGCCACCGTCACCGAGATCGGTGTGGGGGAGTTATTATTATTATTATTTTGAATGATGTATCGTATTAAATCATTTTCAGTGTTTTTGTACCTCTGTTAAAGAACATTATTTTATCATGCCTTCACGTGAAGTAAGTTATAGTACGTTCGTGAAGTCGTAACTGTATAATTGTAATAAAAATATGGTAAAATAAACTACGTAAACACTAATTAGGTATATAATAAATGTTATTTATATAATGAATGTTATTCCTTTAGTGACTACGCAACTTAAAACAAAATACAACTCTATTTGCTTGCTAAAACCGTTGGTCAAGACAGAACAAAATTAGCAAAGCAAATTGAAATAATTCCTGCACAGACCACTTAACAATTTACTAAATTAACAAAGTCTGTCTCAAATGTAAATTGTTGAAAATGCTTATGACAGTCGGTGAATGGATTTATAGAATTACATCTGACCCTAGGGCCCGAGTTGTTTATTCTGAGCGCGATTCGGCTGCGAGCCACGTAAATTGCAAACATCGACTGTTGCGAGTTGCGACACTGGACGAAATGTAAATATATACCTAAAGCCTGTGTTCACTGATGTTACTGGAATGGTTGCACAAAATCTTTAAAATAATGTAGAGTTCGCGCATCAAGGTTCTTGAGTCCTGACAGTTAAAAAAAAATATAGTTCACCTGCGCAGTAAAAAAAAATTAGAGTTCGCGCGCGCAGTAAAAAAAAAATTACGAGTTCGCAACCACACGGCGCATCCATTGCCTTGACAGTGAAAAGTCTCGCGAGAATAGTAGTCTTGTTCTCGGGACTTCGAGAAGATCCTGGAATCTTTAGTGTCGTCTTTACTAAATAATCCTAGATCTAGATTTCTGATTTATGGCTGTTTG
The DNA here is from genome assembly GCA_905404095.1 of Glaucopsyche alexis. NCBI lineage: Eukaryota > Metazoa > Arthropoda > Insecta > Lepidoptera > Lycaenidae > Glaucopsyche > Glaucopsyche alexis. Next base: position 14,092,812 of record FR990047.1, read on the forward strand.
CCAAATCTGGCGTCTTAGCTTTAGGTTAGGAGATTAAATTTAACAACATACGTCGTATTTCTTAAACTAATAGGTTGTTAAAATTAATGATTCCGACGAAAAAACTAATCTTTAAACCGGTTGGTAACTGTGAGAAAATATTAAAATTATTCATTAAAACACGATTAATAAGTTATTACATATTTAAAATTACGACATATATAATATGAATGTAAAAATTAATCTTGGCTACTCAGTACTCACTCGCTTTTTCTTTTCCCCGTTCGCTGCATCTATGTATTAAATCAATCTATATTAAATCAACATTTAGAGCTAAACAAATAATTAAGAAATACATTTTTATAACATAAATTCTACTATATGTTTGTTCAGTTTTATAATAATATGTTGAAAACTATAAAATTGTAACCAGAAGTTTGTCACATCCAGTAATTTCATCCATGGTCGCCACAGGTAGTGTCGAGTGGCTTTAGAATCTGCCTTTTTGTGAGGCTGTTTTGTAAAAACTTTACCTTTGAGTTGGCGCTACCTAGTCGTACCTACCTAAAAAGGGGTGAAAAATCCACTACCTCGTCACGCAGGTGTCGTAGTGTCACTTGTGTCAAGAGGTGTCATGTTTCGTGCAAAAATGTGACTCCCGTGCTTTGGTGTAACTTTAATTTCATTTAATGAAATCTTTTATTCAATATTTTTATTGAAGTACCTACCTATAGCTTTCATGCTTTTCTAACATTATATAATATACAAGTAAGAGGTCATAGGAAAGAAGTGGACATCTGAATGAAAAATATATTCAACATGGCACTATTTATGTTTTACATCTAGAAATTTTCTAGTTATCTAGTTATTAGTTCATATTTTAAAGTTATGCCAGTTGGGAATAATTTGATCTTCCTACAGAATGATACTATGTAATGGAACCTAATTATTTAGGCTTATTATTTTGAGCGTAGTGCAATAATGTCCTTTAAATATCAAAAGGTGTTATTTTTGCTCAGATAAATCTTTATTATTAGGGTACATCTAGAAATTTTATGAGATCATATTTTAAAGTTATGCCAGTCCTTCCTAATAATATTGTAAATGTGAAAGTTTGTGAGGATGTTTGGACGGATGGATGGATGTATGGATGGATGGATGTTTGTTACTCTTTCACGCAAAAAGTACTGAACGGATTTTGATGAAATTTGGTATCTTAGTAGTTTAGGCTACTCTTTATCCCGAAAATACAGGCTAGGCTTATTATTTTGAGCGTAGTGCAATAATGTCCTTATCACAAGGTGTTATTTTCGCGCAGATAAATCTTTATTTGTGGGCAAGAACAGCGATAACACAGAGGTGACTCGAGTGCAGGGTTATCGCACATGCATGTGTCGGTGTGTCGGTGTGTCGGTGTTCATTGATAGTGTAATCGTATTTATTTTTCAACTTAAATTACCTACTGTTTTGTGTTAGCAACTCTACCCGATATAATATAATAATAATAATATCTATGGACGCTTCACACCACGTCAATCTGGTCCCGTGCTAAGTATCCGTAGAACTTGTGTTAGGTACAGGTACCATAAAACGGGAAGTATATTTAATACTTTTATACTATACATATTATATTTATGATTTTCGTTGTTATATTATACATATATTTAATACACATCCATGACCCAGGAACACAAACTTTTTGTTCCTTCGGCGGGATTCGAACATTTTAAGATGTTACCCGCCACTACGTGCGCGCAAAAGGAAATCCCACGGGAACCTTTTTGTCGCGATAAAAAGGAGCATGTGTCCCTCGCTCTGGTAGAGTATCTGCGCTAAATTGAATCCAAATCGGTCTAGTAGTTACGGAGCATATCTAATTCATGTTTGCAAATCTTTCCTCTTTTTAACATACTAGATGTTGCCCGCGACTTAAATAATTTCGCAGAAACCGCACATTTTTCCGCAATAAAAAGTCGCCTATGTCCTTCTCCGTGGTCTACTCTACATGTGTGCCAAATTTCATCAAAATCGGTCCTGTAGTTTCGGAGCCTATTCAATGCAAATAATCAAACAAACTTTTCCTCTTTATTATATTAGTATAGAAGTAATAATATATATAGGTAGAAGTACCCATAGATTTATACCTTTTATAAGACCGGCAGAATTCTCTTCGCAATTTCAACTAATAACTATGTCACAAAAACTACCCTGTGTTTTATATTCCGCGCAAACTACAGACAAACTCTACCTACGTAGAGTCTATGGACCATAGCACTAAATTAATAATGATGATTAAAACTAACAAAAGCGTTTCCTAAACCCATATTATAAAAGCAAAAACATCTTACGATTTAAAATTGGCCATAGAATTCTATTAATACAAAATTAATTCGGACACAAATATTTCTTTATATCAATAAAAACGCTGCTCTGTAGGATATTTTCGAATCGAGTCTTTTCATGTTACTTTCATCGGCTTAAAGCTTCTTTATTATGGGAAGAAATAAAATAATATTGGAAAGAACTTTCTTGTTACTATATTTAACTAATTGAAAAGCAAAAGGCAGCAACTACTTTAATTACATTACATACATTAATTACCGACTTAATTTAATAGCTGTTCGAGTTATAGTTTTATAGTAGGTATCTACGTATATGGTAATTTATATCCTAGAATTTCCATACAGCAAATTATTTCTTGCTCGAATTTAATTTAAATATTTATCTCTGGTTTAAATGTTAGCAAATATTACTAGACAGCTATTATTATCGTTCTACACGTCAATTGCTTCAATTTACTTTTGGATTTATACATTTGATAAAAAAAAATATTTAAAATAAGGATTGCTTAAAGGATATAAGACTTTTTCGATTTGTTCTTCTCACTTTCATCGTTGCTTTAAAATTAATAATAAAATAAAAAATCAACCCAAAATAAAAACTAAAATGAAATCCTACTTTATTATAAATGTGAGCGCTTGTGAGGATGGATGGATTGTTACTTTTTCAAGCAAAAAGTACCGAACGGATTTTGATGAAATTTGGTATGGTAGTAGTTGAGGCTCTGGATTACAACATAGGCTTTTTATCCCGGAAAAGTTCATTATTCCCGCGGCATTTATTTCATATTTATAACATAATATCGTTCGATCAACAATGATTCGTAGGTAGGTACTCTTTAACGGATTTTAAATGAATATTTGGGGTATCAATCGTATATTATATACAAACTAGTTAGTATTGCAATTGATCCGCCTCAAAACTTAAGTGGAGATGAAAATCGTATTATGAATTAAATCTTTAGCCTGTATTCAATTTCATTTAGCGTACAGAACGAGATTATTGCATTTGAGACGGATCAAATAGCAGATATTGAGCCAATTAATTCAGAACCGAGACCTATCCAATGTTTATCTTACCAAATAGATTACAGGCTACAGCGTTTCAAGTGTTTAGTTTTCAATTTGGGAGAGATTTTCGATTTATTAACACAAATTGGCTGGATCTTTTCACAAGATATAAATGCTGTGTGATGAATGAATACCGGTACCGGACATTTTTCTCTTTATGTGCTCATTGCCAAGTCATTAATCACTATTTAATATAATAAATTAATAATTATAAAAATAAAATTTTCCACATACGGTTACAATTTTTTATGAGTAACTAATTAAATGGACTATCTTGAATTTCACATGGTCTCTACGACATCTCATAACTTTTTGCAAAGGAAATATTTTAGGGTTCTATACTTCGAAAGGAAGAAAACGGAACCCTTATAGGATTACTTTGTTGTCCAACCGTCCGTCTGTATGTCTGTCAAGACCCTTTTTCTCAGGAACGCGTAGAGGTATCAAGCTGGAATTTATATCAAATAAGTACTACTACTCTACTGTCGCTTGGAGCTGTGAAAAAATTAAACTTCTAAGCCAACGCAATCAAAAGATACAGCCGTTTATGCCGTAAATTTCCGCAAATTTCGACACTCGCATGGGAATCAAAATCTACAGGGTACTTCCCGTGAACTCAGAATCTTTAAATTTGGCACAAAGCAACGTCTTATAGCACAGATAAAGAAAAAATTGCGAAAACCGTAAATTTTTAGTTACATCATAATATAATAAAAATATTTTTAATAATTTTAAACTTACTATTTACCTCTACTATGACTTGATTGTCGTGATGGGTGAACTTTTACTTATATATCTACAGGGTTGTACAAAACGCTCGGAGCGCGAATCCGACTCGCACTTGGCGAGTTTTTTTTATTTAGGTAATGTTTTTTTGGGATATAATTTTTAGCATAATATCTTTTACAAAGCATATACCTAATAATTCATCTATATTAATATAATAAAGAGGAAAGGTTTGTTTGTTTGCATTGAATAGGCTCCGATACTACTGTTAACTGTAGTGTTGCCCAAATCAGTCTTGGTCTTGGTCTTGCAGCAAGAGTCTCGCAAGAGTCTCGCAAGTCTCGCAATTACCTATTAGCCTATTGCTATTTATTAAACGTTATTTTAGATCTCAGAACAACGTTATAGAGTAGGTATTACGTTACGTTGTTATATTAAGTTGTTCTAATATCTAAAATAACGTTTAATAAATAGCAATAGGCTAATAGGTAATTGCGAGACTTGTGAGACTCTTGCGAGACTCTTGCTGCAAGACCAAGACCAAGACTGATTTGGGCAACACTATACTACTGGACCGATTTTGATGAAATTTGGCACAGATGTAGAGTAGACCACGGGGAAGGACTTTTTTGTTTTGCGATATGATAAAAATATACCTACCACCTTTGATACGTACAAAAATTAATGTTTCTTTTTCCTTCTTTCGCCTTATCTTTCATTTCCTTAAAATGCCCTTATCATTGCCCTCATCCAAGTAACAGTACGTACTTGCGCCAAAACGCAAACCGATATTAATATTACATAAAGGTATTTCTTAAGCGGTTTATCGTCGGTAAATACCTACTGATATTGACACAGCTGAACCGCACACGTGGTTTCACATAACACATTGCATATCTGTTAAAAATACATCCAAAGATGTTCTCGACGAGTGTTTGAATTTACAAATCGGATAACTCGTTAGTTTGTTTTGTATTTGAATATTTGCATAATTGACTCGATTCAAGGGCGGCGCCGCCGCGCCGATACGGTGACAAAACAAATTTATGCAGTTATTTTTGTTTCATACTGTTTGTATTCGATAAATGACTCATGAAAATTTTACGCGATGCACGATGCGACAAAAATATTTTTGTAGGTCATCTCTTTAAAACTTTAAATACTTGTACGATTCCAATTTATTTAAACATAATAAATTATTATGGCAGTGAAACACAAGCGAATGATAAACATGTTCGAACTCAACTGTCATTACTCACGTATAACCTTGACCTACACCAATCACGCGTTATTTATGTAAGTATTCATTTACGCTGTGACAAAACATATTGTGCATTGTGCAGTATAAAATTAAACGTCAAACCACCTACGTTTTATTTTAAGTTGACGTTAAATTCGTCACATAGTCGTTTTCGTAAACACTTAGTTCACACGAGATGCCAGTTATGCGATGCGGCGCTGCATTTTTAAGATAGCGATAAAAAATTGAACTTCATAAGAAGATGTAATTAGAGATGTGATAAACGGCTTAAAATTAAAAGTTAACTTATCCGTTATTAAATTTTCAAAAGCAACTTTTGTTAACTGCTTAGTTGCTTATTTGCTTTTCTACTTATTGCCACTTGTAATGTTTTTTGCGCTTGTTACGTTTTTCGATCGCTTAAACTGATTTAAATTAACTTTCCAAAGTACTTTGCAGGCTTAGGACTGTCTGAAATCTGAATAATTATTAATATAATAATATGAACTCATAAAAATGTTTTTACATGTTGATAATATGCATTAATCTTAAATGTTGCTTATCATTAGTAATAGTTGATTTATAGGATAATAACTTTTTACAAACATTACACATCGCCACTTTTTCCACCTCTTTTCTTTCAAAGTAGTTCCATAAATTACTGTTCCAATTCACGTCGTCTAGTCGTCATCTTACGACAAAAACTTAATAAACTTAATACTAAAACACTACACGAAAAGTTTATATTACGTCCATATGGACCATTATTATATTTATTATTTACATTAAAAGTTCACGGTAAGCCACCAAAACTTTAACGATTTGATAACTAAATAACGATAACTAAACTATGACGATTAAAATACAAATTATTGCGTAACATAATATAACGTGTTTTCATCAACCCGCAAAGCGCAACTAACAAAAAGTGAATAAACATGAAAAAGCATTTAAGTTGTAAGTACAAAAAATAAGCCGTTTATTAAAACTTAAATTATTTGATGAGCTACTTTAAAGAATTTTCACTCTTAATGCGCCGTCATAAGAACTATTTTTCTTTGCTCATACTATACTTATGGCTTAATAACTTTAAACGATAAGTATAAGTGTTAAATGCTTACTTTTATAAACGACTTTTCAACTTATTTATAAAAGCACGCTTTTTTACACGCTATTCGTTTAAACGGCCATCTCTAGATGTAATACACGTTTCTTTGCAAGAGTTCGAATTTTGAGCTCTTCTTCTCTAGTACCTAAATAAACTTCAATTTTGAATCGCTATCTTAAGGCTGCGCTAGTCGGTTTTTTCTCCATACAAAAGCTGTTGGTGATTTACTCCAAAGTCAAACATTGTAGACCCAAATTCTAGCGTAATATCGATTTTTATGACACTTATCTAGGTCGGTATTTGCTTATATTTCTGAAATTCAAATTAGTGTAGAAGATAATAGCCTCCAAACATCGCATTTTTAGCGCAACTTTGAACGTAAATAAAAATTAAACGAAGAATGATAATAAAAAAGCAAGCAAATACCGACACAGTTCGATTATTCAGCAATTGAGATAACTTTACTTCAGACAAAAATAATATAGTTTTTTCATAAATCACCAACAGCTGAGTGTCGATTTGCGTAATTTGAAGACGCCTTTTCTAAAATACTTTACACAGCTGCATAAATGTGTGCAGTATAGCTTCTCTTATAAGTATAGATTACTATTTTATGGGTATATCATTTTTTCCCCAATATTAGGTGAAATAACAAGCATTTTTCCCGCGCGCAGCACTGAGTTCGAGCCGTTGACTAGCGCACTCTTAAAAATGCCGCGTGGCTTTGCGCCTCAGTGTGAGCTGACCCTTACTCCCTTATTTAGGAATCCTAAATTTTTTGTAGAGGTGCAATAGGGTTGGTAAAATCAATTACGGATACTTCGGTCATATGATCTGCTTATGTAAAGACGTTTAAACAGAAAAATAATTGTCATACTCGAAAAAAATGCTGTGAAAAAAACAATTATTTTTCTGCCTAAACGTCTTTACATAAGCAGTGGATCATGTGCCTGAAGTAATTGATTTTTGGAGACCTTACATAAATAATAATTTGTTTTCTACTTATATTCAATAACACACTTAAAATATTAACAATAATGACATGTCGTTAATAAATGGTTGACTTAAACTCAAATTACAGACCCAAAGTCCTAAACTTCGAATATCCTATTCTGTTAGTCTATTCTTAATTAGTGACAAACCTTCCTGACCCTTAGAGATCTCCGATTTCACCGCTACACGAATGTCTGATAGTCAGTACCTCAGTGGTGACTTCTGACATGTCGGGATTTTCCATTATAGGATTCACTGACCTACTGATCTTTGTTTCTTCGACATTTTAAATCATGATTTTCTTTGTCTGCTATGCTATGATCTCCTTTGTAGACATGAAATTACAAAGTCAACGTTTAAAACTTTAACGAAACAACATACATACATACATATAATCACGCCTTTTTCCCGTAGGGGTAGGCAGAGACCGCCTTTTTCCCGTAGGGGTAGGCAGAGACCACTTCTTTCCACTTGCTACGATCCTTACATACTTGTTTCGCTTCATCCACTTTCATTCTGACCATCCATTCCTCCTCTTACATTCAACGTAGCGAAGCAGCTCTCCATGGGCCACTTTTCGCCTCCGCGAAACAAACATTTAGCAAAGTATAGTATATCAAAGTAATCAATCTAAATTACATTTTTACAATACCTACATTATTTTTATATTAAAAGAGATGCTAAATAAATTATTAACAAAGGTACGCCGCGCCGGCTTGTATGCACGCCTCGCCTGTGTCTACCTACTTTGTTTTCGAATAACCATTTTATTTCTAATTTTCATTTTCTATCTTTAGGCTTATTTATTAACCCCGTGCGAGTTTCTTACGCCGGTTCTTCTCGCCGGGCTAGTTTCCAAACCGGTGGTAGGCATTATGTAGGACAATTCTATAAGCGTTATTTCATAACCTATATGGAAATAAAAATTTTGAGTTTTGAGTTTGAGTTTAACCATACTAAGTCCTTACCTATGCTCAAACATATCCGTCACAAATTAAGTTGTAGATTGTAGAATAACGACTGAGGGTCACTTCACACCGCGACGCGGCGCAACATTTTTAAGATAGCTATAATTCAAAATTGAACTTTATTCACTATTCCAAAAAAACACTGACATATGTTTCTGTTTCATATGACATTAGTCACATGCGCACAGCGCGGTACAACCTGACATTCGAACTCTTACAATGAAACGACTATCTTCTTGTATAATAACTAAAGTTCAATTTTGAATAGCTATCTTAAAATGCTATACCATGGATAGACGCTTGGCTACGTTGAATGTAAGAGGAGGAATGGATGGTAAGAATGAAAGCGGACGAAGCGAAAGAAGTATGTAAGGATCGTAGCAAGTGGAAAGAAGTGGTCTCTGCCTACCCCTACGGGAAAGAGGCGGTCCTGCCTACCCCTACGGGAAAAAGGCGTAATTATATGTATGTCTCTTATCTATGTATCTTAAAATTCAGCGCCGTGTAAGCGTATAGTTTCGTTTCGGTGTGAATTGACCGTGATGTGTATAGTTTCATACGTGTCACATGTAACGAGGCGTTATTGCAGTGTACTAACAACGTACTAGCGATAAAACTAAGTTGGAATAAGTAGCTTTTCGTGTTCTACTAAAACTCGTTGCAGAAAGAATTATTTTAACCTGTACCCTGTTGTTTTTCATAAGGTTTATTTTATTGTTTATTCCTTTATTGTTGTGGTCCTAGTAAACAATGAGGTAGTAAAACAATTGCTAATCTATTGAAGAGATTGTTGATTTGCTTATCACGCAACTATTAAAAACATAGTTAATTTAAAACGCGTTAAATGAAGTAAGGAAAATGTTAGTCAAGGACTATGGTGTAATGAAATATTAAAACGAAACTTTTTAATTAGTTCACAAAATGTTTGCATTCTTATTAATATTTTTAATGTACATAATATCTTTATTACTTTCCAGTATTAAGTTATTCATTAAGGAATGATCGACACGCGACAGTACTTCAGCAGTGGAATCTTTAAGACGTGAGGCTAATTCACGCGAGAAAATACCGAAGCGTTGAAATTTTGCCATACCACTGCGAATACTTAGTCTGATGATAATTAAAGAAATGTGCTAAATAAAAGGTTTTGTCTCAACATTATGTTCGTCATTGCGTTTTTAATCTACCTGTATGTGTGTAGATGAAATACTGAAGTAAACATTTATTAAGATTTTACAATAATTTAAGTAAATAACTAAATAATAATAACCTTTAATCCCAATTTCACTAATGCATGTTAAATGTTAGTTTTTTTAAATATCGACCCCTTTTTTTAACTAACTTCCAATTAAGAAAGAAAGGGTAGAAAAATAGTTAAAATTTTGGCCGAATATAAAAGGGGACTTATCTAAAAAATAAGTTTTATTTCATACTTTTTTATGTACCTATATTTACTTTGGAAGTCGGTTTAATTTTTTGTTTAAAAATAATTAGGGTTCCATATCTAATGTATAAAATCGGTATCATATTACTGAGACTGCGCTATCCGTCTATCATGAACCGTGATATCTCAGAAAAAAATCACAGATTAATATTTGTCGTGTAGACATTAGACAATAATATTGCGATATTAAATTTAAAAAACTTACGACAAGCAGGGAGCCAGACAAAGGCAAACACGAGGAAAGGAACGCAAGCGTATCGAGTCCCGCAAATACGCAGACGTATTGTTTGAAATTGCTCTTCAGAAAAATTGCTAACCCTCACACTTGGAAAGTAAATGATTTCCATTTAAATTCTATATTTTAACTGCGAGCGAGAAATTATACTTAAATATTTATTTGAAATTATAATATTCTCACCTTTTTGCATTTTTCCTTTGCAAATGACTAACGACTTTTTCATATTTTCTAATCATTTCCACATATTAAGCATATCCTCGAAGTGTTTTGTAAACTTAAAGACTATTCATATAATTATTTGATAAGTCTTTTTTTTAGAGAAATACGTATCAGTGTATGTATAATAAAATTCTGTGAGTAATTAATTATTTAATCTAATTTCTATTTATTATGTTGGTTCAACAAAACTTATAACTAATATCGATCCATCAAGCTGTCTTGATACCATTAATTGGATTTGCCGTTTATACTCGTACAATGCTATTACTTCGCGTCTACGTTTCTCTTTTAGAATTTAATCTTTACCCGCTCACCGCAGTAACATAATAGATCCATTTTACTAATTAAAAACTATTAGATAAAAGCAGTGATTTTGAAAACATCTGTGTATTTTCTACTGCAAAGTAGCTTTTTAGTTGGAAGTGTTATTTTAATGCTTCCATTACATGGGTGCCAAAGATTTCAAAACTAAGGATGGGCTCTGACGTAAATTTGACAGTGGGTGCCAAAGATTCCAAAACTAAGGATGGGCTCTGACGTAAATTTGACAGAACAAATCTTCATACAAGAAAAAGTAACGACATCTTAATTGTTTTACCGTACCTCAAATGTCAGAATGGCCCCAAACAACCCCAAAAATTGGGGCCATTTAAGTTAGTTACAGTTTTTGGCTCGACATGCCTCGTCTATAATATTATATATGATGTGTGGTCAATTTCATGCGTTTATGCATGAATCGTCATAGCAATTTTATCGACCCGCTTAGCTTAGACTATACCTATGAGATTGACAGTTAACCCTTGCTAAATTAAGCAAATTATGTTTTAACGGGTAAAAAATACGCATCGCAAGAAGCCATAACGCCCTTCCCCCTTCGTCGCTTCGAGCTTCGTTTTAAATTTAAGAAGTTTCGTACACTCGTCTGCGGTACGAGGAGTAGTAACGACTTCAAACGTACTTTATTCTTCTCTTTAAACGACTACTTGAATCTTTTGTTGTTTGAACTGAGAAACAAACGTACCACGATTTAATTTAAGATGTGCCTTAAGTTTACGCATTTTCCTGTATTAAGAGTGTTGACTGCTTTCAGAATTAATTATTGCAATACCACTTGTTTATTATGTATCGTTTTCTATAGATAAACTTCTGGGTAGACTGGGTACGGTTGTGACAATTTTGGTTTGATCGCCACTAATTTTGGTAATTTAAAAGTTAGCTGGGGGAAAACTAACTTGAATCATAATTTTGTACATTTGTCTACATAAAATACTAAAATTTATATACCACCAAATTTGAAAAAAAGGAAAGTGTCACAACTGGCCACACCGCAAGGACGGTTGTGACAGTGGTTGGGGTCGGTAGTGACATACTTATAAACACAGAAATGGTTTTTAATTACTTTTATTATTGGAAATATGTAACATAACAAAACAAATTTTCTTCTATACTAAGTTACCATCCATATAGCAAATGAACTAAAATCTGAGATCACTTCTATTGTTTATATTTTATAAGGCACTGAAAATCTAACGTCATTATACCTATCTTCTTTAAAATCAGTCAAATGAGAATGAGATGGCTGACGAGAAATGGTACCGACCATTCCTCGTCAGCCATCTCATTCTCATCCCGAATAGCGGGTCGCTTTATGTTGTATTTAGTTGTCAGTTCCAATGCCAGCTTCCGTACCTCTTTTGTAGTAAGGCCAAAATATATTTCCGCGCAACGTATGATACATTTTGATAGCTGCTGTTCTTGCTCCTTAGAGAATACTTTATTATGAGCAACATACCCCATGCTGATCCTGGGTTCCCTATTTTTTCGCATAAAATCATATGTCATAATTTTACTTGGCATAATTTCATTTGACCTAATAGTAGTTTCGCATAATATTCATTTGTCATAACTTTCTTAGCATAATTTTTCTTCGCATAATTACTAAAAGCATAATAATTGTTAGGCATACTCATTGTGAGGCATATATTTTTTTACGCATAATATTCATTAAGAATAATATTTTTACGCATAATATTAAAAAGTATAAATATAATTACGCATAATGATATTTAAGCATACTATTATATTTACGCATACATCTTTGTAGCATTTTTTTTCACATACTAATGAATGATAAATTCTACTGGGTGTGCGAGTTAAGACGATATAACAATTATAATTGTAATTTTCGACTGATTACGAAATTAAACTCGGACAAAAAACACGAACTGCTATCTAAGAACATGCCGAGCTAATTATTTTAAACATGTTAGCGGCTTACGGGTGGCCCAAGGGCCACCCCGCCGCAACTTAACCTACTGTTACACATGTTACACTAGGTATATGAGTGTAATATCTGCTTTTAATGTTTCATAAATATGCGTTTAATTACCTTCACCGTGTTTTCATCATGTCGTTCTATTTTATGCATATTTGTGCCTTGTGACAGAATGCCTTGAATTTATTATGACAAAAAAATATGCCTAACGAGTTTATGCCGAAAAACAATTATGCCAAAGTATTATTATGACAAAAAAAAATATGCCTTACGAGTTATGCCTCATTAAATTAGGACAAACAATATTAGTCTTAATGATATTTATGCCTAATGATGTAGTATGCCAAGAAACCATTATGCCAAAGTATTATTATGCGTAGTAAAATTATGCCAAGTGAGGTATGCCAAATGAAATTATGACAAATAAAATTATGCGAAAGAAGAGGATCCCGCTGATCCTGCCTTCATCGTGATTGGCACCAGCTTTATCACGTTTACGAATGTAGGTATCGCAACAACGACATGCTCTTCGTTAAGAAGTCCCGCGTTTCACTTCTTCATAAGCATCTTCATATTTACTAATGTTAGACCGCGCTCTTTCAGTCTTCCGCAAGCGTTTTATGGGCATCTAAAATCAAATGATATTGATAAATCTATATATGTACATGCTTCTTCTCTTTCCCGTTGAACCTTCCCCGCATTCCGTATAGTTTCGCTGTTATAACGACTGTCACTACCGTACCCTGGCACAACCGTAACCAGTCTACCCTACCCACGGTTTGTATGATTATGTTCTCTGAGAAATCTTACTTGTTTACTACTTATTATGTGCAAAGTTAATAACTTTGCTCATAATTTAGTTACATGTTAAAGCGTAATAATTTAAGAGATAAAATCTGAGTTAGCAACTAGCCGGTAACTTGTAGTTCATAAAACATATAACACTTAATATATGATTTTCCAGTAGGCAACTCGTTCAACAAGTAATCATACAAGAGAAACTAAGGTGTGTTACGGGCGCGGTAATTTTCTATGTAAGCTGTTATCTACGACAAGAAAAATGAAATAAGTCGTTACATTTAGGGTTGCCAGTCGGATAAAGCCGGAAAAAGTCGCTCTCTTAATGGGAATCGGACCGAATAAAAGGTTGTCCTGGCTATCCTACTTTAGTTTGGCTTTATTTTGGCCAGTTTCCTTACATTAGACTTGGTTCCTCGCTCCACTCGTCTTTTATATCCTTAGCTTTTCAGAGACCTGGCAACCCTAGGTAAAGTTATATGTGTCATAACGAGATATAACCGACTCGTTGGTGTCATGCTGAGTCGCAGACAGCAAGGACTGCGATTGCGAGACAAAGCGTGATCGGATTGAGTAAATAAATAGTATCTTTTAGAGTGCACATCCATCTTGCAGCGTCAAGTGTGTTGCGCCACCAGGTTGATGACTGGCGGCAAGGAATAAATTAGCGAGGAGGGGAAAACTTCATACAAGCGTCTCGTACGCTGCACACAGATTTATAGATGTGCATGATAAATTCTAGAAACTAACGTAGGGAACTGCCGATGCTGTTCAAAGCTCCGCAATTAATTTCCAACTTAAGAGTGAATTAATATACCTACTGACAAGTAATTTATTAAATTTGACAAATTTTATACGCCTTCATTGATAAAATATTCTTAATTTATGTACATTTAATCTATGATTTAATGTTGTAAATGAGGCATGATCACTGTAAAATTTAAAACCAAACTGTTACGACGGAATACTGAAACGTTAAGTGACGCTTAAGTCACATGCTGCCATTGTCACAGTGACAGTGCCAGCTAGTGAAAAGGGAGTTTCCTAATTTTAAGAAACGTTCTAATATTCGGCCGTAAGTCTGGGACAACATTATCCGTAATCTCTACTGCTTGAAAAAACAGCGCTGAAAATAGAACTTTGCGCTAATACAATAGAGTTTAAAAACGAACGAACGAACATGGCAGCAATTCGACGCTCGTGTACGTTCGATTTTCAGCTCTTTATACTAGATGTCGCCCGAGACTTCGTGCGCGCAAAAGAAAAATTTCGCAGAAACCTTACATTTTTCCGCGATTAAAAATAGCCTATGTCCTTCCCCGTGGTCTAATCTACATCTGTGCCAAATTTCATCAAAATCGATCCAGTAGTTTCAGAGCCTCTTCGATGCAAACAAACAAACAAACTTTTCCCCTTTATTATATTAGCATAGATTAGCGTTGAGTTCTAATATTCAGCTTTTTTTTTTCGGCCGATTTCGGATAATGTAGTACAAGACTATCGAAACGAATTTCTTATAAATTGTGGTAAACCGATTGCACTCCATAACATTACGCCTAAAGTTGTTCAGTGTACTTAACTATTTCTTAGAAGTTACCCGTATATTCGTCTAATTACTTGTGTGAGCACCCCACAAAACTTCGAGAACGTGACATTTACAATTTAATTGTCACTCATTAGTTCGCAGGTGACAATTCTACTGTAGTTTTAATTAATTTGACACCTTATTAATACTCTGTTATCATTGCACATGCTATTGACTTGGAAAATTAACATTTTTACGCTAAAATATTCATATTATTCTTAGTATTCAAATATAATTGCATACGCAAAATCTTGACAAAATTTCAAACGATTTAATGCTTTGAATTCAATGATACCGGATCTAATTTTAGTACGATTTATTGTATTGAACGTAGCTTCCGATTTCATTAAATCTTGATCAATGAATTTAATGCCTTATTGCAGGATGTTTTGGAGGCGAGTGTTGTCATTTGTACAAACACATCTGACATTCAACTGATCAATAACAGTGTTATTTATACAATATATCATAGTTATCGTATCCTGTTTTTATCGATATAAAAATGCGGCGCAAAAATAATTTTAATAAATAAGTAACCTAGAAAAATGGTCTAAAATGTGTTACAACTAGTAAATATAATATAATAGAATGTATTTGTTACGTAGTAGGTAACTATTTAGAAATCTGTGGTATTAGTAACTTGGTCCTGGCTTAAAAAAATAACTAAACAAAATGAATATGTAAATCTCTTTAAGTTCTATTCTATTTATATTATGAATAATGAAATCAACACATGTCTAAAACGACTGTTTTTAAACGCTCTTCTATTATACCAATTTGTGTAACGGAAATTAGGACGATTTATTAAAATTTTGCTAAGCACTAAAACAATTTTAGAACGTAAAATTAATGATGAAACATTTGCGCCATTCCCGGCGTTTCGTGCGACAAATCAATCACACTTGTCCCCACCAGACGGCTATTTATCAATATGACGTATCATGTGCTACTGCTTACTAATCGATAATCGTTTTAAAATCGATTTAACTTTAATAATAATAGGTAAGTTTGTTAGTGTAACATGTCTTAAATATCCGGGCGGGGCAAATGTCAGGGGCGGGCGAGATAATATAAAAATGAGGAAAACCATATTTCGCGAATAACTCAGTTCCAGGCGGCTACACGCGAATGTAATTATAAGGTTGTAATAATAAATATGAATGACTATGTTACGAAAAATGTACAAATTGTATAAGTATTGTGTGGTATTGTAAATAAAACAATGATGTTTCGAGTTGAAGGGGTGCGGCATGGAATGTTCCAGAAGGTCGGCATAGGCCGCCGGTATAAATATAGGGCCTGTGGCCATACATCGTGTAGTCTGCTCATAATCAGCCGCAAAGTGAGACGAATCCGTCTCTCCGCCCACTCGGATGAACTAGTATTTTATTCCTCTTTCTTTTTCCCTTTACACTAACTTTTCCTATTTATTAACGTTTCCTTTAACTCCTTAATCCTTTTAACTTCCTTCCCTTTTAAAGTACCCATGATTCCTTCCGTGACCTTAATCTAGGCGCGTCCTCCACAAATTCAGAATAAAAAATACTGTATACTAATTTTATAGAAATAAGTCATTTTCCTATCGAACATGTTTGGCGCACTATCGCGCGCGGAACGCCGGATGGCCCGGACTTGGCAGAGTGCACTATTCATTTGCTGCAAATCAAACTGTGTTTGTTGGCGTAGGTCACTGCCCTCGCCTATGTTCCTGGTGTCACGCCGATCTAATAATAGAATAATAGGAATTTTAACACTAAAACGCTTCGGTATGCGAAATGTTCTCGCAGATTCTGTATTTGACGTTTATGACGAGAATATACTTGGTGCTAATTAGACTGCATCGTTGTTAGATCTTGGTGAAACTCAAATGGATTTAGAGACTAAGCCACATGTTGTCCATTTGTTTCTTCTTCCTATAGTTGACTTAACTAAATACTAGTATTGGATTAACATGTAAGGTAATAAAAACAAAACTCATGGACCTCACATCTCAACATTCATACTCACCTACTCATGTTTAATTAGGTTCGAAAAGTAACTCGTTAAACTTTATTATAAGCTTTCATAAATTACTCGTACGTGAACGAATTTTGCTTACGATCGATCTGAGAAGGGCCTTTGTTTGACTTGGAGTTCGAATTCAGCGTAATTGCCTTTCAACCTTTCATTATTCAACTTTATGCAGTCATTTACTTGGGTTATTACGTAGGGAGAGCCGCGGTGTCGTGGGTGGATGCATTAATCGTAATATGTAAATGGGGATGTTAAATATTGAAATTACGAACGTGGTTCCTCCGAGCTCTGAGCACGTGAAGCACGTCTAACGTCTTACACATTATTAATGCATCTTCATATTGTAAAACTCTTTGTGGTCACGTTTGACCGTAGGATAAGTTTATGAGTAATAAAATTATGAGAGTTGGCAGGCAATAATCCCTCAAATTTCCGCTCTGGCCATCTCTTATAATAAAATATAAACTGAATCAATGCGTTTTGTATTTCTGTTTCTCATAAATGATGTATTGTTACAGATCGAAGATGAAGGTAACCATGGCAACGACGACACTCGGCTGTTCATTCTGTCCACGCTGGCTGGGCAGCATAAACCGCGCGTGTCGTGCGCGCTATGCAAGGAGACCATGCACGTGTTCGACCGGTATCCTCTGGTCGACGGCACCTTCTTCCTCAGCTCGAGGCAGCACACGAGCAGTGCGGTTGAGGTAAGCTATTGCTTTTATCGCATTTACTCGTAATAGCCTTTATTGTTAAAAAGACGGGTGTTACAGAGACATGTTTTTTGTATCCAAATCTCGGGGAAATAGCAGCTAGTGATTTTTTTTTGCAAATCATGCTCTTGCTTCACTTGTCTCAAAAGTGATAGCGAAACGGTGACATGAATATTCCGATTGACTGCAAAATGTCCTGACTAGTAAAACAACATTTAATTTCACTTTTAAAAATAGACTTGACAAACAACACCAGACTAAAAACAAAACGTTTCCATGTAAATATGATCAACTCGTGTAAATAGCAATTTGTTAAAATAAATAGCATTATTCCAATTTTAAATTGACAGAATTGTAGCAAAGTAAACTCGGCACAAACTTAAATAAGATCTCGAAAAGTTTGCTCAAATGTACAGAATAACATGATCGTCCCTCGCAAGTCTCTAACTTGTCGACTGGCGTTGTTTACTCACAGAATTACGACATAAATGTGAGCACTCGGATACTTACGTGTTTGTTTGACGTTTGAATTAGCATGTCCCCTCGCCTGTACCTACCCTCACACAGGTGACTTTTATTTAAAGGATTATGTTTCTAAAGACGTGTTCGTTATACTTATAAGCTTAGATTTTATGAGAGACGGTTAGATTCCTCTTTATTGGTTCAATTATTTTCTTTGTGTAATGGGGCCTTTACACAAAGAAAATCTAATCTATAAGCAGATATCATAACTGCCTTTCATAAAGCATATATTGTATTAAGTATTTTTTTACTTATGTTTACATATTATTCTTTAGGACTGCTTCTTTAAACCGGTTTGAAAAGGGGGTTTCGTTTATATAAGTGCCAGCTTTAGTCAATCTAATATTCTAAGTATATCACAAAATATGTTAAAATAGTTAAACAACGGATTTATTTTTCTGTTCTATCTTTAGATTCTAACTCATCATATTTGAATATCCAGGTGAAAGTGGAGGGGCGCACGCAGTACTTGACGTGCGTGTGTATGGGCTGCCTGGATCGCTGCGACCCAGAGCGCACCATCCGCTGCCGGTTCTGCGGACAGAAGTGGGACGGCTCCTCCCTCGTGCTGGGCACCATGTACTCCTATGACATTTTCATGGCTACGCCCTGCTGTGCTGAGCGGCTTAAGGTGATTATCACGAAAACTTATTATTTGGAATCCGTGTTATACCAAATCTGGGATTCATTTGCATGTTTTTCTAACTCGGTATTGGCGCATCTTGTTGGCACTGTATTATCTTTAGTTGTTTTTTTAAATGCGTAACGTTTGTCCACAGTGCAACAGCTGCTACAAGCCGCTGCTGCACCCGCACCAGCGGCTCAACTACTCGGACTACTCGCACCCGGTGACGTGCCCGCACTGCCGCGTGCTGGACACGCACTTCGTCAAGCCGCTGTCCTACTGCTTCACGAAACGGGTTTTCCCGCTGTACCAGCAGTGGCCATAACAATCGGCGGTGCCGGGGCCCTCCCCCGGCACCCCCCCGGACTCCTGGGCTCTGGCGCCGTCGCCCCCGCGCCGCGCTTCCCCGCCCGCCCTCCGCCCCGTAGTGAACACGAGCATGGCGTCCCGCGCCCCCGAACCTGCAGAGGACACCTCCAAATTCCTGAGCCCCGCGCTCACCAGCTTCACCGAGTCGCTGTCGCTGCTCGGCCTGAGCCCCGAGACGCTGGCGATGAGTCTCGGCGAGTCGCTGGCCGAGCGGTACCTGGCCTCGCTGCGGCCGAAGCCCGCGGAGCGGCCCCTGCCCATGGCGTGCGGGGCCCCGCGTCGGACGCCGGCCGCCGAGCCGAACCTGCAGCTGTTCTCCAATGACTTCATTGACTATCTCAATCAGATCGCATAAATCGTGCTCGTGAAACTACAGTGTTGCGTTTTTGAACTCTTTCGTGACCTCCTCGAGGTGCTAGTAATAATTTTTGTTAAAATTAAGTTGGTATTATTGAAAATAATTTTATGTATCGGTTTAGATCGTACTATTGATTTTATTTTAATTTTATTCTGCACTTTGTTGTTTAAAATAGATACTTAGATGTTGTTTTTATCGAAAATAATAATTAGTAGTTAGATGCCAGAAACTGCATTTTTTTTTTCAATTCAATTGTGAATGTCCTTTAAAAGAGGACGAGATTTTTTAAAATTCTACCTACGGTTTCAGTGATACTGGTTTTTATACCCTATGCAATAGGGGTATTTCGAGGTGTGTGTTATTTAGTTCAATTTAGTTTATTAGTTATGTTTTATTTTAGCAAAATTTTTAACTAAACTTAAGTGTTATACAAAATTTTTGTAAGTTTTTGATAATCTTTTTTTCACCCACCAAAATGGCACTCACATCCAGCAAAGGACATGCATTGCCATGTTTGTTTTTCATTACTTTGTCTTACATTACCTATATCTGTCACTTAATTACGGTAGTGGTTTTAGTTATAAGCGATTGCTGTGTCACCAATAATATGATTAGCGTTTCAATAGGTATTATCTATATTGTAGTGTTACGAAGGCATTCAATTCGTTTTGTTTTTCATTTTTTCATTATAAATTCAGTGATCAGCGGATTCAGTGCGATTCAGACTAAACTCGCGTGTATATTTTGGAACTGTGCCATATCAAGCAAAAAATTTGGACAGAATTAGAAACCGTTTTTCACTGATAGCATTTATGGAACATGTTGTTTTTGTTTATTTATTGACGTTTCAACTAAATATAATTTAGATTAAGGATTTTCTTATAATTATAATAAATGTCTATTTATTTATAAGAATATCGCTTTAACATTTATAAGCGTATAACTTATACTGTATAAGTGATGCACATTTACTCATTAATATTTAACGTTAACGTTTTAGGTAAGGTTTTTGATACATTTGATACTTACTACGAAGTGATTTAAAGTGATAATGTAATGCTAGCGCGTGTTTAGAACGACCAAGTGGTGCGGATAGGTAGGCTTGTGGCTCCACACTACGTTTACACAGACGCATTATTGTCTCAGAAAACAACAAGCTTCGTCGGTCTTATTACTACGGTGATAAGGTTAGCAAGTATACCGGCTTGTCAACGACTCTACATTGTACATCGTTGAATAACTATGGCAATATTATATCGACAGCGTAAGCAAAGACATAACAAAAGTGACCATTGATGCTAAATATGTTCAGGAAAAGGTTTATTTCCACACGTTTTAACCCAACGAAAATCACTTAGCTAAGGCAGTCATCTTGTATGAAAATCGCTTACTTAAAGCGTGGAAATGCGCCTGTGTAAACGTAGTCTTGTACGTTAGTAGACGTACGTTTACCCTAGGCAATAATTCCACAAAGACTTAAAACATTTTTATAGGTGAAAATTTTTGCATTCTTGTTTAAAAAATTAACTGCCATTTACCTTTTATTAAACTAAAAGCTTCGGTTTACAAACTGAGCGATTTCTTTCGCTTCGTTCGGACTTCGTATTGGACTGAGTACGACGTTTTGCTCGTATATGTTGCGTAGTTTTAGACTTCATCGCGTATCACGTAGGTCATCACGTCTATCACGTAGCTCATCACGCTATCATCCGCATCACAGCTCTTCATCATCATCTCATCAGGCACAGTCTGAGTGGAGGCATACTGGTATTACTATCACAAACATTTTTATGAATTTTTCGAAAAACAAATCACACTTTTTAAGAATTTTTCGACTATTTTTATTTCAAACTAAACGAAAAATTATGCCAGATTATTAAATTTTTTATCTACCTAACTAAAGATAAAAATAAGTCATTTTACGGTTAAAAATTTAACTGTTTTTATCAGCTCATAAAATGTAATAAAAGTATTTAATCGAAGAAATAATTAAGGCCTTTAATTAAACATTAAAATATTCATACTCATACTAGTCTATTTTAGTCGTCGCTATTTAAATTTAGAATAAATTATGTTTATTTCTTGATAGTTGCCAGTATGTCGTGTGTGGTTGCAAGTATTGATACCTCTCTAAAAGTTTTTAAAATTCGTAATCCCCGCTTAATTATTTTAAGATTAAATAATATTATAGAAACTACCTTTAATAAAGCACTATATAGTATTGTAAATAAAGCAGTCTCTACACACAGATGCTTACAAAACAAATGTTTATTGAGATATATTGCATATTTGTAGTTAAGCAGTAAATCGATAGTACATAATAACAACAATATCAAAGAACCCTAATTATTTTCTGCCGACTGCAATGCCGTTTCATATGTTAAACGATTTTAATTTTATCGAAGTTTGCTCGTTCGAATATAGAATTATATTTAAAAGTTAAATATACATTTTAATGAATGTATCGCATAAAAAATATTTGGAAAAAAAATTACAAAAAAAAAAATAACGAGCTGTTGTTGGTATATTTAGGAAAATATTAAAAAATGAACCAGATCATCTGATGGTGTCCATGTACAAAGAAAGTGAGACGGCATTACAGGCGGTGCTTAAACTCAGATTATAGAATCCTAATGTTTAATAGTCAATACAGAGGCATCTAAAGATGTATATAGGACGTCACTCGTGGCCCCTCCGGTACAAATCCAAAGTAAACGATATATTGGAACAAAAATTCAGAGTTTTACAGAGGTCCTCCTATAATATACGTCTTAAATATTTTTATTAAAGATCTTTAAACATTACCTCTTTAGATTTGTAATAGAAAATTATAGTAGAAGGCTCCTAAATTCACGATAAGTATTTCTGTTAATACCAAATATCGAAAAGCAACTGTACAAAACCGGTTTCGCAAAGTTAGATTTAATAAAAAATCGTATACTCTCTACAATTATTTAGGTATATTAGATTTAAAACCTCCCGGGTTCCTCGATTACCTATTAGTAGTTCTTTCCCTATTAGAACAGCTACTGTAAGATCTTACCGAAGTAGAAACTCAAACTAAAGGTTGTGTAAGAGTAAGCAGAAGCTGGTCAGCAGTTGTATCCCCTTCAGCGGATCGTAATAGTAAGATGTGTTTTATTATTCATATTTTAGTCACTTAGTTATTTGTTCAGTTCGAATAAATGTACACTAACGTTGTAAACTTCCTAGTTTATTTGCAAATATTTGTTAAATTTTTGTAATTAATGACAATTTATTTAGACACCTACATTCAAATTTGTACATGTTGAATTTGTTGTGGGGTAATTTAGTGAATTGCTTAAAAGTACAAACAAACAATTTGTTACTTTTGCAAATTTTATAAATCGAATTCATATAAAGTGACAGTGATCTATATAATCTTTACGTAAGTAATAGTTACTGTAAATCCTAAGATAGTACGTGGTCGTTTCACCTCACAAAAGTGACATAACCGTTAGTTTTTAAATAAATTTCGTTTTACGTTGGTAAATTTAGGAGCAAAAGTTGTTACTTATTAAAAAAAAACTATATATTTATCGGTTTACATGTGTTTATTTCTACTCGTATTTTATCGGATACTATAGGAATAGATCAGTAGAAGCACGCAGTTCGTAGGTACCCGACCCGGCGACACAGATGTACTGTGTCTTATATCGCTTTCCAACCTAGTGTAGTTTCCAGTAGTTCTCATTTAGGATCTTAGATTTTATTTAATGTATGTTAACGTGTGAATGAGACGTATGTGTGGTCATAAAACCTAACTTTAGTCATCGTTTTTCGTATTTTAATCTCGTGCCAAGTGTCGGCATAGGACCGAGAAAACCGTGTACATTCTGGTCATAGGCGGTGCCTCCGTGCACTCCATAAGAAACTTCAATTTTAATTAAATAATATTATTATGAATGCACTCACCAATGATATGTACCCCTGCCCTTTAATGACACTAGCCTTTCATTAGTGTAGTGTTACGGCGCGTACACACCGACTAGTAGTGTAAAAGCTGGTCGTGTTGCGTACTCTGCTTAAATGATCATAAGCTTCTTATCATAAAATTGACTTCATTAAATTTTCTGATAGAAGTCCCAAAATTGTGATATGATATAAGACTTCGGTCGCCCGAACGTAGCTATAGTTAGGCTGTTTTATAATAACGGTGTTATAAATATTTGAAAAATTCGTCAATTCCTTTGCAAATACCGTGCGACTCTATGCAGCTGATGTATATAATTTCGTGACTGAAAAGACTGAAAATAAATCGTATATTTTTGGGATAGAATACTTAGGAAGTTAGAATGTAGTGTTTCTTATTTGAACATGACAAAATCCATGTCTATAAATACCTAAAATGTCAAATAAAAGTTGATGAGACCTTGACCGCTGAACAAATCAAAATCTTCGAAACAAAATAATATTCGTTAATCTAAATTGAAATGTAAAATCTGATGTCATTTCTGGAACTATCTGTTCGATCCGACCTATGGACTCGGGGACCTAGGCCAATCTCTATTGGTTTAATTGAGTTCGAGAACAAGCGAATATGAAATTGAATCTGATTATAGAACCAATTAAGATTCGTCGAATGGTGCGATCGATAAGTCATCAATTTCACTTTTATTTCACTCCTTCCATTCTCTACCGATGCATAGAGTCCGCGACAGCTCAAACTCCAAACACATTGGCTGATTATAGTATACGGCTGTTATTGGTTAGTGAAAGATCAATGTGTTAATTATATTTTGATACTCGATGTTTTCTACACTAATGTAGATGTATTAATCTTTTGTATTAACTTTTCTAGTTAGGCTCTCACGGCGCTCCACCGCGTGGATTTTTCGCCGTCATTTCCATGTAACGTCTCAGATTATCGGGCGCGGTGGAGTGCGCTAAGTGATATTATGTCGTAAACGGAACAGTGTCTTCGTCTGCGAAGACGGCGTTTGAAAAAAAAATGTGCGATCCGTCTTCATAGTTTCCATGGCTATATAAAAATTGTAAGACGGTAAAATTGGTGATAATCTTACGAATTGGTTAACGATAATAATTAAGTTATTGCATGGCAATTAGCATAACGTGATGCGCGGGGTGTATCAGGGTATGAGTGTCATAATTTGTAACTAACATTAAAAATAACTTTTGTACTTTCATAATGGTAACGAGTAATTTAGCGATAAAGTTTTTTCTATTAATATAAAATTCGTAATTAATAAATTTTTTACTGGATATTGTAGATGTAGTGGTTTTATAAGAGCGAGGTAAACTCGCGAGTTCGTGTATCACAGCGATAATAGTTATTGTATACGACCGCCCCTTAGCCCTTCGTCGAGGAGTCGTCCTCATTCTTGGAATGATTTTGATGCGACGAGGAGTGAGGATCGCTTCTCGACGGGCATTCGAGGCTCGGTCCATTATATTAAGGCTAGGTTTATCTTTACCGATCGTGCGTTTCTGATTAAATGATTTTATATTATTCATTTAGATCGGTCTACCTTTGCATTTTACTTTACACTTTTATGCTGCGACTATATGCTCCGGAATCTGGAACGCCGTAGAAACTTTAGAGCTCTGAAAATAGAACTCTGCGTTAGTACGATAGAGTTGAAAATCGAAGTGTCATATTGACATTTTGACTCGACACTCGAATGTTCGTTTTTCAGCTTTAATGTAATAGGCAGATTTCTTTTCTCAGTGCTCTGAATTCTACGGCATTCCGAATTCCGGAGCATTTAGTCCCAGACTTATTTTTAATTGAGATACGACTTTAACGTTTGGATCCTTCCTAATATTAATCCCGATTTGTATGTTTGGATGTGTGAATTAATCGTGTTACGGTAACTCGTCTCGTGTAGGCTGCTTCACCTCTACCGGGTGTGGTCGTGTCGTTTTTGTATTTACTAGGAAGATCTCTCGTTTACTTACAATTTTTCTGGAATATGGTGTGTTGATAGGCATGTATCGACAGAAGTGGTAACAAACGCTAATTATTTAATTTTAATGGATAATTAGTGTTTGAAATAATAAAGTCATTTAAAAGTATACATTAATAGATTAGAAGTAACCTATACCATTGAGAAAATGATATTATTTATTAAGTACTTCGATACATTACAAATATATTTTTGTAATACGTCGACGTGTAAGGAATTGGCGCGCGCGGTGTTTATAGCGGTTAAGATATAAGAGTATAAAGATTTATGAGAAGGAAAAGTTCCATTTGTAATAATTTTTTTAAGAAAGAAAAAAAGCTATTGATTTATAATGGCGACGAGCGTTGTATTGTCTATTTTGTAATGTTGGGAAGTGCTGAGCTAGTGTTTAAGGTTGTTTCAGAAAATTGTAATAAAACTAAGGAGATAAAACGTGTTATATTTTATACGGATCTTGATATTACCCGGCCGACGGCGGGTCCTGTGTTACTTCACGAATAGATTGTAAGTTCACTCTTTAAAAGAGTTCGCAGGTAGTAGTTTTAGTAGGCTTAGTGTTTTTTATACTGGCTTGATGTTGTGACATTATAATTAATATGATATCGAAGAAATCAGAACTACCGAATATGCGGCCGACGATCATTACCAGAATGTGTAGTGGGTACACGGAGGACATTTCGTTCATTTAGTTTGAGAAGCGGACAGCACACAGGTGTGATCCTTACCAAAGCGTCGCTGTTCGCAAGCATATCATTTTAATAATTATGACAACGCCTAGATACGTTTTTTGGTACAAAATCTAACCAAGTTTTATTCTATTTAATTTAATATATTGTTAGACAATCCGGCATTTCACGTAGTGCAGTCGATGGGACTGGTGCCGTGTCTAGTCGATACTGCGGCAGCGGTAACTGCGGGGTCGCGTCGCGCGTCGTCCCATTACAGGCTGACGTAAATCTGTACTTCGGTTATTTAGCAGAAATATATTATTGTGTAGTATTTCCGATTATGTTACGTTTTGTATTGCTTATATTATATATTATGGATACGATGTTCATTAAGTATTTAATTCATTTGATGAGAACCTAGTCGATTCTCTATGATATCACATCTCCCAAAGTACAAATTCCTTGTTGTTTAGTCCAATTTTTTTTAACTGTTATTGACTGGAAATTATTTTAGAGAGAGTTCACCTCTATAGGTCTCGCGCGTATACTAGTGGACCTCCTCGGTTCGATTCGATTTTCTTTGTCTGTGACGTTGGGCTACTGTTTTTTAGCCTAGGTACAAGTGTCGCCGACAAAGATGATCTTTAGATAACGTAGTTAAAAAAGATCCATGATTCGCTGGAACGAGCTGTTCTGCTACGGCAATAAATACATTATTTATAGAAAACCTTTCTTTTAGTTGATGTTAGAATAATTTTAATTCTTTACCTATATTTAGTTATTTTGTATTCAGAATTAGTTTCGTTTTACGCATTGGTTAATTTTGCTTTTTAAACTGTATCGAGTTAACGGCAGTTACTTTTATTTACTACTGTATTTTGTTATACGTAATCGCCTACTACACATTATCTAAATGAAAGCTAATTAATACTTAAATATATTTCAAATGACACTATACCTACGATAAATACAATGAAACCTTTATAAAAATATAATAAAAAATATAAAAATATATTCATTCGTTTTTTATTACCCTGCCTCTTCCTTTGTTTTTTAAAGCTCTATGGTTAGAGCGAGTACAACCGATTGTGTCTGAAGCTTTAGTCAACTGAATAATTCTAAGAACATTATTGCAGATCTCACAAATTAACAAATAATCACAGAAAAAATAAATATAATTAATTATTTTACACAAATTCAGAAACATTTTAGAAATAAACCCGAGCAGTCCACAATAGTGAGTGAATCTACTACAGACTGGTTTCATGCTCTCTGAACATGAAATTGCAGATGATATAATGTCTCCTTTATTCTGCCACGAACAAAAGCAGCTACGGGAGTTTTCACGCTTTGCAATTAGACCGATTTTTTTATGATTTGAAAAAATTACGACCTAATTATTAAGACGAGAGGTCTAAATTCGCCAATAATTCATATTTTAATTTTCATCTTTTTAAGGGTTCTTTTGCCTCTTAGATAGGTACACAATAAAAATATGTAACTTGTCTATGGGATTGACAATGACAATTATGATAATGAGTGTCAACCGTCAAACCAACACCTATGGAGGGTAGAGGAAAGGCCTAGGTATCTCTCTAAGGCAGAAATGCTAAAAAGTGTCCGACAAAAGTAGTTAAATAATAGTGAAATTAGTTGAGTTAAATAACTAAACAATAACGAACATCACTCCATCTCTTATTGCTAACTTCACAATATTATACCCTCTTCTGATTCTAGCGCCATTATGGCCAGTTTAGAAACTTTTATTTAACACTTATTTACGAATATTTTTCATATTAGGTGTGGATATAGTCCTCCTTTCCTCTACCCTCTATAAAACTCATGGTAGTGTTAGGTAGAGTAATCAACTTAATTTATTAATTTTATGTAGGTACCTATTGCTAAGCATTATTAAAATAATTGATTTCTGCACATCCTTTTCCACATAAACATTAACTGTTCCAAATTCCATACTCCTCCTTTCACACGATTCTCGTAAAACTGTAATAAAATTTTTTGCTTCGTGTATTAATGATACTACGTGGCCTAGTGGGTAGACCGTGTGGTTCGCACTCGACAGATTGAGAGACACTGATTGTCTGACAAGAAAGATGATCCATGCGTCGGATGGGCATGTAAAAAGTCGGACCTGCGTCTGATCTCTCGTCAGTCGTGTCGGTTATCCGTCCCACTGGGCTAAGAGAGTAAACCAAAAAAAGTAAGTAAGGAAGAGAGAGAGCTCTTTTGTACTGTTTGGTACTGCGCACACACTTGAGCACTACTTAGGTAGACCTAAAATTACTGTTGCGTAACTGGCCTGGTTTCAATGAAACCGGCCACCGTCACGCGTCTGTAAATAGGTTCTGCGTTATCGTTTTTTCATCAGGCGCTTTGTTTAAAATTCTTGCGTGTCCAAGAAAATTGTCCGCGTTACTGAAGACTACCAGCTCGCTGTAGACTAGAGCATTGTTTCTTAGCCTGTGGTCCGCAGACCTCTGGATGTCCGCAAGTATATGTATGGGGGTCCACAGTCACATCTATGGCCCCATTGAAAAAATGAATAAACTGCACCAAGGCTTGTATTAGCACAGCGAACGTGCGCCAGCGGGTGGTGTCCGAGACTGACTGAAGTGAAGAGTGAGTGAAGTAAATGATCCGAAAATTTATGATGTTTCTTTTCTTGAAATTGTGCTTGATTTTCTAGGGGTCCGTGGACTAAAAAAAAAACGCTGGACTAGAGTATTTGCCTCGTAAATCGTAGGTAATCATCCTAGGTAATGTGTGGGATTGACTTTATGGTGACAATTTATTCTACAAGGTTCAAAAATCAGGGTAAAAATTAAGTTGGTACCTACTACCTAACCTTGGGTAGAACCCACTTTAACTTAGCTGGTCATTGGCTATGATAGTCAATAATAATTCATACTCGCCAATGTAGTTATGTAAAGTAGTGCACGCCACAGTAATATTTATGAATTTATCATCTTTTACGACCGACCGAGTGGACGCCGGTCATCTGAGTTCTGACCTTATAAGATGCAGGATATAGAAAATGTATGATATATGGTGGTGTTAGATATCGAACACATTCTCCTTTCTGCAAAATGTACAAATAAACTTGTAATTCAGATAAAAAATAAAACTGTGTTCAAGTACGTAAGGTAGCCCCTTATTTCGTGTTAGTACGTTACTTCGTGAGTTTTGCTTCTGATGCAAAAAATAAGAAATTTCAATAATATTTATTTAACACCATATAAAAAATTAAATCTTTATTGATTATACTATCAAAAAAATCATGTATCAACACTCACCAGTTAACAGAAAAACCTCATACGAGACACAAGTCTCAGTCGCCGCAAAAAGTGAGCGTAATATTCTCTTGCACCATAAGGTTAGCGCTCATTCTTCTTAAGCTCACAGAAAGGAAAATAAGAGTTTATTTGAATAAAAATTTTAATGGTCTGTTTATGTGTTCCTCAGCAATCGATTTGATTTATAAAACAGTCTTGTACAAACAAGTGTTTAAACCTCTATTTAATTTTTCAATGTCTTCGTTTCTGTAACAAAAAGGAAAATTATTTCAGATATATCACGCCGCTACACCTCATTGAATTTAATTAAAATCGCAATTATTCAACTCACGAAATAGCGTTCAATTTAATTTTCGGTGGTCCCTTAGTTTGTGTCAGTTCCGAATTAAAGATATTCTAGGCATATTTTTGTCGCTTGTGAAATTTGAAATAAATTATAAATACCTAAGTATTAACATTAACTTTCATAAGACCCAAATTCGGGATATGTTTTGTTCAATATTTTTCTTATGATAAAAGCTTAACACTTTCACTGCCACTACGATTTTCATGATGTCTTCTCGAATGCCGCCTACATTGTACGGCGGACTCAGCAGGTGAGTCGCCGGCACTGCAATATGAATTGAATCGACTCACCATATGAGTTCACTGGCACTGCGTAAGGGTAAATTCAATTTTTTGTTATTTCTGTGGTCGTTACAGTGTAACTAAGGTGTTTAACGCAATTAAAAAGTGTTAGGTGTTGTTGTAGGACTATTCAGCTTGTAAAAATGACAAAAAACTCTTTGGATAAAATAAAAGGTAAGTTTGTTTCGTAATTTAAGCAGTGGTTGTCAATCTTTTAAACTTTGGTTATTGTTAAGGTTATATTTTGAATTTCTAATACTTGTGAATAGTCAATTTTACCCTGAAATATTTTAATACGGGCTTTAGATTAAAATGTATTATTTTTATTGTGGAAACGACGAATTTAATTGATAATAATTAAAAAATAAACCTTTTTTTAAAAAGTTTAAAATCTGCTGAATTAAAATTAAATGATAACTTATTAATATGCAACAATAATAATGTCTATACGTGAAACAACATTTTACTGATAATAATAATTATTAATTTTTTTTCATTTTTATTATCCTATTCCCGACGAAGACAAATCCGAAAACACAAAAATCATAAAAATCTGTTCAGCCGTTCTTCAGTTATAATTAGTGTAACTAACACGACTTATAATATATATATCTACCGTATAGATTCTAATGAAACTAGTTTGTTGTATATTAGTTCCATATCACAAGTATGTAGGTCGTCCATGCTATTATGTTGACGTCGTTTTCTAACATGTACATACAGTCATACATATTTCCAGTTTGAGGATCTATGTCCGGGAACTCACCTGTGTAGTTCATGGCATTGCATAATCGTTTTTTTCCTTTCAAAAATAAACGGGATCTCCACGCCCGGCCCACCGCATAAATCTTTAGTTTAGCATATATTTAGTCTAAACTATAATTTTGAGCAGAAAATACGGATGCATTTTGGAAATATTAGTGAAAAACACTGAACTATACAGGTGAGTCGTCGGCACTGGAATCAAATTTACGTGAACTATACAGGTGAGTCGGTGGCTTTGAACGTGTTAACTTAAAGGATACCTGAATTCACATTTTAGGTAATTTGTATAGGCAACCAGCATCTAGTTTACTTTTTGTATTCAATTTTGTTTGATTTAGATATTTGATATATATAAATATATATATATCAAATGTCTAAATCAAAATAATTAGTAATAATAATAATATTAGTAGTAGCAGCTAGTGACATAAAGTTTATAAATTCATATTTTTAGGGTTCCGTAGTTTACGTCTCGGAACCCTTATGGTTTCGTCATGTCCGTTCGTCTTCGGCTTATTTACTACGTCGACAAAGTGCTAAAATAAAATCTAAAATTGCTAAAAATGACTTTTTTTTTGGTACCTATATTCCTTTAAAGAGGGGGTGACTTTTTTCTTGCGTCTACCCCATAGTTTTGGGTTTTGGGTATTATAATATCATATTATGTCTTTTAAAACCATTGACAAGTTGCTAAGACGATTTTTTGATTTATGTATCCGTTTACGAATTACGAGATATTCAACAATAAAATGCACTTTATTTTATTGTTAAAATAGGGTGTCGGCGTTAATTTAGAGGGGGGGGGGGGGTTCAAAAGCTAAACAGCTGGCTCGAAAATCGGAAAAAAATTATGATGGTAGTCAATGTCATGAACTTTAAAGTAAAACTATAACGGCATATAAAAAAATGTTAATTTAGGAGTTATAGACACTTAACTGGTAAAATGCGCTATCTTGTAAAACTTCA
Organism: Glaucopsyche alexis; assembly: GCA_905404095.1. Lineage (NCBI taxonomy): Eukaryota > Metazoa > Arthropoda > Insecta > Lepidoptera > Lycaenidae > Glaucopsyche > Glaucopsyche alexis. Next base: position 14,124,680 of record FR990047.1, read on the forward strand.
TACAAATATAACATGTATACGTTACGGGTAATACTAGAAGAGAGAGTAAACCTAGGTTTACTTGGGTTTACCTAGGATTACCCAAGCTTTGTGGATAAAGTCCGAATATTTATTTATATTCGGCGTTTACCCGTATACAACTAAGTTTACCCAACACTGGTTGGACTGTTTGGTGTTGGTCGTAATAATAATGTTGATTGAGGAAGAGATTTTCGGAACGTGCTTATGGCAGTTATAGAAATTACTGATGATCTTTACAAGCTAGGAAACGAACGTGGAACTATAGAAGAAATGTTATCAAGGAACCAGTTTTCTGTGTGTCAGGATAAACTGATCGACATTGAAAATATATCACCAATATAATATAAAAAAGCAATGATTGTTTTATGTACGTTTTTTCAATTAAACAAAAGCTATAAATGCACATGGTTTTTAATTTCATTAATTATTCTAACATTACCCAGCCTGTCTTGGGTAGACCTAGGTGAGTATGGGTAAATTTAATATTAAAATTTATTTCAATTATAATTCAGACCAACACCGAATACACTAGTTTACAAAAAAAATATTTTTGTTTGTTCATGTAATTAAACATATATTATTTATATATGTAATTGATTGTACTGTCGGTTCTTGGTGGAAATTCATGTTGAACACTAATAAAACACAATTTTTCGTGCACTTTTTCCACTATATTAAGATATAATTATAAGTTTTAATAAATAACACGACCGGTTTCGAAATAAATCATCATCAGGTGTAGCTAATTAGTGTAGGTAGTTTTAAATAATTAAATATGTTCAAAACAAATAAAAGGGTTGTCAGCATCATGAAATTTTATACCATTTGGTAGAATTTTTTTCCCAAATACGACTATTTTCTACTGATGTTAAACTTAATTTATTAAGTATTATTATATTAAATAACATTAAATATATTATTTAGGTAGGCTATGGACGGTAATTAAAAAAATATATTTTTATTTTTCGTAGCACGTCACAATTCTGAGATATAGAGGTCTTTGTTTTTTATCCACCCGCACTTGTTTTATTACGTTTATCGTCCTTTTTTTATAACTGTTTATAAACAGTTATAAAAATTTTTTATAAACTTTTTTTATAAAAATGTCATCTAGAGTGTGTAAACTACATCCAAATCGATTTTGTCATGTTTGTGTGAAAATAGTTCAGTTACATCGTGGTTTTCCTATAACAAAACCGTCCTATTTACATTATTTTGGATTTCCGGTGTCAAATCAATATAAAAATTGGGTTCCTCATGTGATTTGCACTAATTGCAGATTGGTCCTCAGCTCCTGGTATTCAGTTAAAAATAAATCACTGAAATTTGGTAAACCAATGATATGGAGAGAGCCAACTAACCACGTAACCGATTGTTACTTTTGTTTAACAAAAACTTTCGATTTTAACTCAAAAAATAAAGATAGCATAAAATATGCAGACGTTCCGTCAGTGGCTAAGCCGGTCCTTCATTCAGAGGATTTACCAGTTCCCACACCACCCATCAGAAGTGACCAAACTCACATAGATACAACAAGTAGTATTAGTACGTACAATGCACAAGCATAGTGACAACAAGTGAACAATCAAGTTCAGATTTTTTCGATGATGAGGACAGTCCACATTTGATTACTCAATCTGAACTTAACGATCTTATAAGATATTTACAGTTGTCTAAGTCAAAAGCGGAATTACTTGGCTCCAGGCTGCAACAGTGGAAATTGCTTGATCCTTGAATCAAAGTTGGTGTTTATCGCTCTAGAAGTAAGGCGTGGATTAGGAGTATCATTTAATTGTTGAAAATCTATTGCAAAACTATGAGCGTATGGGTGTAAATATGTCACTAAAATTCATTTTTTGCATGTCCATTTAGAATTTTTTCCAGAAAATCTTGGTAGTGTGAGCGATGAACATGGTGAGCGATTTCACCAAGATTTGAAATCATTTGAGCAAAACTATCAAGGTTTTTGGGATGAAAATATGCTAGGTAACTATTGTTGGTCTGTTGTGAGAGATACAGATGAAAATATTTATAAAAATAGAGCAAAAATTACACATTTTTAACTATCTATTGTTTATTTACATGTAGTTTTTTGTAAAAATCTTCTTAATAAATATTTCAAAAAACTGACGTGCTGGATTTTTCTAAATATTTTTTCTGAGATGTAGATACCCAAAGTAACGTAACCGTATATATTCCATTTCATGTACAAAAGTCATGTAAACTAGTGATATTACCCAACCAGTGTGGGTAAACTTAGTTGTATACCGGTAAACGCCAAATATAAATAAATATTCGGACTTTATCCACAAAGCTTGGGTAATCCTAGGTAAACCCAAATAAACCTAAGTTTACTCTATATTCTAGCATTACCCGTAACATATTATATAATAAGTAAACATGTAAAATATTGGTATATTGTATGAAACCCTACGTGCGCGAGTCCGACTCGCACTTGGACAGTTTTTTATTTGTATATTTGATTAAAGGCAAAAAGAAAAGTACCTAAGAATTAAAAAAGTACCTACTAAAATAGAATTATCTAAATAATAGTAATGTTTGTGTACTTACTTAATAGGGCGCAAAATTGGGCGACGTAATATTATAAGTTTAGGCAATTTAGACAAAACAATGTTATGTTGATTTTCGCCAAGATATATTATACTCTTATCGAAAGATGTTTATCTGTCTAATGTGGACATTAACCAAGCTGGCTTACGTTCAGTCGGTTAATAAATATAACAACCTTTTGCTTACGTAAATAATTGTTGTTCCGAAACGTCTAGTGGGTACGCACCCTTACAAAAGGATTAAATGGAGGTACAGCCCGACTTATAGCGATTTTTATAGTATTGGAATTTGGAACAATAGGGAATATGCATAAAAATTTAATTTGCCTGAAATATTTTTTTCCCTGTTCTTTATTGTCGTCACATTATAACTAAAAGGAATTTTTAAATTTAGTTCCTATTTAAGCCGAAAAAAAATATATAAAAAATGCAAAATCAGCCCGAGATATTTAAAATTGCGAAACGCGTCACCATTGGTCGCGAGTCGCGACCAATGGTGACGCGCGTGTGACGTCACGCTACACGACGCTGTCTTTCGTGACAATGACATGACTGACGTTAAATTGAATTTTATGCTCTGACTCGTCTATGATTTTATCTGTCAACTGTCTTTTTCGTGTACGATGACGTCACAACCCAAGCCCGCGAAAATGGCGTGTTTAAACAGCGCAAAAATTTTAGTGATTTTTAAACATTTTTTCCAGCTTAATGGATAATGTTTTTGATGTGTTATATATATTTTTGGTAATATTATAACCAGTAGAAACGTTTAAAAAAATAAAAATATACATGCATATTCCCTATTGCAATATAATTTTAAATCGATATGTCAAAGTTTTCAAAACTCAAGATAGGCTATGACGTAGGTACATTATCAGAAGTCAGAACAATATTCATGCAATAAAAAGTTACTAAAATCAGTATGATGACAGGAACTTTAAAAAATTACACTCCAGCTTCTTGCTACCCTATCTGAGTTAATTTCAATTTTAGGAAAAAAAGTTATGAGAATATTTTTATGTAAAATTTTACGCTCTACAAATTTTATTTGCAGATGTTTTTCTTGCCGTTTTCCCAAATTAAAAAAAAACTATTTTTTCACTCCTTCTCGGGGGTGAATTAAAAAAGACTTTCACTGTTCGTTTTCAAATTCTTTTGAAGTGACTTATATCAAAAATTCAAGTTTTAACTAACATTCGTATTTCAGAGCCTATTTTATTGGACTTGTATTATGTAGTTTTGTTTATACCTAACTAATGACATAAGAAATCGGTGAATATTTAACGAACAGCTATCAAATATTTGAAAGTTGTGTTCAGATCCTGACTGAGGTAATTACAAATATAATAAACAATAAACATATTATTGTAAAACGCTCCCAGTGTGACTCCAAATTATAAGAGATTTGTTGAAGTACCTACACACTCGAAGGCTATTCAAATTTGTAGCTAATCCTACCTTCAGAAATTTAGAGATAATGACAGGCATGAGCCTCTCGATAACATAATATTATATTTTTGCAGTTTGTAGCAAAAGTCATATAAGGGTACGTGCCCATATTATGTGACCACTTCTTACCCATTATTACCCCCACTCTCCCCATGGTGACCATCCGTAGTATATGCTAAGACCCCAGACAAGATACATATGTTCGGTAAGGTAGATCTACTCTAAAGTAGAGTACCTACTACCTACAACACAGCCATTATGTACAAGTAGGTATCGCCAATCCTTACTTTTCCGTTCTTTCCCCCTAGGGCATGAAAGTAAAAAGCTAAAAAAGCTACATCAATCATAACCAATTTATTATGTACTACAGTATAGTATGCAACACAGTGTGTGGCATGTCAATTTTTATGAATAAATGATAACCAACATATTGTTTATCCCAAGGCAAACTATTTATAAAACGTTAAATGTTTAGTCTTCACTCTTTAACGCAGAATTTAAGAAACTTAATAATGTAGAATTAATATTGAGCATCACAACTATTATTAAAGTATTAATCACGTCTGCATGTGACAAGTGCTGTGAAATAAATTCCCACCAAAATACAGACCGTTCAGATTTATTAATTTACCTCTGACAAGACCTTTACGCCGACGAAATAAGGATCACTCAGAGGTAAAATAGCTCTGAACGGACTATACTTCATAAACGGTCGGTCGTTACCATCGTCCTCAAATAATGTTGACTTGAGACACGATTAATAGCTCCCTAATAACTGTGCACTTAATTAAAATTTTATGAAAACTTTCCGAGATAATACTTCGCTATTAAACTTCAGTGATAATAATTTTACGACATAACTTAAGAATATAATATCTATACTATGATAATATACCTAATATTAAAGTACTTCCCGACCTATCTTAAACAAACATAATTTCATAGATTTTATGTTACAACTTACAAGACGTAGTAAGTACGAGCTTTTGATAACATTTAAACATCCAGATTATTGCCATACAAACATTCCTACATAAGTACATAATCTATAAATATAAAAGTCGTGTTAGTTACACTATTTATAACTCAAGAACGGCTGATCCGATTTGGCTGAAAATTGGTGGACAAGTAGCTTAGAACCAGGAGACGGACATAGGAAGGAAAAATGTACGGTTTCTGCAGGATTATCTTTTGCGCGTACGAGGTCGCGGGCAACATCGATTAATTAATAACGAAGACTTATTAGGTTTTAATGAGCAAGTACCTGGGAGATCGAGCTTTGTTCGGAGTCTTAGTATATCGATAAAAAATTAAAATAAAAAAATATATAAAATAAAAAGAAATATTACAAATAATCACAAAAATATTTGTCTGACTGAGATTCGAAGTACTTGCAACATTTTCCAAAATTCCAATTATAATATATAGGAACAACATTTGCTCGTTAAAGTAGGTATTTAAAGTTAAAATACTCGAGCTATGATATGAAAATATTTTATGATCAAAGTATCAAAAGGCGCGAAAATAATACAAAAAAATCCCTGATTTGTAGAGACAACATCAATGAGCTTACGCTCCGAGTCGTTCTGCAATTTCATTGAAAATAAAAACCGAACTTATTTACCGTATTTACTGTTTATTATAGGATCAAAATATAGTTTGTGCGTGGACATCAATATTTGGCCGTTTATGAATAATAAAGGCGGAGTTTATAGAAATTTGTGCATCATAAAGCGGCCGGTGATAAAAGAACGGGGACACCTTAGGGTGTTTTATCCGGGCTTAGCGAGCACGTAAACGCGTTTACTGCGTACTGTAGGACTAGGTACAGTCGCGAGAAACCGAGATGTTACATTTATGAACTTTATTCCCATTGTAATACAGTCGAAGGTACGCATTTGTCGGCGACTTTATGGACTACGCAGTGTATCAACGTTTTATGGACTGGCCATCGGTCATGTTTACTTACATGATTGAATTCGTGCTGTTTTTATTTATATAAAATTTTATTTTTCGAAGTACATATATTATTTGCAGTTGGATATGCTTTAATATATAAACTCTTATCAAGACTCATGCATTGTCAGTAGTATTATGTATTTCCAACATTTATTAGTTGTTAAGTATAAGTTTAGGTTATTACCTGGAGGAACAGCTCCCCACACCGATTTCAATAGAAGTGTCTGGTTCGGTTGAAACTTATCTAGTGCCCAAGTATGTGCACAGTGCACAAGAGCATTCTCTCTTCCCATACTCTCATAACCCAGTGGAACGGATAACCGACACGACTGGCGAGAGGGACAGGAACTAATTTTTACATGGCCATCCCACGCATAGATTACCTTTCTTGTTAGACTGATCACCTGATCAGCCTGCACTATTAAGACAGTAACTGACACACAACCAGACTGAAAAACAAAATTTTCTGTTGTTCCAATGCGGAGATCGAACCCACGACCTCCGGAGTCGATAACCAAGTTTAAGCAACTAAACCATGGAGGCGTGTTCATAAGTTAAAGTAGGTAATTAGGTACTCGACCTGTAGAAAAGTTGCAAAAACCATGAATTTTTTTTCTATAACATGATAATTCTTAGACTTAGTAAATATGAAACGTAAGGTCTCTTATTTCTGTGCATTTACACTAACTCTCCTAAATAGGTACATTGTAATTTGTAACTTAGAAAATTGTACTTTTTCGGTTGCAAGCCAAATTAATGAAAAGGTTTTCAGTCTGTGTCCTGTCTCTACAAACCCTTATAAACAAAATATTAGAGTGTAATGCCCGGTTTTTTTAATTTTTTGTCTTTAGTTTATTTATTAATTGGATAACTCGTTTGTATCATTTAATCAATTGCGCTATTGAATAGATAAACTGCTAACCAAAACCTCACAAACCTGGCATCAATATTCAATAAGCCGTCAGATGTTTCAGTTTGTTACCAAGAAGCTTCTTGTAGTAATTGCGCCTTGCGTGTAAAGCAATTGCATAATGTGAGTAAAATTGAAAGTGCTCATTCTTTGCAAATCATGTCGAGCCTCGAGGGTAGATTAAAAATAAGTCAAGTGCGAACCGGACTCGCGCACGAAGAGTTCCGAACAAAACGGCAAAAAAAAGTACGCTGTATAGGAGGCCTACTTAAACATTTATTTTATGCCATTTTTTGTATTTACAAGAGTGCTAAGTGTGAGTTTTACTATTCGCATTCGATCGTGAATACGTTTGGCGTTTACTAGGAATATGTATGTGATTTGTACAGCGCCACCTAGTTGTCACGTTTACAACTAGCTTCAATCACATACAAATTCACAGTAAACGCCAAACGCGCTCACGATCGTATGCGAAAAGAAAACCTCACACTGCACTCAGTTATAGCGACAACAAATACTCTATATAACTGTATAAAAATTCAACTGTCTAACTACCGCGGTTCATTAGACGGACAGACGAAGGGACAGCGGAGTCTTAGTAATATGGTCCAGATATAACACTTTGGTTATGGAACCCTAAAAACAATAGACTTGTAATATTAAAAAACACTGCTGTCCAGACTAACTTCCGGCTGTACCGCCTTAGAATTAAATTTGATTAATAACTGATAGCAGCGCCACCTACCGGGTTTAATTGCGAATCTAAACCATTCTCGAAACCACTTAAACACACAACAATTTCATCAAAATCGGTCGAGTCATTTAAATAGAGTTTAATTACAAACACACGCACATTTAAAGATGGAGTAGTGAGGGTTTTAAATTCGTGACATCTGACAGCTTTTTGACACGATAAGGACCGTCGTACCAAGCACCACCTGGTGACAGAAAAAAAATCGAAAATTCTTATTGACCGTTTTTGATACCACTTACGCCACCAGATGACGCTTTCTGTGCGTTGGGGCTGCCCCCTAACGCAGGGTTTCTTAAAGTGGGGTCCACGGACCACCAAGGGGTCCGTAATATGTGTGCCAGGGGTCCGCAGCGTTCTGAAGATTAATGAAAAAATAAATTGCTGTAAACTAGCACAACTGATTAAAGATGACTTAATTGACATGAGATCAAAAGAACTGTTGAGAGCTGAATTTCATGCAAAAGGTCTTGGTGAATGGTGTTCTTTGAGTCAAGCTTACCCTCTTCTGGTCAAACGAGCTATGTCCGTTCTGATACCTTTTGCTACTACGTATCTTTGTGAGGCAGGGCATGCGCCTTGCCTTATCGAAGACAATCCCATAATTTAAAGTGCTCATTGATTACCAATAACCCCCAGGGGGGTCCGTGGCATTTCAGAAATTCTGAAAGTGGTCCGTGACTGCACTTAGTTTAAGAACCACTGCCCTAACGGCAGAAAAATATCAAAAACTCTTATTGTAACTTTATTAGTTACTTCTGCACAAAGATAAAATAAAATCATTGTGTAGGTACCACTTACTTTTTGAAGACCCTTTTCCAAATCCCTACATACACTACAAGCTAGGGCTTTCCTTTGGCGGAGAATCATCCTTCGCCACTGATGTGTACCTTTTCTACTATGTATAAACTTAAAATTGTCATGATGAAATCTTTAATTGGAAGTAGTAACTTTTATTTGGAAATAGTTGTTAAATTATGATGCGCTTATTATCACTTCCCAAAAGGTAATAAATGTTAACATATTACCCATTTAATATAATCGACAAATTAATCTTTACACAATCGTTAAAAATACTCTATTTTTATGGTGCGTGACGAGCAATAAAATTGGGGTCTCCCGAACTGCCCCCAGCACTACCGCGTTCTCATCAACCCTACTTTACTCGTCTATAAACTTTTTATGATACACATATACATCTGCGGTCAGTTCTCGTAAAGCCACTGAATCGATATATTAACATGGTGTATAGAGAACATTAAATGTATACCCTTTTTCTAAACGTTATCACAACCATCCTTATGTAATATGTATTGTATTAACAATAACTCTGAATCTGAAAACATTTACGATATAATATGATCGAAATCCAGGCACATAAATAACAAGTTAAAATGGTTAAGGTTCTGGTTATAATATATACACGAATTAATTATAACATTGGCTTAACAAATTGTGTTTCTCTATCACGTCTGTATATTTTTTTAAATTCTTTAGAATGTTTTTAAAATCTTTCAAAAAGTAATATCCGTTACCCCTTCATTGTTTCTTTTTTAAAAATAGGTCTCTGAATAGAGGGTGTGTCATCCCCCGTTGTGCTGACGAAATTAGCCAAGTCCGCTCCAAATTAAAAAAGAAATCTCATTCGCAAAGTTTTAATTACGTTTATTTAGTAATCAGGAAATCCAGCGTAAATTAATTAAAGACGGAAATTGTTCAACTTTTTAATATCACTGTACCTGTGCTTTATTGTGAAGAAGAATCGTTTTCCGTTACGGAGAGTGACTCGTAAAAAATGGAAATTAGAAATGGATTATGTTATATTTATTATATTCTTATACGTATTTATTAAATACCTAAATATAGAAAAACTTTAAACGTAAGTAAGGTGTTTATGATAATAAAATAACATTATCATTTTAAAATTTTCAAGCAGAACATAATCGTTATAACAACATAAAAATACTACAACGAAATATGAAAACAGTACGGCGAAGTGTAAATACACCCAGGTATCTTTAAAACACATTTTGTTTAGTAATTGTTAGAGCGCCATTTTCCAGATAAAAGCTTTAGATTACACCTCACACTTACCCGTTTTATTTCTTGATGAAGTTTTCCACAGTTTGTGAACTAAATACATAAACAAACGGGCGGAAAACAGCTTAAAGTTCGGAGCTGTCTTATTGCTTTCTATTTTAAACCTAAAAGCGTACTACGCTTTTGGGACCGAGCGTACTTTAATATTTCAATATCGGGGGATCCATTTTGTATACTCGTAAGTGTATGGTGGTGTATGTTTCACTATTGACAATGTTGATAGTCCACAATGTTGAACCTCCTAGTTTACTTTTTTCATTTCTAAAGGAACAAATTACACAATATCATAAAAATTTCAAATAGTGATCTTACCTGTATCTCTATCAAAATTCACCGCAATACGCGGACAAGAGTCGAGAAAGCGCCAAAACATAAAACAGTATTTGGAGTGTTATAGTTATTTATTAATCTGTGGTTATGGGGGATTTCCACGAGTGACTAATGCTGCACAATTTGGTCACTTATGACATTTTATTGCCAATTGGCTGGTCAATTGCTTTTTTTTACTAGCTTTTGACGGCGGCTCCGGCCGCATAAATACAGTAGTCAGTATCCCACGGGAATACTGGACCTTTTCGGGATAAATAGTACCGTATGTTGTAATCCAGAGCCTACTCCCATACTACTACCATACCAAACTTCATCGAAATCCGTTCAGTACTTTTTGCGTGAAACAGTAACAAACATCCATCCATCCTAACAAACTTTCACATTTATAATAGTAGTAGGATAAGTCCAAAAATACCATAATTTGCCTTATCTTATACCGATGTAAAAACTAGCCTATGAATGAGAACTACTTACCTCCTCTAGGTTTCGTCCGCGCGTAGTTCTAATTTGGGTGCATGACATTATTAGCTAAAAATAAGAATTAATATTTTATGTGTTTAAATTAATGACTAACCCTTTAGATTTAAGTACTATGTAATACTAATACATGGACCATTGCGTAGTCTGCAATAAAGAAATATGAAAAAAATTGAATTTTTTTTTATGCAATTAAGTATTGCTTTTTGGCTCGTACCTTATCCAACCTTTCACGTTTACCGCGGCAAATGCCAAAGGCAGTTTGCTTTTTAAACACAACAAACATTAACTCTAGTTAATAATTGCTATTTGCATCGTTATCGTATAGGCTATAAAGGTTGTAACCGAAATCGTCGTCAGTGTGCGACTAAGTTTATCCGGCGATAGTTCAAACTCTCGGAGCGTTATAATAATTCACTTTTACGAGCAACTCGCGTCTGATGCGTCTGCGACTCCGCCTTAGAAATTGTTCTAATAGCGGCATTATCGTCCTCCTTTATGGTAACAACCCAACGTGCAGGAATTTTCAGCTTTTGTATAATATATTGTTGGCAATGATACGATAATTTTATATCAATGCAGCGCGCACTTTGTATAAAGTCTTTTGGAAGATGCCAACTACATATATCGCTATATTTAGAAATGCCTCTCCATCTGGTATCTAATTAGTATTTTTGATGGTCTTCAATTAACCACCAAAAATATAATTAGACTGTGATCTGAATGTAAATTGGCATAAGTTAAAAATATTAGGTAGGTGTCTTTTAAATTTATTTTCGGTATTTTAAATATTAAATACATACCTATGTAAGTAATATTTAAAATATTAAAACTTATATATAACGATGTTCACTTGTATTACTCATAATAAATTCTCCCCAATTTTTAATTTTTTAATTCTCGTTAATTTTACTAGTATTAAAGATTAAAATATTGTATTAACATTATACCTACAAGAGAGCTTCATAAAATATGTAAAACTCCAATAACTGACCGTAGCTCTAACTGCGCCTTATAAACAAATTACATTGGAACACATTTTGGGGATGTTAAGTGTAGTCGTAACATAAACTTTTTCAATTTTCACCTGCAGTTAAAGTCGCACATAAAGTACGGGAATAACATCGCGAATATTTTCAGAAGGTTGACGACGCCTGCGGGGGCGAATGTACCTGATAAGGGTGTGCCGCATCGACTTATATGCTGGCGCTAGGATAGAGCATGTCGTGATAAAGACGTCACCAAAGCGAGTGCCCCATTTTGGTACTAGTTATAGGAATCACACTTGAGAAATAATTTTAACACAGCGCGACAAATGATTTTTAATATCAACAAGACTATATAATTTCGGGTTTGCCTTATGAAGAAATTATATAAGAAACTAGCTTTTACGCGCGGCTCCGCCCACGTAAATACATTATCCCTCGGAAACACTATTTTTTCGTGATGAAAAATATCCTATGTCCTTTCCCGGGACCCAAAGTATGACTTTCGCATTTATAATATTAAGTATAGAAGTGTATATTATGCTCTCAAGGGCCTATGCTCTTTTTTAAATCATTGGTATGCTGCCATAAAATTCATGTAAACACCTCCTTGCGAGACCCATCGACTGCTCGCTTGGAGTTGAGCCACTATTGCATAACCAAATGCAACTTCAACTTAGATTGGCTGTTGAATCATTGAATAACATCATAAGATGCAAAATTTTTCTATATTTAAAACTTTAACAAACTTTCAAGATGTTTCTTAGCTTTATTAACATGATTAACTAGGCTATTATTTAAGTATTCACACCTAGGGCTTCCTTGAGTCCCTTCCTAGTATTAAATCAACATTTCATGAAAAATAATAAAACATTTTATGTTTAAATTATTTGTATTATGTAATTATTATAATAATTTATATTTAAAAGCAGATTATTGAAAAAGATAACTACCAAGTTATCTTTTTCAATAATCTTCAGGCCCTTCATTTCCAATTGGCCCTTCATTTTCAATTCAATTCCATTTCAAATTAAATAAACAATCTACACACTTGCCTTATATTAGGTACTAAATGACACGGAAGAAGTTACTGATTTTTTACAAAATACATTTCATTAATAATTTTCAAAAAATATAAACTGGCTTCCAAAGTAAAAGCATGCAAAGATGCAACAATTAAAAAATGCACTACTAGGAATAAAATAATTCTTATTCTTCAAATTAGTTTTCTATTCAGCTAAAATTTAACTATTTCTCGGTGATGCGTTACATCATACAAAAATACATACACTCGTATTGTAAATCTCCTTCTTTTTGGAAGCGGATAAAAAAGGGGAATCGCTTTCGAAATTCGTATTTATTACAACTAAGCGCGGGCACCAGCTAGTCCATTATAAAAACAGTATCATAAACCAGATTTTATTTCACAACCCTATCAAATTACAGCCGATTGCACGTTTCTAGGAAAAGGCGAACTAAACTAAAACTAAATTATGCGATTATTATTGATCGTCCTTGCGCCAGACAAAATAATATTATACCGCAGTATCTTTATTCTTTAGTATTTCTGATCACAGGGTTTCAATTAGGATACTCCTTTGAGATTTCGACTTAAGCTGGGTTCTAACCTGAGTTTTTCTGTACTTAATTCTCGATTTACAAAATATTGTGCAAATGTTCAATATTCGGGGCCTGTATCACGATCGTCTTATAAGACGTGTCGAATAGCTTATTCGGAATTTTGTCGCTGCTTACTTTATATAGAGTGACAGAGACAAAACACGCGATTAAACTATCAGCTATAGGTCGATTCTGCTAGTTAAATCTCACAATAATAAAAATTTAGGCCTTTTCATCCGTTAATGGATGATTTATACAGTATTCTCCGAGCGAAGTAACCACTATTGAAATATATACTGTAGTGCCAGGGACAGATGGTTTTTAAACGTCGTATGGTTGCCCAAGCACATACGGCATTCTCACAACATAGTCAGCCTAGTCCAGAGGAATGAGTGGTCAATACGTCTGGGGCCAACTATGTGCGGGTTTCCTCACGATGTTTTCCTTCACCGTTAGAGCTTCCATATAATGTACTTGAGATCTGAAAAAGTCTCATTGGTACGCGCCAAAACGTGGGATTTGAACCTGCACTCTCTCGAGTGCGAACCAAACGGTCTGGGTAGATCGTTTGGTTCGCACTCGAGAGAGTGCAGGTGCTAGGCCACGGAACTCACTAAATCTCAATCTCACAATAATAGTTTCGATTAAGCCGTATGTTAAAAATGGTATTCTCATAAACGTCAAAGCAACGTTTAATACGTTTTGATTGGTCCAAACTTCAAAAATCAGTTTATTCTCAAGATGATTCATTTGCAATAATAAAACATCTAACTTATATTACGAGAACTGGTGTTCTGATTATAAAACAGGCCCTAAATCAATTAATAAACCATAGACATAGAATTTAGTGTTAAATTGGTCCTCACTGAGCAAATTTATCTTTTTTTTTAAATCTATGGACGCTTCACACCACGCCAATCTGGCCCCGTGCTAAGAATCCGAAGAACTTATGTTACGGGTACCAGACAATGGAAATATATTTAATACTTTTATACTATACACATATCTAAGATTTTTATTATATTATTATACACATATTTAATACACATCCATGACCCAGGAACACAGAAAAACTTTTTGTTCCTTCGGCGGGATTTTAACCCGCGTCTTCCGGCTAGAGAACCAACACGCTCAACCGACTGAGCCACAGAGGTTGTCGAAGTAAAGTGCTAACTACTAAAATGAAACTATAAAATCTCATTACTCATTGTAAACAAAAGCTAAATCAGCTATGTGTACACGTCCTTAATGACTCTTACTTTTCACAATAGTTGGATCTAATAATGTGATAGCATGTGTCTGGGCTTTCAATTCAATGATGTTGGTTTGAAAAGAACTAATTCGGTCTGCAAGTTGATACGGCGGGGCCATTAGAATGATTGCAGTCCCATCACACATTCATAGTTCATATAGACCGGCCCTCTTAACGGATTGAATTCTGTGCGCCTCGCCGACTACAAATATTAGCTTTTTATTCTTAATATTTTACCGACCAATTTTATTTGAATTTTATACATTCGATTACTCTACATAGCTGAGGCTACTAACGAGTTTTCAGTTCAGTTCAATTCAGTTTTAATACAGTTTCAGTTCAATTGTAGTTCCATTTCAGTTCGATTTGAGTTTAGTTTCAGCCTAGTTTCAAAATAGTTTGTTGGGGGTTTTGGTGGTAGCAAACATCTCAAAATTTAAGTATTACTGACTTTGTTAAATCGTTGCAAAATATAAGTATTATTTGTCTAATAATTATTATTACATAAGTTGATTATTTTCTATTTGTATGTTACCAATACACATTCGTTTAAACATTAAACAAATGTCACCTTACCCTTATATAAAGGTCAATGAAATGTAAGATACGGTTGTCTGTTGATCGAGAGTTTACGAGATAAGTTTTGGGTAAAGTAAATTAGCCTTACCAATACGAGCCGAAATCCAAATATGAACAAGAGTAGGGTTAAACGAAAATACTGAGGTGATAGGTAATGTAAAAAAAATACCAAACTACCCGAAGATTATATTAATAATATTACTCTCTAAATTACTGTTCTTAGGGCCTGTTTCTAATCTTCTAATTTAAATAATAATTAGTATCGGATAGCACACTCGGAAGTTATGTCGCTACTTACTTTTAATCAAGCAACAGAGACAAAACATGCAAATTCTTCACTAATTATCAGTAGATTGTGAAACTGGCCCTAAATATAATTATATTGAAAAAGTTTAAATAAATTTCAAATTAAGCCGACTTCCAAAGTGAAAATAAGTACACAAAAAAGTATAAAATATTTCTCATTTTCTAAATGATTTGCCTGTTAAATTCGACTCAAATTTTAACTATTTTTCTGCCGAATCTTCTTACTTTTGAAGTCGGTAGTCGTAAGCACCAGCCCAAACAATATCCTACATTATTTTATAGAACTAACGTTTAAATTTGCTGACTGATTTTAAAAATTAAGATTGAGTAGAGAAATAGTTAAAATTTTAGCCGAATTTAAAAGGGAAATTATTTAGAAGATAAGATGTATCTCATAGTAGGTACTTTTTGTGTATAATACTTTGGAATGTTAAATGTTTTGTTTAAAAATAATATTTTTTCCCTCTTCAGTGATATTCGATAAATTATTATTAATATCTTATAAGAAAGATTAAAATAAACAAATATTGTATAAATATTGTACAAATATTGTAATAAGTTTGCTCCGTAAAGAGTTCATATACGGAGTAAGTAAGTAATCGTACAATAATTATTAACAGAAAATTTTAAAGTGCTCATTTCGAAATTGATGAAATGAAGTCAAATATATTCTCATAATTATGATTATTTTATGTGGTTCAATGTAGACCAATGTAGATTATTTTATGTAGACCACAAAGACACGAGATATGCCTATTGAGAGTGACACGTAGGTGTTTCTCAGTATGTAGTATAGATAGATTTTTATGAGCAAAATATTAAGTCATGTCTATTTTTGTTTTACAATGTTATCTTAGTAAAACAATATAATGCAAGTATTGTCATTTACCATGAAGAATTAAAGTGGTATCGGTACCTATTTTATAAACTACGTCGTGAAAGTAAAAAGTAAGAAAAGGCTCTTAAAAATATAGGAAAAGTTAAAGGACAACGAGATACCTATTTAAATTATACTGAATGCTTTGTGTAAAATAATGATGTATTAAAGGTCGTAAACAACCCATAAAATGTGTGTGAGGGTGTCGAAAAAAATTCACGTAGGTACTTTACTCAGAGAAAAAGTCAGCTATCACTATTTAGATTTTTTGTTTTCATCGAATGGAATGCTTCGAATCCGCAAAACATGAAATGAATAAATATTCATAAATATAGTATTAGTGAGTCAAAATATTTATTTATCGACTAGCTTTTGGATGCGACTACGTCTACGTAGATTCGTAAAGAACAATGGCAGAGTTCCATACAACGAAATACCTGAAACTTTTTTTGGGCGTCTAAGGTTGCAAAAATGTCTCAAAGATAGCAATTGCATTATGTAATAATATTCAAAAAGAATTTTGTCTTATCGAGGCCACGAAAAAAAGTTATTCATATTTTTGTATTTTGAGGTTATGTTCATTAATATTTTTAAATATAAGGCCGCCTTCTTTACACTCAGATCATTTTAATGCGTTTTTTTTTTCGCTTTCCTACATTGCAATCTCTAGAGAAGCCATACGTGATATACTACAGACAGAATACGTAACATGAAGATGATTTCTGTATTATGTGGTGATATATCAGAATAAATTACTTTCTACGGAATTAAATATTATATTTATTTTAAGATTCACAAAACAGCAAGTTAAGTATTAGGGGTTTAAATCCTTTATGCATCTCATATTACAAAGCAAATGCAAATAATACGAAACTATTTTAACATTACAGTGCTATTTCTTACTTAAACAGAAATAGGTATTATGACAATCGTAAGGCAATCGTTGTCCGTTAGAAAAATACAAGTAACCGTAGAAGGCATATACTAAGTCCAGGTTTCCCCTGGACTTGCCAAGGGTCAGAAAATAAAGATACTTATTCCAAAAATATCGCATTAAAAACAACACGTAAATTCGGCAAAATGCTGAAGTGACCTGTCAAGTGTCATGTCAAATGTCTATATCAATGTATTTTTTTTTAATCTTAGTTTTGAGAATGCTTAAGAGATGGCGACACATTTTAAGATGGCGACACATTTTACGAGCTACCGACCACCGTCACATGCATATTTATTAATCCCTTTTTGCTTTTTTAGTATGTTCTACAAAGTACATTATCAATTATAATATATTTTAATTTAGAGATTAGTATTACTGTACTCATGATATTGCTCACTACCGCTATCTTGCGAAAACGAACTGAACTTATTTGTCATGACATTTGGTTTTATTTTTTTAATTCACTGACATGAGGCCATTTTATTCAAATGTATCCAAATAAGATATTTTTATTTTATAAAAATAATTCCGGCTCTTACATGTAAAAACAATTATATGATAAAAACCCGAAAAATAAATGATTACTTTTTGTATATGTGACATTTTTAGACGCTTCCAAAAACATCAGGTAAAATCTTGCCATTGTTCTTTGTACCCCATGTGGAATGACTTTCAAAAAATAAATTGTACGTCATAAGAATTACCTGCTTGCCAAATTTCAGCACAATTCGTCCAGTGGTTAGTAGATTCAGCATTCATATATTGGACTCCTATTTTACCCCTTAAGGGGAAGAAAACATGTTAAATAATTTGTATTTGATATTTAATTTCATGGAAATTAGTGAAGATTTTA
The DNA here is from genome assembly GCA_905404095.1 of Glaucopsyche alexis. Lineage (NCBI taxonomy): Eukaryota > Metazoa > Arthropoda > Insecta > Lepidoptera > Lycaenidae > Glaucopsyche > Glaucopsyche alexis. The sequence continues at coordinate 14,142,657 of FR990047.1, forward strand.
AATTTTTACCACATAAACTTTCAACTTTTCTTTTTCACCCCCAAAACGTAAAACGTAAATTGTAATAAACCTTGAGACACTGATGTCATGAAATGTATTTAAGAGCACACAAATCGATGCCGCATCGACTACCTGTACATCTAAATGTTGAAGTGTTTACTGTTTGTACCTACAGAAGGGCCACTACGTCGCTTCAGTGCGAGTAGAGGAGCATAGCACAAAGGCGGTCCCACTGCAGCGCGGCGTCAGAAAGGGAGACGTCATCTCTCCGATTTCCAATCTTCCGCTGCATTGATTCCGCTGATATCCATAAACTTCGCGTCGCTCAAAGAGCTATAGAGAGGGCTATGCTCAGATTCTCTCTACGTGATAGAATCAGAAATGAGGGATTTCCTCAGTAGCAGAACTAAAGTTACCGACATAGCTCAGGGCATTAGCAAGATAAAGTGGAAATGGGCTAGACATACCTATAGTCCGTAGATCCGGGCATCGGTGCCCGCTGGGGCCGAAAGGTTCTCGAGTGGAGACCACGAACTGGACATTGAAGCGTTGGACAGATGACCTGAGAAAAGCCGCAGGGAGTCGGTGGGTACAAACCGCGAGCGACCGTTTACACTGGAAATCTATGGGGGATGCCTATGTCCTGCAATGGACATCACCAGGCTGAAACGACTGACAGAAGCGCCACCTACGGGGTCCAATTGTAAATCTAAGACAACAGAAACCTTCTTTGGCTCATGTACAACAACATTGCTAAAGATCAAATGCATATTAGTTTACGATTCTATAAAGGATATAATATAGAGTATAGACAAACATTCATTTTATATAAATGCCCATAGATTACACCTTCAGAGCTCCGTCATTAGACCTTGAATATCTTTCACAAAGTTATCGAAGATTATCAACATAAGACTAATGATAACTGCCATTCTTAGTTTACGCCCACACCGCGAAAGAAAAATTGTCTTCATAGCATCGCCTCGGGCTCATCCAATATTGTAATTAATTACAATATCGTAACTTATACAAGCATGTTTAAAAAGTAATAAATGATCGTAATATCTGTTAAAGTAGAACAAAGGATTAAAGTTACACAATTTTATTAGGGAGCGCCATCAGAGTTCATTAACGACATGCTTTGAATTTCCTTTATGAGAATTTTGGGAGTAATTACTTAGTTGGATGTAAAATGTGGCGCTCACGTGTGCCGATAAAAACTTCGTAGACGCCGCAGGCAGACGTGTATGAAAAATTTTACGATCGTGCATTATGTTATATTGTATTAGTTCCGCCATGGACCAGATAGTTAAGTTTGTGATTGGTTGAGTTGTTTTCGCAATCACGATTTTCAGATGGTTTGTTTACTTTTGGTGTCCTATTATATATCTATAATATAGTAATTATTATTATCAAGTGTTATAATGGCTAGGCCTGTATAAAAGTGTCGCTTTTGCGCTAAAACTGGTAGCTAAAGCTCCATAAAAGACATTGATCTGCTGTTTAAAAAAGTGGCAACCACAAACCAAAATAGTATTAGATTGTACAACTTTCATTCACATTTAATGTCCCGTAAATATTTTAATTCCGATCCACGGAGAAGTGGGGATAATCTATTGATTTGTTTGTTATATTTTATAATATGAATATTCGTTGAAATGAGTTAAAATATCTCAGTTTTTACATATCTCCTACATAATGCCTGGTGGCCCATGCTACTACTGAAGTTAAGAAATAGAGGCTGTTATCGTAACATTTATTATTTAATTTACTCGTATTTTTGCAACGGTGTAACAAAACTCCAACTCGGCCATTACACACATTTCAAAAACTTAACGCGCGGCTGCCCCCAAGGATCAGTACTATCGCCGCACTTGTGGAATATAAGTTTTGATGATTTATTATGTGTTCCCTTGCCTCCTCTGTGCTCTCTGATAGGTTATGCTGACGATGGATTTCTTATTATTCAAGCCAATTCGCGATCTGAAATTGAAAACAAGGCCAACAAGTGCCTCAACGTAATATCAAGTTGGGGCCACAGAAATCGATTAGAATTTGCAGCACATAAAACCTTTCAAGTACTTTTAAAAGGTTCATTAATATCAACTCCTTGCATTAAACTGAACAACATCAATGTGAAACGTAAACAGTCACTTTGTTACCTAGGACTTATCTTAGAAAATAAATTTACATTCCTGGAACATATAATACAGACCGGTGAGAAAGCTAAAAGGAATTTCTATTGTTTCACAAAAATATCAACGTCGACATGGGGCCTATCATTTAAAACATTAAAAATAATTTATACAGCGACGTACCTCGGCAGCATATGCTATGGCGCACCGGCTTGGGCAGATAGGGCTACAATAGGAGCAGCCCGTCGTAAACTTTTGCAAAGCCAACGCCTCGCCTTAATATTCTTATGTAAGGCATACCGTACCGTAAGCACTGAAGCACTTCCAGTCTTAGCCGGAGTCCTACCAGTAGATTTAGAGATACAGCGTCGTGCAGCACTTTATTATAAAAATAAAAAAATGACTAATCCTGAGTTTTTAAGCGCGAAAGAGAGTAATAAGATAACTAGATTATTCGAGCCATTAGATATTTCTATACAGAACCTAATTTCTGAGTGGCAGGAACGGTGGGACAACACTATCAAAGGGCGTCACCTATATAATTTCTTCCCTTCGGTACGCGATCGACTCTCTAAGCATTGGTTAGAAATAGATCACTACGTCGCACAATTTTTGACAGGTCACGGAAACTTTAAAGCGAAACTTTTTGGATTTAAATTAGTCCCGTCTCCGCTATGCGAGTGTTTGACCGAAGGCGGCCCTTATGAACAAACTGCTCGTCACATACTCTGGGAGTGTGATCTCTGGTATGACGAAAGAATCGAAATGTTGAACAACGTCCATTGTGTTTCTAGGGTAGTGTATTATGAAGATCTCGTGGGCTGCGCGAAAAAATTCCGGGCTTTCAAACGTTTTTGCCATAAGTACTATTGGAAACAATGCAACACTATTTTGTCATCTTAAATCCATTGTAATAATTGTCATATTATAAATCAAAACATATAATTACATTGTCTTGTAGTCATAAAAAACATGTTATTCCCGTGGTGCTTCCCCTTTAATTCTGACTTTTTTGTCATCAAAATTTTTGCTGTCTCCCGCTTTGCTTGGGGAGGGAAACTGGAATACTTCCTACTCCTCCTACAATCTTCTGATTAATTTCGTTGCGGGTTCCAAGACAGATTTAGCATGTCCCCCGGGCACCCCTGAGATCATATCAAAGGGTTTTTGCGGTTGGTTACCACTGTCGATCCTGGCTACACAGGAGTTGCAGTGGTGGGTAAGTGTGGTGGGCCAATTGCCCGTTTTAAATATCTCCTACATCTACATACATATGCGATCTATGCCGTTGTATCCCAGGTGTAATAACGCTAACATCTAGCCTCATTTTATCTTTGGTCGTCGTGGCTAATTGTTCCATAGGAAAATGTCTTTTGTTTCAACTTCATTGTTTAACATATTGACATATTAATTATTTCTTATTCCCATTGAGAGTAAATCAAGCTTGTAAATAGCGAGTGTGCTAAATGCTAATGGTCGTTGAACATTAAAAACGAGATAAGACTACCTTCAAATGTATCTACTACTTATTGAAGTACCTAGTTCTCTAAACCAGAATCGACTATGTAATTTAATAGCAAACGAAATCAATCTATTCGACCATATTGGCGATATCACATTACATACGGACAAAACGAAGCGTGCTTTATTTTTGACATCATCATTAGACAAAAGACCTACCGCTAACTGATTTAGTGATAAGCCAATCATCAAAGCAATTTCACCTCTGCGGACATTCTCATAAGCACCAAACTCCTGTACACATTGTGTGTCGCTAAACAAGTTGTGAGGTTGATGATTTAATTTTTTATGTAACTACAATTACTGTTTATTGTATTAGACTATTTTGATATAATGTTTCATCATATTAACATCATCATCATCAATATTCTAGTTAAATTTTATTAAGAAATGGCAACGAAGATTTTATTTTTAGCTTTTTGCGACACTACTTGATATGGATCCTACAATAGTGTTATAGTTAATTTTAATGTATTCTTATTTGCTATAAACATTATTACTCTTCTATTACAAAATATTATTCTAATAAGCATATTATGTACTCTATAGTCTGCCTAATGACTCCATTTAAATATCCTATTAAGCCGCCACCTTTTAGTAACACACCCTATAATTATAATAGATTATATTTACATCTCGTATCATTGTTATAAGTTATAATTATGAACCTCTTGTTTCGACATCTATTGGCATGTGATGGTTAACTACGGAACATTTCCGCGTTTTTAAAGCTCTTCGGATAATGATCGGTTTCGGGCTCGTGATTTGTAGCGAGGTTCAAGGTTAAGCTATGAATGATGATTTGCACGTGCGTTTATTTCGAGCAAAAAATTAAAATACAATTCTGAATTAAATAGGTAAGTAAGTTTAAAGCGGTCTGATTTCCGCCTGAAATATTTTTTTACTACAATTGTTAAGTTATGCCTATTATGATCAAGGAAGTTGGTATTTACATTTCCATTTCTTGTGTAGTAATTATATTATGTGAATAGAGCCTATGACTGTGTTGATCACAATAGTCTTATATCGAAGCTTAAATTTTAATGGCACTTATGGTCCATTGTTTGACCTCATAAAGACATAATATCTGTGTAATAGAATTAAAAACGTATATCAATCGGTAGTTTAATGTCATCCGGATTATACGTCGAAATCGGGGTGAATCAAGATTCAATTCTAGGTCCTTTCCTATTTCTTGTATATATCACCGTAAAATTGTAAAAACCGTTAGATTGTAATAAAACTAGTGAAATTGTAAAATGTTGATTGACTTCCGACGCGAATATGCTGCCTATAATTTAACACATTAATAAAAATAAAAAAAACAACAGATGTTAAATATATAGTTTTTAATCTTTCGGCATATTTTTACCATCTCGTTAGTTATTTTACAATCTAACGGTTTTTACAATTTTACGGTGACATATTATATAATATTAACGACCTACTATATAATAATATAATGGATATGTATAATGCTGAGGTAGTCTTATTCACTGACGACACATCACTATTATTCAATGTTGGTCGTAGCCCGTAGGTAAGGATAGTTAACTTAATACAGGTAAAAACACATTGAGTCAAGTACATGACTGGTTTGATACAAAATATAATTTAGACAATTTAAACGCAAACAACACAAAATGTATAAGATTCTCGTCTCCTTAGGTATATTAAGCAAGTAAATTCGTCAGTAAATATTATTCAAATGATAGAATTGAGTTGGAAAAATTATTATTATTATTAACTTTTCCGGAAATTAAATTGACGATGAAGACTTCAGTGGGGTCAGTTTATTGAAGTTCTATCAGATAAAATAAATTCCACTGCACATGCCGTTCGGAAAATTTGTCAACTCACAGATTGTCAACACACTGCTAGATTAGTTTATTTCTCATATTATGTTCATTGTGTAATGTCTTATGGACTATTATTATGGGAATTAGTTGCAGACTTTGGTTTCATATATTATATTCTCCAAAAAAAGGACAGTGCGTGCAACGCCTATTCAAAATTAAGACTGGCGAACCTCTTAGAGAGCAGATACCTACCCCAGAAAGAACCGTGAAAATGGAAATGTGAAAATGATCGTAATACTAGAAATAAGAATAAGTTTAGGTTCAACTTATAGACAGTAAAACTAAAAAAAAACATTTATGGGTAACTCTGTTGTTTTATAATAAAATAGTAAATACCAGCTAGTGTATCTAACCTTACGGAGGCTAGGTTTATATAGGGAGTTAAAGTAGTTCTAATATCAAAAGCTTAATAAAAGATACAAAAATATATTAATATCTAATTTAATATGTTAAAAAATAAGAAAATGATGTATAGTATGTAAGAAAATGTTAATTAGATTAATGACCATGTTAACTAGCTGATTGACCGCAAAAAAGTTGCAAAGTACATGAAATATATTAGGTATAACTAACAATTTTGGATTTCTTGCATGTGAACAAACTATCGCTTTACCTCTGTAAAGTGGTTTCAGTTAAGTTCCATCGGAGCTGGTATTTGAATTCGCTGTAATTAGATCGCAGGACTTGTTGTTATTGCGGCGATTATCTCGCGGCGCAGCGCTTAACTGTGGTCTTATTGCTGCGCCCCTGCGCTCCCAGTGCAGTCTTACTACCGTCCCGTCGCATCCCCAACACGATATTCCGTTAATTACACTTTCATTGCATTATCAAAGGTTGCGGGATAACAGAACTTTGAACCTTTATATCCTTTGAGCCCCCCGAAAACTCAATGGACCGTATCATTCGTAAAAAACATGTTTGTTATAAAATAAAATTCAATCACTCAAGAGAATGTTTTACGCGTTGTTTAACAGAACGTCGCGTCGGACGAAACAGAAAGGGGGTTGAGGTGGACGAACGTCGAAGTCTAATTACCATTAAAGTTGATCACGTAAGTACGTAAAGCTGGACACAGCTGTTTTATACTTAATAACTCACTTTATGGTAGTGCCGTGTTTTACGAGATGTCTAGGGATTATTGGTTTTATCAACGTGAAATAAAAACACTAGACGTAGGTACACGATGATAGATCTTGTTTAATATAAAGTAACTCAAGTCGAATATTCTTTTGTGTAGACATCATTAAAGGCAATAATCCGCTGGTCATCAAGATCTTGACAACATGACTAATAATCTTCGGTTCGTCGAATCTCCCTTCTGTACAGTCAGTTTTAACTTACAGAAGTCATAACTCTTGCTTAACCCCAAAAAAGGCAATAGACTTTGTTCAAAGATTTCAAAACTCAAGATAGGCTTTGACGTACATTTGACAGAACAAATCTTCATACAAGGAAAAGTTACGCCATCTTGGTTTTTACCATACTTCAAATGTCAAAATGGCCGCAAAATTTTCAAAAAATGTCTTCAGTTAAATAGCTCCATTTAACTGGAGACACTTTTTGCCCCAACACGCCTCGTCTATAATATTATTATATAAGTACGTCTCGACACCTCCTACGTATTAGGCTGTATCTGCCAGATACACAAAATTGGTTTTATTTCATTTTTAGCATCTACACACTTATATGTACCTTGTACAAAAATATCTTTTTTTTATTTTATTCCTACATACCTTTTTGGCAGACGCATTAGTATGTATCTACTAGGTATGTCGCTGTTAACCCGGCGTCATGGGGGCAGGAAAGTGTTACACGGACGTTGGAGTGGGTCTCACATACCCGTGTGTTAGATATCAAAATTAGTCAATTTTTTTATAATAATCAAATTATTTTATATGTTTATATTTATTTCATTATGTATTTAAGTGAATTAATGAAACACAAATATATTATATAATTTTTAATCATATTTAATAAAGCTTTAAAAAAAGGACGACAAAAATCAACAAAATATTTCTCCTCTACTTAAATGTTACTCTAATTACTAATTAACAATCAGTCTTAATGTTTTAATGGCACTTATTTAAAGAATACTAAAATATTTTTATAAAAAATTAACAAATAACCACTTCTAATCATTATCTTTGGTACAATCAGCACAGAAAGGTACTACATGTTCTAAGCAAATGTGTTTGTTGCAACTTTCGCAAGTGTAATTCGTTTTACGGTCTTTTTTGGCTGGACAGTCTTGGCATCTTTTACGAATATTCGGCTTCTTTGCCGGAGGTTCCCCTGAGTCACCAACAAATTTTTCAATTTTTTTTCGCAATTCGCGTGGTAGCACTGATACATTTTGTCGCAGTTTGAGGTGTTCCGCAACAAGACCGAGGCCTAGATTTTTTAAAAATTTCTTTCGTTTTGTTTTTGAATTATTGTTATTAATTTTGTATATAATTAGGCTATTTATGGCAGCTATATTTAATGAAGCATAAAAAATTGTCAATGGCCATCTCTTCGAGTTACGACTTACGTCGTAAGTAGCACATAGTTCGTCGGCTACGTCTACACCACATTTTGTCTTATTATAATATGTATTTATTTCAGGTTTGAGTTGTTCTCCTGTTGTATCATCAATGGTATTGTCATGATGTAAGCTAGACATCAGCAATACTATCTTGTTTTTCTTAGGCACGTGAGTTACAAGTGTAACATCTTTTTGAAAAGCAAATCGAGATGAGAAAACTTTAACGCTGCGAGTTTTAGTGAATACTATAGGGATTTGTCTTTTATTTTTGCGCAAGGTACCAACTGATGTCAAGTTATGTTCTTTGAGCAAATGCTGGACCAGTTCATAACTAGTGAACCAGTTATCAAAGGTTACATTTCTGTTTGTTCTGGTTATAGGCTGTACAATCCGATCAACAACATCAAAGGGCTTATTACTTTTGGAAAAAGGGCCTTCAGGCTGCTTTCCAGGATAAATCTCTAAGTTTTTGATATAAAAATTTCTTGCATCGACTAAAGCAAAGATTTTTATTCCGTACTTAGCGGGTTTGGATGGAATATATTGTCGAAATTTACACCTACCACGGAAAGCTACGAGCATTTCGTCAATTGTTAGACAATCACTTGGTATGTAAGTTTTTTTACAATTTGCTACTAAAGCTTCAAAAAAATCTCTAATTGCAGCCAGATTGTCTACTTGCATTCTTTGCTGACGGGTAGAAATATCGTCAAAGCTCAAAGAACTTTGAATAAAATGAAATCTCTGTAAAGACATTACAAGCCGGAAAATATCGACACCTGTGCCATCAGTAGCCCACAAATCGCTCAAATTTTGTCTGCCTGATCGGTAAAGACCAGCTAGATAAAGGAGGCCTATGAAAGCTTTCAATTCAATCATACTACATTCTTTTACATGGGTGTACTTAGATAAATTTGTACATGAATCAATTTTAGGTCTAATGCGCGCATTAGTGTGCATAAGTATTATTTGAAGCATATCCTCAGTGATGAAAAGATTCCAACTTTCCACTTCAGACACCACCGACTTTGCTTCTGGTGCTACCCCTGGCAATTGATGGATTATATTTTCTGCTCTGGTTCTGACATTTTGTCGAAAAGGCGTCTTGTACCAAATTGTACCGTCTTTGCCACGATATGTACCAGAAGAACACTCAAGGTTTGCGTTTGAACTGGCCGATTCAGATGTACAATGCTCTTCCGACAATCGATTTCTATCCGCAAGCGAAGACAGTGGAATGTCACCATCGTCAGAGATATCTTGCTCTGTGTCACTAGGATTACTAAGTTCACTCAAGTGATCTTCTTCTTCGCATATTTCCTGGTCTGACGAGGTAGAATCAGAGTCCGACTCTTGTAAAATTGAAAGAATGCGTTGTCGTTCTGCCTCTTCTCGATCCATTTTGAGATTAAAGTACCTCAAGTACCTATTAAAAACACAAAAAAGTAAGTAAATACCTACAAAAACACAAAAAAGTAAGTAAGTATTAGTACCTACAAAAAATAAAATACATTTAACTATAAATCATCTAATTTTATTGTAAAACACAACAAAAATACAAAAATGAAATGTTAAAAACACTGATAATTATTAAAATAATGTCTGCGTAAAATGTCTCGAAATTGTTACACTGACTGCGGGGATGGGTCTCACATACCTTATGCAACTTTGGGCCCCTGTTATTCCCGCTGCGGCCGCCGCACGACTAACGTGTTACCTGTGACGCATAGACGAACTCAAGAGCTCCAGCTATTGAGAAGTTTGGCAACGCCGCACGCATGGTAACTGAATTACAAGTGAAATAAAAAGTGACGGGTCTCACAGACCCAACCCCCATGACGCCGGGTTAAAATAAATAACTGCCCGTTACACTGTAAGTCGCGGGGCAGAAGGGCACGGGAGACGGGCAACTACCCGTTGGTCAGTTGTACCGCGGTAACCGAGCGGTGAACACGCGATCCGAGGCGTTCTTCTTTTATTTAAAAAATGACGAGTAAAAGGTTTCAGTTCTTGGCTTCATTAAAAGAAGATGCAATAAAGTGACAAAATTCTCACAGTAATGAAGAAAAAGACTCTTTATCAGAACGAAATTTATATGTGCCGTCAAGGCAAGGTAAGTTTTATTAGTCCAAACTTGTTTAAATTTATTATTATAGTTGGGATTCAATTGTTTTTATCTCGTATTGCAATTAATTCACATAAAAGAGTGAAATTCAATATTACAACATTGTTATCTTTTTATTTGCTGAAATCTCGATGTATAAGTATGTAACTACGTAGATACACGCTTATTCACTGTAATGCCTTTTTAATATAATATGTATCTAGCCAGTTACACATTTAGTATTTGGAATCCCGTTAGATAAAAAATGTATCTGGATAGTTAAACATTTAGTCGTTGGAATCATGTAAACTAGAAAAAAGTTAATTGGTAGTTACATACTTAAACATTGAAAATAGGTAAGAAATAAATCATTTAACTAACACTGGTTCTTTTTTACATCTAAGTACGATAATAATAGAAAACGTTATCTATTTGTAATAATATAATATAAATAAGATTATTTTGCTTACTTAGCTTAAATAATATTTAATTTGAATTTTTAGTTTCTTTTTCTCGCACTATTAACGTGAAACCTCAGTTTTGATTGTTTTGCTTTTGGCTTGAAATTTTTCAATACCTACACGCTTTGTTTTCCCTTACAGAGTCTCCGATACGTTTCTCCAAAGATTTCTCTGAAGAAGTCTTACAACAGCTCACGAGAATGGTTGAGGATGACGAAGAACAAAGTGGTACTGGGAACCAGCAAATAGACACTGAGTGTTTGACGACTGAACTCATGACAAAGCCATCTTCAGTACTATTGTCGAAAGATTGTAATTTTAATGACCCAACATTGCCGTATTCACCAGTTATACAAAATAGTAGTTCCGTTGCAACAAAAGATTTTTGCTTAGAGTCACCAAATTTTTCAACTGTAATTGCTCAGGAAATAGCTCAACTAGGCTGTAATAGCTCAACAATTCCTTCAACACCCATGAGTTTATCAGTTAGCTCACCTGTGCCATCAGAACAACAATCAACAGAATCCCCCCTATCTTTAAATGAAACAAAAAAGCGCCTAATTAACCAAAGAAAAGATAAAGGACGAAAAAGGCAGGTACATCGCGACCAGTGGATAGATGTTAAACGTAAGACAAACAAAAATTTAGGAAAAGAATACACAAGTAGGAATGGGAAAGTTAGGAGACAAAAAAAGATCGGATTGCCGTGTGGAGAAAAATGTAAATTAAAATGTTCACAAAAATTTACAGACTTTGATCGAAATTTACTATTCGCGGCGTTTTGGTCATTAGGTGAGCTAGTTCGGCATTGGGATTTTATAGCCAAATATTGTGATAAAATACCAAAACGTCGTATGACTACTGAGTCAGCATCCAGAAGATAATTCACTCTACGGTATTATTTGCCGGCAAAAGTCGGTAATAGCTCCGATGGAGATGAGTCGAAAATACAAGTTTGCAAGACCATGTTTTTAAGAACTTTAGGCATTAAACAAGGTATGGTCTACTCCGCTCTGAATAAACTGTCATTACAAGGTACTGTCATGCAGGATAAAAGAGGCCACCATGAGCACACAAAAAAAGTTACTGAGGAAATGATTGCGAGTGTGTGTGACCACGTAAACAGTTTTGTACCTGTAGAGTCGCATTATGTTCGAAAGCGAACAAAAAAACTATATTTAGACGGAAATCTTAATTTTGCTCGAATGTTCTTGCTATACAAAGAATGGGACGATCCTAAAGGTCAAACTAAGGTCAAAACTGTAAGACAATACCGAGATATAATAAATACACACATTAATTTGGGATTTCATGTTCCTAAAAAAGATCGTTGCGATGTTTGCCATGTGTATGAAAACTTGCCACGTCCTGTAACTGAAGAACAACTGGATCTCTATAGAACACACATGCGAAATAAAACTATTGCACGGGAGCTTAAGAATAAGGATAAAGAGTGTGCCAAAAATAGCAACGAAGTTATAACAGCAGTATACGATTTTCAAAAGGTGCATGGCATGCCATATGCTGAAACAAGTATTCTTTATAATAAAAGAAAGTTAACGGTATATAACTTCACAATATATGAAATGGGAAGTAAAGTTGCTAAGTGCTACGTTTGGGATGAAACTACAGCAAGACGAGGTGCGAATGAGGTTAGCAGTTGTTTGTATGACTTCATCAAGGAAAACCATCAAAAAGGCATAACACAATTTAATTTATGGTCTGATAATTGTGGCGGGCAGAACAGAAATCGGATTGTTTTTGCCACCTATTTGAGGGCCTCAAGGGATTTTAATGTATCCATTACCCATAAGTATCTTGAAAAAGGGCATACACAGAACGAGGGCGACTCCGTCCATGCCCTCGTAGAACGAACGGCCAAGAATAGAACGGTATATACGCCTGAACAATGGTATGCCCTCATTAGATGGGCGAAGCAAGATGGAAATCCGTATATTGTAAAAGAAATGACCACCAGCGATTTTATTGATTTTAAAAACTTGCTTCCTGGATGTAATTGGACAACTAATACAGACAATGAACGAGTTTTATGGTCTCAAGTAAGGCAATTACAAATATTGCCAGAATCACTCAATATTTCATACAAAACTGACTTTTGTGAGCACGAATTTAAGTCTATTATTATAATTAACCCTCCCAAAACCAGAGTTAAAAACCGTATTAGATTAGATAACAGTCAAGTTCCAACACTGCTTACAAGGAAACTAACTTTCTCGTATACGAGAAAGTTACCAATACCCAAAGCAAAATTGAAGGATTTAAATGATTTATGTAAAAGTAACGTCATTCCTTCCATTTATCACAATTTCTACATGAATCTGATTGGGGAAGATGAAGATTATGAGCATGAAATAGACGACGAAACAGAATAGGTTTAAACAAAGTAATTGTTATATTAGTTGATTGTTTAAAAAATAAATAGAGTTATATATAACGCATAAAACCCTGCAATAAAAATTGTATAATGATCTCACTATATATAGGTTGTTCAATTATTTGTTTTAAGCCCAGTGCTAATTTTTTGAAATTTATAAAAATATTTTACTATTTTTAAGAGGCAAAGTTTTTCACAAATACGTACGTAACTATTTGAGCAACCGGTAACTTTAAATTCAGTTTAAAGTTACCAGTACCGGTACCGGTTGCTCAAATAGTTACGTCATATTTTTCTTTATTGAGAAGTAAAAATTGGAATAAATCACTATATTTTATAAGTGCTTGATTCGTGAAAAATTCACGCATTTTATTAATAAGAAGATTTTTTTTATTTTGGAATATAACATTTTATTTGTGTTTACTTTTTTACTTTAATATATAATAATTGTAGTTCTATTACTCTCGAAGACAAAGATAATTTAAATTATTAAGTCTTTGTTGCGTTGAGTAATACTGAAGCCTATTAAAAAAAGACTGATGATTTTGTATGTATAAGATTTTTAATAAGATCTCGTTTTGTGGCCTAAACCTTAATGATAATTGTTTAATATTTTTATAAAATAATAAATAAATTCTTTCATTGAATCAATGCTTTTCATTAAATTTAGTTCAGTACAGTGCCCCATTCCTAGGATAGGTCACTGAAATGGGTTTATGAAATCACTTAAATGGCCACCAACAAAGCATGAAAATATAATCATTATTTATTTACACGTATAACAATCGTCATTGTATTCGAATTATAAGATCTGTTACAGTTACACAATATATTTCATATTTTTATGCCCAGTTTAGCTATGTATCTGGCAGTCGCATAACTTAAATTTAAGAATATTCCAATGTTAAAATATGTATTGGGTACATACACAATTTGATAATATTTTCGGAACAACGTGTAAGTATGTATGTGCCAAAACACACAAACCTATACATTTACCAATATAATTTTATTGCCTATGTTAACTTCACATCAACTTAAAGGAACTTCTCAAATTTCAGGTTAAAAGTCTTTATAATTGCTAAGATATGACGATTTAAATTTTTCCGAACCTTTAAAACGCTCTCCTGTAAAATTTGATTTTTAACCGACTTCCCAAAAAAGGAGGCGGTTATACGTTCAGCTGTATATATTTTATTTTTTTTTATTTTTTTTGTATGTTCAACGATTACTCCGCCGCCTGTGGACCGATTTTCAAAATTTTTTCTGTGATGTATAGGGTGTAATCCCAAATTGGTCCTTTTGATATCAAAGTGGTGACCTGATGATGGGATCCATGAGGAATCGAGGGAACTCCTCGAAATTTATATGGACACATATAGTGATTTTGACTTTTTCTGAAGTAGTTCAAGTATATGCTACCAAAAAGTAAGATTTTGCTCCAAGGTTTACCCTGGATCCAAAAGTACAGAACAGAACTCCTGGCTCCTTATAGATACATGTTTGGGGATTTCGGCGTTGTTTAAAGAACTGCAAGCATATGCCACCCTGTCAGTTAGAGTAATCATCATCATCATCACCACTATCACACCATACATCGTCAGATTATGATGATATAAAAGGTATTTCTCATAGTATTTTACACTAACACGGATATCTTTGAACATTACTCTGTCGTTTATGGACCTATTTGCAAAATTATTTTGTTGTTGTAAAGGGTTTAGTTCGAAATTGGTCCTTTAGGAACTAAAGTGGGAACCTGATGATGCGATCCATGAGGAATTGAGGGAACTCCTCGAAATTTATATCCGCACATATAGTGATTTTGACTTTTACTGAAGTAACACAAGCATATGCTACCAAAAAATAAGATGTTGTACCAAGGTATACCCTGAATCCAAAAGCACTGTATAGAACTCCTCAGTATTTAAAGATATGCGTTTGGAAATTTCGGCATTGTTTAATGAACTGCAAGCATATGCCACTTTATAACTTACAGTAATCATCATCATCATCTTAATAGCAATACCTTATGGAAGCTTGGCGCGTATTCAATTATACATTCGATCGTTTAGTTTAGACGTTCTTAAGACGTATTAATAATAACTTAAGAAAATATATCTCTAAAAAGGGTGAAATTATTATTTTTAAACAAAAAATGAAACCGACTTCCAAAGTTAAAATACACAAAAAAGTATGAAATAAAACTTAATCTCTAAATAATTCCCCTTTCAAATTCGGCTAAAATTTTTACTATTTCTCTACTCAATCTTATTAATTTTGAAGTCGGTACCAGCAAATATGAACGTAAGTTCTATAAAATATTGTAGAATATTGTTTGGGCTGGTACCGATTTCAAAATTAAGAAGATTGAGTAGAGAAATAGTAAAAATTTTAGCCGAATTTGAAAGGGGAATTATTTAGAGATTAAGTTTTATTTCATACTTTTTTGTGTATTTTAACTTTGGAAGTCGGTTTCATTTTTTGTTTATTGCACATGCACAGTTATACGTAGGGTGTGTCGGTCTATGCCTTAAAACCTATAACGTAGGTTCTCCTAAGAAACCACAAGGAACCTGAAATAAGTTCCTGTTAGTAAGGTAGTAGTAAAAAATATTTTAAATAATAAAATAACTAGATATTGCCCGCGATTTCGTGTTAATCCAGAGTCTAAATTTTATCACAATCCGTTCAGTAGTTATTGATTGAAATACTAACGTCTATACACACAAACTTTCCCGATTATAATCTTAATGATATCCTTCAATCATCTGTCATTTGTTATTCCGTATTTAATACTCATATTACATAAAAAGTTAAATAAGCAATGTGAAAGTATTTTGTTCAAAGTACTTAAGCCCCCAGGCTTTTGCGCTTAGTAAGGAAATTTCTTACTCTATGCCGCTAGAATAACTATGTATGTATTTGCGTTGCGTTTTTTGCAGTCTTTCATGATTACTAAGGAATGGAACCTGAACCGCAATTCTTATCTTTAAAGTAGACTTTCATTTTACTTTGATTGTATTTTAAGTAAAGCAATACGTTATCATAAACTGATTTTGTGAAGTTGGGACCAATCAGAACGCATTTCAAGTTGGTTTAACGTTTACGAGAATACCGGTTTGGCAGTTTTGGCATATCGGGACTTGAATGTAATTGAATTATTGCAGGTTTTATTAAACAGAATCGACCCTTTGGGACCACCCTCCAATAGCATTTATTTTAATATAAATATTATAATATCGTCATTTCAATTTCAACAACAATTGGGCAAAAATTAACCCTAATCAAACCATTTGGGTCCTAACAAGCAAGGCTGAAGGTTGGAAGGAAGTGGGGCTCCACAAAATGCTGAGTGCTGACGCGGTATCTAATTGAAGAAAAATCCTAAGAAATAAAAAGCACTCCAAACGGACAGCAGTTATAACAAAGCTGCCTAGCATAAATTTAAAATACTAATCTAACAACAGATTATATCTTTTTGCTATTGGTGGTCCCAATCTGACCATTCGCCTTTGCTTCAAATAGTCTAAAAAGAAATACCTACTGCAATATGGTAAATAATATATACCTAATATATACCTTCGATATAATTTTCCTAGCTCACAAGTCAGAACTAACCGTGTCCTAATTTATTACTTTCATAATTATTAAGCAGCCTTACATTGTCGGGGCAACGAGCTGGCATTTGTGAGGCTAATTAGACTGCGCCGCAACTTTCTATCCACTTCCACTATTTATAGTTATTTAGCTTAATATATAATTATTTTATGAGCCCAGGTGGATTCGGTCGCTGTGAAAATCTTGTTCCCTTATTATATCTAAGCTCAGGAAATATTGTAGCCTTTGCAATTGGGAATTTGGTCATTTAGGTATGTAACCTTGAAATCTCAGTCAAATAATGTTCTAATAACTAGGTGCATAATGATTTAAGGATTTATTTGAATGCCGTGCCATAAATGTTGCCATCGAAAACATGAAATCAATTAATGGTAAGAAAATTGATCCGTGCCGTTTGAGGCAATGGTTCTAATGGGCTGGTTCTACTGGAAAGATCACCACGACATCACTGAAAAGCAGCGTACCTAAATAACGTTTCGTTGTGTTTCCTTGAGCAAGTGCGGGTAGCGAAAGCTCTAGGTGGTGAGGATCCAAAAGATAGGGAACGCACTTGTAACTCTTTCGGTGTTGCGGTTGTCCACAAGCAGACAGGAAATACATATGTTATTTTGCTGATCAACTTATCTTACTACTACTACTACTACTACAACTACTATTATAAATGTACAAGTTTGTGAGGATGGCCATCCATCTCAAAAATCCGTATTTTTGTTAGTTTTTCACGCAAAAACTACTGGGCGGATAACGATGAAATTTGGTATGTTAGTAAGAAAGAAAGAAAGAAAAATATTTATTTTCATAATATACAAAAAGACACAAGTAGCAGAAAAAAACAAAAAATAGTAGTTTAAGCTTTAGAGCTAACATATAGGCCTATTTTCATCCGGGAACAGTAGGTACAGTGTTCCCTGGGATACTTTATTTACGCGGACTAAGCCGTGGCCATAAGCTAGTTTTCTATAAAAAAAAATGCCGACTAGTGCTGATAATGATGTGTGTAAACTGTAATACAATATCTTTACGTTCACTTAGCGAGTTACGTTCGTATGTGACGCTATTTGGCGAGGTGTTTAAACGCAGTCTAGACTGAGGATGGTTTACTGACGTTTTAATGCTGTTACTTGTCGCCTCCAATACGAGGCGCGGCCGCTACATTGAAAAACTTAAAAGCATTAAAAAGTGGAGACTGAAAAAATTTTGTGCATCGTCTAAATATTTTTGTGTTAGTACACTTACTGTTCTGGCATAGAAAAGTGTTTATAAAACCGTTTAATAGTATATTTTTCATATTGTAGAGTCAAATGTCTAACGCCCAAAATTAATAATAAATCAATATCATTTTAGCTTTCTGAGATCAACATTTCAACGATCCTAGGTTTAACTTAACGTCAATTTACGTCAATTTTTGTTTGTGAATCTAAGATTAAAGTCAATCTAAGATTTTAGATATTATTACGTTATTAATTTTGGGCGTTAGCCATCCTGTAGAGCTCGTAGTAAATTACCTATTTCAATAACTAGAGATTACACAAGTCAGCTTGCAGCCAGAGTTTCTGAAGTTTGCTACAAAACTGATAAATTCTGTTGAGCTTCACTAAAATTACCTCTATGTTCTAAGAAACGTTTTTAACAATTTCAGTTTGAAATATAGTTATTAGCCAGTAACTAGACTAGATACCAAGTGTATTTAGTCCCAACAAATCACAACAATACTGTTTAACGGGTACAAAGTATAAAATAGTGCGGAAAATATCTTGAAAGGTTGCGGTAGATTGCGGCGCGAGGGTAGGTCGTAAAAATAATTTAGTGCCAAGACGTCGGCGCGGAGTCATTAGTGTATACTTGCACAGCCATCTGACGGCGAACGACGTCGCTTACTACAATGTTGTTTAAATAAAATGTAAAATAAAATATATAAAATAATAAAATTTATTATAATGAAATAAGTTTAACTTTTTAAATATTATTTTAGGCGAAATGCCTATAACTGCGGTTCATAGACTTACCTACAGCTGGAGGGTGGAATATAGAATAAAATGTTTATTTGCATATAGTATTTGTTTTTTAATTACATTATTGTTGGCTGCTCTCATACCTATCAATAGCGATAGTTGGAGCACTACAGGTCTAAGGCTCGGACTATATGATCCGGAATCTGAAACGCCGGAGAAAATTCAGAGCACTGAAAAAAACTCAGCTATACAATAGTTTTTTTTTATATATTTATTTATGGCGTCGGCTTATAACCATTTGCCAGTGTCAAGTATATTTTCGATACCGTATTTCTAAATCGTCAAGTCCAAAGTCTAGTCAAAGTCCAAATAAATAGTCACGGTAGTCACTCAGTCAAGTCAGTCGATTCAGTAAAGTGATGGACGCTTTATTGAAACTTCCTAGGGAGTTTAGGCGGGAAACCCAATTTAGCACGCATTTTATAGTTATATCACTTTTCCACACAAGTGCACGTCAACGAATAATTTAATGGTTAATATTCCACCAATATTGCACATTGAAAACCGAAATAACACGAATTTAGAAAAATAACACAGAAGTCAGAAACACAACATTGCTGATTGACGTTCCCGCGAAACTCCTACAATAGAGTTGAAAACCGAACACACGAGCGTCAAATCAAATGTCAATGTCAAATTTAACAACTCGGCACTTCGAATTTCAGCTCTATTGTATTTTCGCAGAGTTATTTTTTCAGTGCTCTGAATTTTCCTGGGCCTGCTGGATTCCGGATCATATAGTCCGTGACTAAAACGGCCACATTAAGTGAATCATTCTATAAAATATCTTCGACCACTTAGGGATAAAGCAGTGGTCCAAGAGAAAATTTAAATTTAATGCGAATGACGCAAATGATCAAATTTTAAATTAAAAAAACATTGCTATAATAAAGATTTTTCATAAAAAATATCCTCAATTTTTCATAATATTTTGTCATTCCGTCATAATATAATATTTATATGAGTTTCGTCTTGAAAAATATATTCCGAGTATCAAGCAAGCTGAAAATATATTTGTCGCATACTAAAATATGGATCTATCCATATACTTTGACAGTTTATTATAAGACTGGCACTTTTTTAACTACAAAAATAAAGTAAAAAATAATACTGTTCTAAAAAATAAATATTAGAATAACAAATGAACACCCGTCGCAAAAATGGTAAAGCGGCTAAATATCAAAATAGGGGATCGGACTACATCTGAAATATGTAGTTTCGTTAATATATTCAGAAATATTGAGGCATTACTACTTGGTAAATGTAAAAAAATATATTATTTTATAATATGTAGTTTACTAATTAAATACATTTAAAAACTAACAAATTTTTTTTTGCGAAATTGGTAAACAAAACCTACATCATTAGTTTACTCACATCATATACAAAAACATTCATTATGGTAAGTATGAAAATATATTTATAAATATCGGAGATATTTACGAATATATTTCGGCGGCCATATACTTCATATACTACTTCATATACTATAACCTACAAGTGACGTCATTTGTAGGTCGACTTTAGTATGGAGCGTTTTTAGGAGGCTCGCGAAATTTTTTATACAAATTGCTGTACCTTTGAAAATATTGACTTTTGATATACGGTTTCTTCTGAGAAGTTACTCATATTTAAGAGTACTATTCATTTATGCAATAAAAAAAAATAGTCCGATTGCCTATTGTAAGATATTTTAACGTAATAATCAACGGAGTTATGTAGCTTAAAATACGTAATTTTTGAATATAAACAGCCTCCGTGGTCTAGTGGTTAGAGCATTGGCTTTCGACTCGGAGGTAGAGGGTTCGATTCCATTGGAATAACAAAAAATGTTGTTTCCAAGTTTAGTTAGGACAGTGCAGGCTGATCACCTGATTGTTAGACAAGAAAGATGATCCATGCGTAGGATGGGCATGTAAAAAGTCGGACCTGCACCCTGATCTCTCGCCAGTCGTGTCGGTCATCCCTCCCACTGATTATGGGAGTAAAGGAAGAGAGAGTGCTTTTGTGTACTGCGCACATACTTGGGCACTATAAAAATTACTCCTGCGTAACTGGCCCGGTTTCAGGCCACCGTCACCGAAATCGGTGAGTTATTTTATTTATAATATTTGATAAACATCTTACACAAAATAATGTCCATAGTTTAATCTATTAATGCTTTAATCCCAAGGCTTAAATGCAAATATTATCAAAGGTAATTAATTGTGCAAAGAGCTCAATATATAAGCACAATGACGATGAACAAATAACTACGATATATGAAACGGCCGCAGTCACGGATTCGACATTTATCTCGCTAAGCGCTAAGATGACCGTTACAAGCGCTAAGCTGGCTAAGTCCGCTCAGAGGTTTATTCTGAGCGTTCCCTCAAGTGTTATTTACTGATACCGCTTATATAACCACTTAGTGTTAACACCTTAACTTTTTCTGATGCTATTCTCGCTGTGGGAATACGAATTGATGTTATGTAGTTTGTCTATTACGATTAGATTAGGGATTATACCTGTAATTAATTATACATGAATACTGCTGAAATATAAGTTTACAAAGTCGTACGACTGTTGTAAGGGGCGTTTTCACAAGATACAAAAGTGCTCTAAACAACCGTAGTTTATTTGAAAATATTGATTTTTGTGTACAGTATCTTTTGTAATCATTCTTATTTTTCTTTGACATACTTGTATTAGTTGCTACGAAATGTAAAGTCACATGTAGAAAATTTCTACAGGTGATTTCCAACTTTTCCAACGCCGCTGTTAATGATAATCGCATAACAGCGGCTGATAGCGCCATTAATAACATTGTAGGACAATATGTTGTTCATTCCTATTAGTTAAGAAAAGAGCAGAATCGTGTTCACGTGTAAATATCGACTTCAACCGCGTCTGCAGTCGATGCGGTCACTTATTTTGTGTTTAAAAATATTTTGTGAGTAGTGCAAACGAAAAAGTGTAGAAATTGGTCAAGCAGGAACTTTGCTGATATTGTACATAGATTTCTATGGATGGTGATTGTAGAACACACTGTAACTATCAGTATTTCTAAATTATTCATGTATCTTTTTTTGTGTCATCACTATAATATACCATTTCTGTCCAAAACACAGACTGTGCACAGATTATAAAGATCAAATCTTTTTCAAAGTGTCTGTGAAACCTTCATTAATTGATAGTTTATATTTATACTATCTAATCGATAGTATAGATATTGACAACTATGTAAGTGTAATTTATAAATGATGTATTCATTATACATTATTATAAAAAAAATGGTGCAGTTCACTCCTCCTCAATATAAACCTTAACCTTAACTAAATTTCATACTCCTCCGTCCGCATAAAATTTTCGTAAAACGGAGTACAAAGTTTTTGCTTCACTTAAATTATATAAAAATACATGATAAGCATATTATGATGGAGTTCTATATTAATTTTAATTTTAACATAATTAATTTTTAATATTAATTTTAACATAATTAATTTGACGACCTCCGTGGCTCAGTGGTGAGCGCAGTGGCGCTTTAGCCGGAGGTCGCGGGTTAGAATCCCGCCAGGAAACAAAAAAGTTTTCTGTGTTCCTGGGTCATGGATGTGTATTAAATATGTGTATAATATAATAAAAATCTTAAATATAAGTATAGTATAAAAAGTATTAAATATATTTCCGTTGTCTGGTAGCCGTAATACAAGTTCTTCGGATACTTACCACGGGGCCAGACTGACGTGGAGTGAAGCGTCCATAGATATTATTATAATTAATATTATATCTAATATTGCAATAAGATTATAGTCCAAGAACATCTTAATAGTAAAGCGGAATAAAGCTATTTTAATAACACAAAGTTATAGAGTGATTAACGTTTTAATTTTGAGGCTAATCTAGTAACTTTTATGGACAATAACATCATAACAGCACACAAAGCCGTATGCTAAAGTGACTTAAGTTGCAATAAAAAACGTAATATAATGTTGTAAGTTGTAAATAGAAAAGTTCTGGAACTACCAATATCACAGTATATCACAGTTTATATCCATTCTTGTAATACGAAGTAATTTTCTTTGTTTATTCGCGTATTAGTTTTATGATTTACGTTTTAGTGTTGTTTGTGGTACTCGCCAGGTTCACACATGCTAGTCTAGACGCCGAAATATGTCGTTGTATTAATAAAAATTCTTTCTCGTTATATCTCGCCTTGATTGAAGAAAAACGTAGTACCTACAGGTGTTTTATTAGAAAACACTTTTATTACTCAGACATTACGTTTTCTTTTTATTTTATTATTGCGATATTATATTAGAAAATTTATATTTAAAGCGCGTTTCACACCACTCATCTAAAATGTGTTCAAAGTTTGATTGCTGTGTAACTATTATAATTTAGAAGAATAGTTAACATTAAAACCAAATACTTGCAGAATAGATTAAACAATAATCATGCACATTATGACTCTTATCTAAAACTAGATGTTGCACTTTTCACGCGGCTTCGTGCGCGCAGAAGGAAATCCCGCAGTAACCGTACATTTTGAAAAAGTAGCCTTCCCTGCGGTCTAATCTATATCTGTACCAAATTTCATCAAAATCGATCGAATAGTTTCGAAGCATATTCAATGCAAACACACAAACAAATTTTTCCTCTTTATTATATTAGTGTAGATGATTTTATTTAATGTAGATACTAAATCGAAATAAATAAATAATAATCAGTATCAGTGCAATGAAGTAATATTTTACTGAATATTATGAAACAATAATAAAATAATGGAATTTATTATTTATTGACGAGTCGTTACAACTTCATAAAAAATCGGATTACCGATTCCATCTTTATTATCTAGAGTGGGAGGGTAATTGAAAAAAGACCTACCTGCTCATCTTACTAACAATGATGTAATAAAAGGAGTTTATTTGAACAATAACCAATTTGAGAAGAAAAATACCGCCCTCGGCGTAGCCACTGACATAAATAAATCATTATTTTTCCATGCGATAGAGGCTTAACGTTCTTTTAAAAACGAATTTTCATTGTAACGCATCACAAAAGAAAAAGCTGGGATATTTACGCAGCTTTGTTAAAAATTAATTTGATACCTTTCTTTTTAAAATTCCCTCAAGATATTTTACAATCAATGTCATGTAGTCTACGAATTTAATTCTATAGAGACTGTTTAAATAATTTAGTACGACAGTAAAGTCATAACATGTAATTGTATTAGAAGGTCATTGCATGTAATAATTAGATTTTTATTTTCTAGAACATTTATTTTGAAAGGATCAGAATGAGGGAGTTTACCAAAAACTTTTTTATCTATACTAATATTATAAAACTGAAGAGTTTGTTTCATTGTTTGAACGCGCTAATCTCAGGAAGTACTGTTTCAAAATCGTACGCTGCGGAAACGATTAAAGTTTCGGTAAAATTATGTATGAAAGAATTGTTCCCCTTTAAAATTTCTAATAAAAACTCCACGACTGTGTATGTCTATCTTTAAAGGTTGGCTCCCAATAACCTTTTTATGCTAACCAAATTTGTTCTAAAATTAAGCATTATTTGTGAGGGTGTTTTCATAAAGAAGATATTAATCCTTATCCAAGTAAATACGTTATTCATTACAAGTATTTAATTTAGAAGAAATTTGCCGTTTACATCATTTGATTTCAATGAGTATTTTAGAAGATATCGCAGTAGTAAATTAATAATCAAATGCGCAATATGTACGGCGCGCGGCAGGCAGTCGTGAGGGAGAAGCGCTTCTCCTTCTACGTAAATGAAGTCGTGGGTAAATTTTAGCGATATCCCATAGTAAATGTTCCACGCGCACGAAGTCGCGAGCAAAAGCTAGTATCTATTATAAAGCTGAAGAGTTTATTTGTTTGAACGCACTAATCTCAGGAACTACTGGTTCGAATTGAAAAATTATTTTTGTGTTGGATAGTTCATTTATCGAGGAAGGCTTTAGGCTATATAACATCACGCTGCGACCAAAAGGAGCGAAGAATCAGTGGAAAATGTGGAAAAAACGGAGAAAGTTATTCATCTTTAAGGGCTTCCGTTGTTTGTTTGAACGCACTTATCCCAGGAACTGCTAGATCGAATTGAAAAATATTGTTTGCGTTGGATAGTCCATTTGTTGAGAAAAGTTTTAAGCTATACAACATTACGCTGCGACCAATAGGAGCGAAGCATCAGTGAAAAATGTTGCAAAAGCAGGAAAAATTATTCATATTTGAGCCCTCAAATACTTATACGAAAGCCCTTTCGTTGCGTGCGCTGCGTTAACGGTTCAAGTTACCCAAAAAATATACACCTATATGAAAGAATTATTCCTCTTTAAATGATCGAAAAAAATATCCACGACAGTATATGTATATCTTTTAAGATTGACTCACTATAACGTTTTTATTAGTAATCAAATTTGGTCGAAATTAATGCATTATTGCGCCATCAGTTGACGCGGACAAAGTCGCGGGCAACAGCTAGTAAATTACAAAAATTAGCTAATGACAAAATGTCTAGTAAAATAAAACAAACATGTGAAATAATTAGTAAAATATCTCTAGAAATAAAGTTGAAATTGTGAAGTTGCAATTTATACAAAATTAAACCTTATTCGTTACGATAGAAGATACATGTTTCATTGTAAAAGTTCGAATGTCAGGTTGCTCGACTCTGCACAGAGCATGTGCACTGATATGACCGATGACATAATTATGAAACGTGTGTCTTTTTGTGTAGTGAATAAAGTTCAATTTTGCATAGCTATGATAAAAATGCAGCACCGCGTAGCGTCGCGTATCGTCGCGGTGTGAACTGACCCTTACTCATAAGTTTTCGTGTTCGGTGTTGGTGTGTAACTTATTTTGCCAACTTCCGTGAAAGATAAAAGAGTACTCAAGTAAACTGTGAAATGATTACTGTTATCGTCGTCATTTACACTAAAAGGATATTTTCCACCTACAATATGAGTTAAGATTTCTTCGCTAACAGATAGCCATTAATAACGCATATATAAAAAAAATAAAAATGGCAGCAATTTTATACAGAAATATCTTTATTTCTTGTAACTACACAACAAACGTGCAAACGGACGACTCACAAAAGCTTCGCTCGCTGTCGCTACACAATTTCCAATCATCAGCGGCAAGGGCAACGCACCGCGGGAAAATGTATGGAGAAGCAAGTTAGCTGAACGTATATTTGCAGTTTGAGCTAAGCCCAGGGCCAAGGTGCTCGTGGATATTATTTTAAGGTGTTTTAAACTTAGGCTACATTCTATGCTAATGATTGAAAAATCACGATCAACTTTTAACGTGCCGAGGTTACAGTATTCTAAGGCACTATGCTCAAAAAAAATCTTGGTACGATTATTATACATTGAAATTATATCTTCTTCTCCTATATATAAAAATGGATTGCAATTCAAATGTCTCGCTAAAACTCGAGAACGGATAGAACGATTTGGCTTATTATGGTCTTCTGGTGGTCCAATATACTTAAACTTTTGCACTGGAACACCAAGGCTAAGGGCTCGACTAAATAGCATGGCTTTTTTCCAACTTCTAAAACATTAACATATCAACATTTTGAATTGCCTGAAACAAATTTTTAGTAAAAAAATCACTAATAAAAATTTGTTTAAATATTGACTCTTGATTTGTATAGTATCGTGTTGGGGTACAATAGGAGAAGTATAGCTGCTCTAAATTTGCTAGTAGCTCTCCAGCTAAAACTAAAATATTTATAAAAAAAATACTTTGAAAGACATTTCAAAGGCTTCCCTATGAAGGAGAACCAGCCTTCGTTACTGTTAAAGATAGCTTTACCGTTACTTGGATAAGGCACATTAATATACAAATTAAAACGTTGCATATTTATCTTCAAAGTTCCTTATCGAGGTACCTACTTATAGCTCCAATTACAGGCTTTGTTGGACAAGTTTAACCCTCGGCTCTGCCGCCTTATGAGCTTTTATCTCTCATCAAATAAACGATCACGAATCTTGAACTCTGGGGATAATTATAAGAATTTCCACGTGACTTTCACGATGATTATAACTTAATCTATTGTCAATAAGTTAAGAAATGAAGCTATATAGCATATGACGATCTCTGTGGCTTAATAGTTGAGCGTGTTGGTGCTCAAGCCGTGGGTCGCGGGTTCGAATTCCGCCGAAGGAACAAAAAGTTGTTTCGTGTTCCTGGGTCATGTATGTTTTTAATACACATTCATGACCCAGGAAAATATGTGTATAATTTAATAAAAATCCTAATTATGTGTATAGTAAGACATATTCCATTGTCTGGTACCCGTAACACAAGTAGTTCTTCGAGAACGTACCACGGGACCAGATTGATGAGGTGTGACGTGTCCAAAGATATTATATATTATATTATTATACCGCTTCTTCTGGTCTTTACTTGAAGTTCAAAACATTTTAGTCGTAAGCTTAATATTCTGATCACATACACGATCAAGTATAATATAATATGATTTTTTAAACCTTCAATAACGATAATTATAATGAATATAATAGCTCCCCACACCGATTTCTGTGATTGGTGGCCGGTTTCATTGAAAACCAGGCCAGCTACGCAGGAGTTATTTTTATAGTGCCCAAGTGTGTGCGCAGTACACAAGAGCACTCTCTTTTCCTTTTACTCTCATAACCCAGTGGGACGGAAGACCGACACGACTGGTGAGAGATCAGGCGCAGGACCGACTTTTTACATGCCCATCCGACGCATGGATCATCTTTCTTATCAGACAATCAGGTGATCAAACTTGGAAACAATATATTTTTTTTTTTGTTCCAATGCGGGAATCGCACCCACGACCTCCGAGTCGAGAGCCAAGCTCTAAACTACTAGACCACGGAGGCTGTTATTAATTATTATAATGAATCTTACTATAGTGACGGGATAAGTTTACAAGGCAAAAAAGATTTTAGTGAATCTTCATTTTTACTCTCAGATTTTCGCAGTCTATATGTAGGTATGACGTATGTACACTATGTATGTAATTATTATTTTTAAATAAAAAATTAAACCGACTTCCAAAGTAAAAATACACAAAAAAGTATGAAATAAAACTTATTTTCTAAGTAAGTCCCCTTTTATTTTGGCTAAAATTTTAACTATTTCTCTACTCAATCTTCTTAATTTTGCAGTTGATACCAGCCCAAACAGTATTCTATAATATTTTATAGAACTCACGTTCAAATTTGCTGGTACCGACTTCAAAATTATGAAGATTGAGTAGAGAAATAGTTACAATTTTAGCCGAATTTAAAATGGGACTTATTTAGAAAATAAGTTTTATTTCATACTTTTTTGTGTATTTTTACTTTGGAAGTCGGTTTAATTTTTTATTTAAAAATAATAATTTCACCCTTTTTAGAGATATATTTTGTTAAATTATTATGAATATATCATAAGAACGTTTAAAAAAACGATCGAATGTATAATTATTGTATAGGCGCTAAGATTCTATTAGGTATTGTAAATAAGATGATGATGATGATTATTGTAAGTTAGTGGTATATGCTTGTAGTTTTTTAAACAATGCCGAAATTTCCAAACGCGTATCTTTAAAGACTGATGAGTTCTGTTCAGTGCTTTTGGATCCAGGGTATACTTTGGTGCAAAATCTTATTTTTTGGTAGCATATACTTATGTTACTTCAGGAAAAGTCTAAAGCACTATATGTGTTCATATAAATTTCGAGGAATTCCCTCGATTCCTCATGGATCCCGTCATCAAGTTTCTACTTTAGTGACTACTAGCGACCCGCCCCGGCTTCGCACGGGTACAATACTGATACTAATACTGATATAATAGTAATATGTATGTTAGTCTATAAGGTATTTATATTATGGGCCTATGCCGTCCGAAATAAATGGTATTTAATTTAATTTAATTTAATTTATTACTACATAATGTCGCCCACTTCGCAACGGGCCGTATAGCAGAAATCGTAATATTTTAATTTCGCCATAACTTCAAAACCAAACGTCCAATTTTAATCATTCAAATACCAAATATTATCTACATAAACTGTACTTAGTGACAAAATAATTTATTTTGATAAGAATTAATAGCATGAGTAAAATAAACGCGTTTAA
The DNA here is from genome assembly GCA_905404095.1 of Glaucopsyche alexis. Taxonomy (NCBI): domain Eukaryota; kingdom Metazoa; phylum Arthropoda; class Insecta; order Lepidoptera; family Lycaenidae; genus Glaucopsyche; species Glaucopsyche alexis. The sequence goes on from FR990047.1 coordinate 14,171,412, forward strand.
ATGTAGTCAAAAAAAAAATCAAGATTTCTAAATAAAAAAATGGTTGTTGTGCCTCACTCGACATAGATAGGTATAGTCTGTCGCGGACTTTTTTGTAGATATTTATAAGATCTACAATTAATTAGAACATTACATGGTTCTATCTTTTATAGTTTAGGCAGCGTACGCAAAATAAGTAACTTTTCTGGTTGATTTTTTACACCTTGTGTCCGAAAAACCCAAATATCTTACGGAACCCTATTTTTTCCAAAATTAAATTTAGCCTATGTTACTCGTGGATAATGTAGCTTTCGAATGGTGAAAGAATTTTTGAAATCGGTCCAGTACTTTTTGAGCCTATTCATTACAAACAAACATACAAACAAAGTTTTCCTCTTTATAATATTAGTGTTGAAAAGACCAATTTCGAATTACACCCTTTACAACAACAAAAGAATTTTGCAAATAGGTCTATAAACGGCAGAGTGATGTTCAAAAATCTCCATGTTGGTGTAAAATACTATGAGAAGTACCTTTTATATGTGATGATGTATGGTGTGATGTTGGTGGTGATGATGATGATTACTCTAATTGACAAGGTGGCATATACTTGCAGTTCTTTAAACAACGCCGAAATCACCAAACATGTATCTAATAGGTTGGGGGAAAAGTCTTTTCGCATTATAGTATGTATGAACTTGTCATAAAATTATACCAATTGTATCTGGCTGATTTTGGTATCATTAAAAAGTTTTAATTTTACAGAAGACAATTCCAAATTCAAATTAGATAAATTTGAGATTTTCATTTGTTTTTCTTATTGTTAAAATGAGTGATTCTTATGAAGAATTTCGATACATTTTAAAATTTTATTACAAAAAAGGTAAAAATGCAACACAAGCCGCGAAAAAAATTTGTGATGTTTATGGACCTAATGCAGTATCTGTGAGAGTAGCGCAAATTTGGTTTAAGCGTTTTCAATCCGGAAATTTTGATATCAAAGATGCACGTCGCTCTGGTCGCCCTGTTACGGACAAAACTGTTGCCATTTTTGAAAAAGTGGAGCAAGATCGGCATATTAGTAGTTACGATGTAGCTGAAGAACTGGGGATTGACCACAAAACGGTTTTGGCGCATTTGAAAAAAGCTGGGTACACAAAAAAGCTCGATATTTGGGTGCCTCATGAGCTCACTGAAAAAAACCTAATGAACCGTGTACTCATTTGTGATTCTTTATTACGACGTAATGAAACCGAACCATTTTTGAAGAAGCTGATAACTGGTGATGAAAAGTGGATCACGTATGACAAGAACGTGCGAAAAAGATCGTGGTCAAAGGCCGGTCAGGCTTCACAGACTGTGGCGAAACCCGGGTTAACTCGCAACAAGGTGATGCTGTGTGTGTGGTGGGATTGGAGAGGCATTATTCATTATGAGCTGTTACCGCCAGGCAGGACCATCAATTCTGAACTGTACTGCGAACAACTGATGAGATTAAAGCAAGAAGTTGAGAGAAAGCGGCCGGAATTAATCAACAGAAGGGGTGTGGTTTTTCACCATGATAACGCTAGACCTCACACATCTTTAGCCACTCAGAAAAAATTACGGGAGTTTGGCTGGGAGGTGTTAATGCATCCGCCGTATAGTCCTGACCTTGCACCTTCAGATTTCCACCTGTTTCGGTCGCTGCAGAATTCCTTAGGCAGTGTCAGGTTGACATCACAAGAGGACTGCCAAAACCACTTGTCGCAGTTTTTTCATCAGAAGCCCCAAAAATTTTATAGCAATGGGATCATGTACCTACCAACAAGATGGCAAAAAGTTATCGAACAAAATGGCACCTATATACTTTAGTCACTTGTAAAAAACTTTATAAAAAAACCTTTTGAATTTTTATATAAAATGCGAAGAAACTTTTTCCCCTACCTAATATAAGGAGTCAGGAGTTCTGTTCTGTACTTTTGGTTCCAGGGTATACTTTGGAGTAAAATCTTACTTTTTGGTAGCATATGCTTGAACTACTTCAAAAAAAGTTAAAATCGCCATATGTTTCCATATAAATTTCGAGGAGTTCCCTCGATTCCTCATGGATCCCATCATCAGGTCACCACTTTTTTTAAAACGGGACCAACTTTACATCGAAAAAATAATTTTGAAAATTGGTCCACAGACGGCGAAAATACAAAAAATAAAATAAAAAATAATATATATATATACAGCCGAACGTATAACCGCCTCCTTTTTTTGGAAGTCGGTTAAAATAAAATATATGTATGTAAGTAGTTACTAGATACTTATTAACTTGAGTAAGAAACATAAATAGTTTTTACTGGAATGAAAAATAGTGTATAATTGCAGTTGCACGAAGGCAACTTTATTAGAGTACCTAATGCAACTCTAAATACAGGATTTAGAAGTTTTAAATTCACGGCGGAGGCTGCGCTCTGGTTTTATTAAATTTTTTAACAGAAAAAATATCATTTTAATACTTACAGAGAACGCAGTTTCTTAAAGTACGTTGTTGAAGATGTAATTTGTAGGAAACTAAAAAACTACGTTTCCAGTCGTATATAAGTTCATAAATCAGGACATTAACGTTATTTAAAGTAGTATACTTTAATGAAAAACGTTAGATTTAAATAGAGCTGTGGTCTTACAATTTTACACGTTATTTTTCGTTTTATTGTAATATTTACCGTGCCGATTGGTTAAATGGCAAGTTAACGGCGCCGTTTATTTGTTTGCTTTTTCATAATAATAATTATTAAAACGAAAAATTATGCGTAAACGTAAATTGTAAGGAGAAAATTTTATTTGACAATCTGTCGACATTTTATAATATTTCTAGTAATATTACAATCTAACGGCTTTTACAATTTTACGGTGACAAATATATTTAAATTTTGAGTAGCTATCCTAAAAATTCTTCGCCGTATCGCGTATATATTTTAAAAATTATTCGCTCGCGTTATCGTTTAGTTTCGGTGTCAATTGACTCTTAATCCTAATTAGATATAGATATTATTATGTAGGTACCTACAGATTTTTTTTGGTTAAGTGGTAGGTATATTTTTCAATTCAAATGATTCAAGCGATACAAATGAGAATAGGATAGAGGCGGCGCTATATTGTTTCGAATTTAGACTTTTATGACTTATGATAGTTAAATTTATGTTTAGTTATTTAATTACTATTATTACGTTTTTATTTAAATTCGATGCAAGACTATTAATATTTATATGCACCGAAGTTTTACTGAAATCGCACTTTTCAAGTGATATTTGACAGAAAATGGTTCCTATTCTCATTTGAAACGCGTTATATGATATGATTATTGCTTTTATTCAAAAAACACTTATTATTTGCTATTGTTTGTATAACCAATAAATATCCATAGCTTTTAACGACGAATAATTATCGTTTTAATAACTTATTTTTTCCAATTACGGAGTATTTTATTCAGTTTATATAATATATTTAGACTTTTTAGATATACCATACTGTTTAGACTAGGCCGTACTAGTTTATCCTGGAGTATGCGTATTAATATCAGGATCAACTAGTTTGGCCTAGGCTAAACTGGTTTATCCTATCGGGCTTAGGACAAATTAGTTTGGACTAGGATATACTAGTTAATCCTATCGCGTATAGGAAGAACCAGTTTAGCCTAGGCAAAACTAGTTTGTCCTAAAATCGGGTTTGGCCGGTAACATATATACTACTTATCGATAGTTACTGCAATCAGAAAACTTATTGGATTCAATCCTTGAAGGTGGGAACAGATCCAACGAAAAAACACGTATTGTTCCGTTAACTACGCGGTGTCGCGACGCTGAATAAAAAAAGAGTTCGAAATTTTCCAAAGAATAACATTATTTGCACAGCTGATGCGGACTCTACATTACTCACGGAACCCTCTCGAGTCAGGTGAAACAGGCAGCTGTCCAATGAGGACTAATTATTTTTTCACTTTTCGCCTCCGGTGCGGTAGTCCGGCACAGATGCTATAATTTCTTAACTTTTCTGGCATCTTTTTATTTTTATTTTAGTAGCAGTTAATACTTTATTATAATCATGTATGTTTATCTATTTAAATAAAAGGAGATGTCTCCACTGACTGACTGAATGACTGACGTATAGAAATTAGAAGCTCGCACAACCATACCCACTAATAGTAGAAACGTGAAATTTGGACAGTAGTTTTAATTTATAAATGTAGACGCGCACTAAGAAGGGATTTTGCAAATTTTCACCCTTATAGGGGTGAAACAGGGGTTGAAAGTTTGATGGAAAATCTTTAATTCTGCACCGATTTCTATAAAACTTGGGATTCATAAAATTAAACACGTGTTTCAGGGTTTGTTACACTACACCAACTGAGGGTGTAAAAGAAGGGTTGAAAGTTTGTATTATTTTTTTAATATGTTCCGATTTCCATTACATTTTATACAGATAAAAATTATTGATTACGTATTTTATAGAGTTTTGAAATTCATCCCCTGAAATAGCTGTTCGGATTATGTTGAATTTTGCCACACAGATAGTTATGACGTAGAAATTGGTCGGGTTTCCCCACATAATAACGGGGTTTTCCGTAATGCATACCCCACGGGGTGCAATGTTATGTTTATGGTGATCTACGCGGACGAAGTCTAGCGCTAAAGCTAGTTGTTTATACATGGAAAAAAAATGTTGAGTAGTTCTACGATAATAGAGAAGATTCATTTGTTTAAAATCAGCAAAATTCTTATATTTTCCGTGTGGTGCCGGAATAAGAATAGCACCTCCCCATATACCATCTCTTCCCGTGGGTGTCGTAAGAGGCGACTAAGGGAAACGACGATTTTTTTTGTTTTGATCGCAAAACGATTATATTATTTGTGCTATGTTTTCTTTAATTTTCCTGCAACTAACTTTGTGTCGGTGGGACTTAAATGACAATTATAAACAAGTTCTTAACATGTTCTAGATTTTCATTAAATATTTTATGGACACCTTGTTATACGATCCGGCCAAATGTGGATGACAAAACCGTAAAACGTTAACGATTTAATGATCAGATCAAATTAAGTTGCATGCCCACATCATGAAATGCGGCCATTTCATAAAATTATCGAGCATTTCATGAAGTGAGCAATACGATATGGCCGCGACATATACATACATTTCGTTACTCGTTGACGTTCGTCAATCTGTCTCATTTCATTTTTTTTAAATCTCTCTAGGTAAAAGGCAAAATAACTCTTATAAAGTCCAAACTTAAAAATTATATTAATTATAGATGTTGCCCGTGACATCGTGCGCGCAAAATGAAATCTCGCGGGAACCGTACATTTTGCCGCAATAAAAAGTAGCCTATGTCCTTCCCCGTCTCTACATCTGTGCCAAATTTCATTTAAATCGGTCTACTAGTTTCGGAGCCTATTCAATGCAAACAAACAAACAAACAAACTTTTCCTCTTTATTATATTATATTAGTAGAGGAGAAGGTGGTAATCTGGCCCCTGCATGTATTTTGACCCCCTTCAATATTTTGGTTTTTAAACAGTGTCATCTAGTTAAAAGCAGGTTAACTAGTAGATAACATGCCAAAATGATCATTTATACCCAAAGTCACCGCTAGATGGTATTTCATTTTTAGTTATTCAGGCAAGTTTTATTGAGTCCGAGCGAAAACTTTGCGTGTGCGTTTTTAAAATTCAATATTTGTATCTAAAAGTAATTCTGGATTCATCTGATGTATTAATTCAACGTGTTGGACGCCTGAGTCTTTGATTTTAAGGTAATTATCATTCACTAGTTGTTCAATAAAAAAAAATATTATGTTGTCGCAAAACGTCTCATTTTGGTATTATGACCCCCTAATATAGTATGTAATATGACCCCGGGGGTTATATTATATGTATGATGAATTATTTTTTTAGATGCCATGAAAGACCTTGACGTCAACTTCGATTAAAAAAAGGACAACCTGAGACCCCGAAAATATGAAACAAGCAGTTCAGGCCATCCGAAACAAACCCATGGGTTACAAGAAAGCCAGTAAAAGCTTTTACTGTTCCGAAGTCCACATCAAGAAACATCTTGTAAAGGATGCTAAGGAATCATTAGACTTGGCAGTGAAAAAAACCACTCCGAATCAAGTCTATCCTGCCACATAATTTAGAGAAAAGTTTATTAGACTATGTTCATGGAAGCCAAGTACCTATTATGGATAGACTAGGCAAGATATTCGGCGGTCTGCATACAGGATAGCCGTGAAACTGCTTACTCCAATGATCGTCGAGGTGAAGAGTGGATACAGTGCCAAAGCTGCCTTCTGTGGGCTCATAGCGCTTGCGCGGGCCCTGAAGGAGAGCATTATATCTGCGATTTTTGTCTTTATTGTTTCTTACATTTAATATGGCCCCCAGGGCCTCCTCATATCTCAATTCACATTTTCTCTACTTTTTCGAAAAAAAACGTTTTTTATAAAAAAATAATCGCTTTTCATCCAATTCAGACCCAGACACGAATAAATAGATTAATGCCTAATACCATCCTCATATTATCTCAATTCACATTTTCTCTACTTTTTCGAAAAAAACGTTTTAAAAAAATAATCGCTTTTCATCCAATACAGACCCAGACACGAATAAATAGATAAATGCCTAACATTTTAAGGTATATTGTTTATTAATAGACCTATTAAAAATTTCTTATAAGCTAAAAACTAAATGGGGGGCCACATTACCACCTTCTCCCTGTATAGATTATGAGCGAATTTCAACCATAGGGTAACCTCTAGTTACAATAAAATAATTAACAGTTTATTGTTAAGACTTAAATCGTAACCTTAACTTAAACCAAATTCTTAGTTTATCTCTAACAGAATATTAATCACAACTCACACATGATGAAGTAAGTCTAGTACTGTAAATTATTGTTCAGACCCTCCCTTTAGAAAATGGAAGCTGATACCCATCTTGTTTACATAAATCTTATCTTAAAGCTTCTCTTTTAGTATTTCTAAATAATATATATTCCATTATTTTAGTATCGGGCTGAATCTTTGAAAGTAAAATGGAATATTTCAATCGCTTAAATAAAAAGCCAAATGCCGCGTAACTTATTTCGTTCAAACGAATGATAGTGTTTGGTAACTATATGTTAAAAGGCATACATAAATATATGTTTACGGCGCAAAATACGTTCCACAGCGGGCGTTCGTTGATAAAGCGTTATTTATACACTTATAGAAGCTCACGGCTTCGGCGATAACAGTATACGTAAATTACACTATCACTACACCGATAGTACTGCTACTAGCTACTAGCTATCACTATGGGGGCGTTTTGTGCTTCAATTTGTCGCATTTAATTACAAGTTTGCTTTGCTCGGAGTTCTGATAAAAAAAGGATCCCAAAAAATTTGTCTGACTGGGATTCGAACCCTTTTCTGATTTTTTTAACAAAGCAAAAATTATACATACGCATTTGGTATGCGTATGTCTGAATTATACGTACTGCCAATCGGGTTCACATAGTAGAGTCGAAATTATTAATATATTGTTAAAATTATACATACGCATTTGGTATGCGGTGTATAATTTTTTTGTTCTAAATTATACATATCTACTGCCAATCGGATTCTCATAGTAGACTCGAAATTATTAATGTATTGTTGCAGACGAAAAAATCAACATAAATAGATTAAAATAGCGCAACTTCTCACTTTGAGTATCCAACTATATTGGATACTCAAAGACTTCTCAAGGATTCAGACCTAGCTAAATCGATTTTCGCCCCTCCCCCAAAAATCCCTGCATATCAAAATTTCATGGTAATACTTGCAGCCGATTTTGATAAACTGATTATGTATATTAAATACAAGATTGTCTCGTTTAAAGTATAAGATACTGTGATAATAATGTAAAATATATACAGAGATAAGGTGCGACTAAACAAAATATTGAAAAGCAAAATATTAAAATCCACCTAAGTATAATTTTCCTTTTCCTTCATTAGTTGGCTACTAACGGCAATGCAAGTGCATTCATGCATACAGAAATGAATTGAGGTGTGGCAACTTGAAAACAGGATAGTCTGGGAATGGGAATTCGTCTGAATATTCATGGCCAGGTCATCGGGAATTTGTCGGGTTACGGGTATGAAACACGTCGGCTCAAATATTAATCTCCAGACAGAACATAAATTTTACACGACATAACTACATGCGCCTACATTCTGAAGATAGACATCAAGGATATCTGAATCTATAGTGCGATTCAAATGAGAATAGGATCGAGTCGGCGCCATATTGTTTCGAATTTAGACTGTCATGAAAGTTAAATTTATGTTTATTTAATTGATTACTATTTAACGTTTTTATTTAAATTCGATGCATGACTATTATTATTTTTAAGCACATAAGTTTTTCTGAAAATCGCACTTTTCAAGTGATATTTGACAGAAAAAGGTCATTGACGTTCCTATTCTCATTTGAAACGCGTTATATTTTGTATATCATCTACAGTTAAATTACATCTATGGTTATTTACACGATCATATAATTAATTACGCTAAGTAAGGACTGTGAATTGTGATGCAAAACGCACTCAGAGGCTAGAAAATGCGCCACTACTTTACAATACATGGCCGTGCCTATGACACAGCCACACTCCATTACTTATATGCATTTTTATATAATACAATTTATTTCATCCGTTGACTTTCGTCAGCTAGATCCCTTGCCAAGCCTTACTTAACTTCCCATGGGTTATGAAAACGATAAACAGCCAATATGTCACGGGCTCATTGCGATCGTATGGAGGAAATCGCCCATAATGTCGTAACCCTAATGTCTACACTCTATCACTGGCTTCCTGTGCCTTCACTAGTAATGTTGTAATATGTGTTAATTTGTCAGATTATAGTCAGTAATAATTAAATCTTAATATAACAAATACCTAAATGTAGGTAATTAATTACTTTGCAAGTTTTATGTAGAGCAATCAGATAATATTTTACACAGAGGCATTCTTTTTTTTTGTATAGCAATCAGATAATATTTTCCTAGGGGAGAAATATAGGAATTATTATTAATTCTGAAAAATTTTATACCTACGCCTACGATCTCTAGCGCCCGACAAAAATGAAATTACACTTTTAGTCTTTCCCATCAGGCAATACAAAATAATATTAACTACTTAGAGGTTGCCCTATGGTCGAAATTAGCCAATAATAAGTACTTATAATTAAATTAAATTTGAATTTTAAAAGGGTTTCTTTGTAAGTATTATATACAACATACTTACAAATTCCTTGCTTGTGATAGATTGACAAACGTCAACGTGTAATAAAATTGTATATATCAAACGCAAGTTTGTATCTATCACACTAGTGTGTTAATAATAATCTGTAGACGTGTCTGTTGTTGTTATTATTAATAATTGATGTATTTCTTGGCATTGTTTAAAAAATTATTAGCTTTCTGCACACTCTCCTCAAAATAAACGTTAACTTTGCCAATTACTCCTCCTTCTCCGTTCGCAAAATTCTCGTAAAACTGAAAGAGTGTTGCTTTGCGTACATACATAATATACTTAATTATGATGATGATAATATATTTTTTTCATGTTTGACCTAAGTGTTTAATAATCTGCAGAGTACTTGAAAAGCTATTTTTATTCTCATTAAGTGAGTGTGGTATCATTTTAGATTTAAATTAAGACCCCGCGAACACAATGCCCTCCACGATGTGTATCGCCGCTGTACTTATTACTGCAATACTCTGATAAGGCTCATAAGTAACTGACATTTTAACCGCCTTCTTATGCTATCTACAGACACACGAATTTGGTACGAAGCGTACAGCGAACCATATCCGGAGACCAAATTCGGTGTCGCTACACACGCACGAATTTGGTGCGGTGCAGTGAAGCGAAACGCTCGACACTCGTGTGTTCGATTTTATGCTCTATTACATTAGCACAGAGTTCTATTTACAGTGCGGTTTTTAAACGACGACGATGATTCCCGCAATTCATTGATAACGGGCAGTGATACCAACACTTTAAAAAATATTTCTCCCCAAATTTTACCCCTGATTACTTATACCATTGACAGGTCTAAGAGATAATAAGCTAGAAAGAAAGGTTATGTGTTTAACATAAAGAATTACGCGTGAATAACTTAAAACTAACTTGTCTTAATCTGATTTCACTCCCAATACATTTTCATATCCCTGGCTATATACACACATTAAAATAATTTTTATTATTACATACAAATTGATTCATAAGGAGTAAACTCTAAACATCCTGTCCTCTAGTAAACCCCGTAGATGTTTTCCCTAATTTTTGGGGTAACATCCCTAAGTTGGCAACACTGATACCGTTGTACGGCCAAACCGCTGGACTGCTCTACACACGCACGAATATGGTACGGAGCGTACCAGATCCGATGCGGACAACGGTGAACTCTTCGCCTTCTTCATATGTTCGCCGGACTGCTCTATACACGCTCGGATCTGGTACGGAGCGTACCAGATCCGCTGTACGCTCCGTACCAAATTCGTGTGTCTGTAGACACCATTATTCTGTTTTGGTTAAGGTTTTGATACACATCCGAAAATACTATAGTACGGTTTAATTTGTAGCTCTCATTTTTAATTAAAAACACGTCATATTTATCAAACAGAATAGTTAGCTCATACTTTAAACGATTCTTGCATAGGTATATAAAATCAGAATCTCGGAAACGGCTGCAAGCGTTTTTGTGAAATTTAGTATGCAGGGTATTTTGGGGAGAAAAATCGGTCTAGTTAGGTTTGTCACCGGGAAACCGAACGTTTTAAGTTTTTTCTTTCGTCGTGAAACAATATTATATCACATCACACATGGCATTTAATATGCGTATAAATAATTTTTGGATAATTGTTGTCTCAAGTCCGAATCCCGGGCAGATCAATGATTTTCTGATTATTTTATTTATTTACATACATACATACATATAATCACGCCTTTTTCCCGTAGGGGTAGGCAGAGACCACTTCTTTCCACTTGCTACGATCCTTACATACTTCTTTCGCTTCGTCCACTTTCATTCTTACCATCCATTCCTACTCTTACATTCAACGTAGCCAAGCGGCTCTCCATGGGCCACTTTTCGCCTCCGCGAGAACGAGACGTGATGGGTGGCGAACCACATCGCCGTTTATTTATTTTTTATTTATTTAAGTCTACTAAAAATCCTACTACAAAGTTACCGAAAAACAATTATCATTGTAAAATGTAATTGTTTTCTTTGAATTAAATAGGATTTTGGAGATACCAAGTTTGTCTTAAGCGCTGAATGTTTCAATAACTTACAAAGAATTTGCATTCTAAACTGGGAATTGTGGTGCAGAGGCACGTAAAGTAATAATATTCATATTTCTTACTAGATGTTGCCCGCGGCTTCGATATCCCGCGGAACCGCGTACATTACCGAACAAGCAAACAAAACAAATATTTCCTCATTACAATATTGGTAAAGATTTCTGATCATTCATCTGAATGTAAATATGCGTAATGAGTCATAACAATTAAAATTTTAATTTTCGATATCAAACGATTTATTGATGTGAGAAGTTGACGGCAAAATTAGCTTCAGTCATTACGAGTCTCGCCCAGCGTCACGCTCGGCCGCGCCGGAACAAAGTGCTCTATATACGTGACTATAGCACACGCGCTATCGCCAGATTATTGCTGTTCCACGGGGTTACCAGCTCTTCTGATTCAATTCACCATGATAAGTGTAAGTAAGTCGAGAAGGTTCCAAAATGTACACGATAGCGTGTGCTCGGCGCACACGTTCAGTTCGGAACGCGCATCGTAATGCGTTTCTAGCAGCGGCAGGATCTGTGCGGTTTAGACAGTGGATCGAACTGTCTTGCCAATTAGGATGTCAGATTCGTCCATGGTTATATGCGTTTTACATAATATTTCAAAATACATCATAGCATGCGGTTAAAACTGAGGAAAATGCGCTGCCATTGACATGTCAGATAGGACTGTCCATGTAGGCCCCGTGCATTACCGCCCTTCACACGTAAAGTTCGGACCACGGGAAACAGCACGCGCCGCTCCAACCCTCACTACATAATGGGCATGTAGATGTGCGAAGCTAATAGTCCGATATAGCATGTTGATGCGAGCGAATTTTCCACAGTTTTGTCCGTGCATCACGTCGAACATGTTGGTTTGAAGCGTCGACTTACTACTGACAGCAAAACATTTAAAAATGTGTAACATTCCACGCGCCAGTCTAAACTGCAGTCTAATCTTTTGTAACATATTTTACACACATAATTTGGAATCTGCGCAAATATGCCAGATCTGTCCGTAGTACAAACCGTGGGCGCATTACCGCGACAGTTTTTCCACAGTCTAAACCGCACAGATCGAGCCGCGATTTGGAATGTAGTCTGAGATGCGCGGTCCGAACTGTAAGTGTACAGGATGCCAATTAACACCACTGCAAGGAATTTATCGCTCTTTGACAACTTTTCAAGCCTATCGCAGTGACATGTACTAGGGGAGCAAGTTTCCGGATAGTTGCGACAATTTGCAGCACTCCTAGAATAAGTTTCTGAAAATGTTTGATCTAAAAATGTTGATGACCAAGGAATTATTGTCCTCGTATTTAGAGGACAGTGGTAAACTTAGAAGGAGAAGAATTGATCTACGTCTAGGTCTTATCCTTGGAAAACTGCGCGTTTTTAATTTATACCTTTAATAATTTTTTTTCCTCATGCAACAACATATCAATAATTTCAATTCTGATTGTCAGTCGGTCCGATTGGCAGTTTATGTATAATGTTTGCGCTATCGGAAATTCGGAATGTGGTGGGTTCGCATCCCGGTCAGATAAATATTTTTCTGAATCTTTTTATTTTTTTTACCCAGGTATTTTTAAATGTTATTGTTAAGGACAGCGGCCTCGCCTGTGTTTTAAAGTGAATTTAAAGACAATGAACGCTTATCAGTGCTTTAAAACGTTTCTAAAAACTGTAAGTAAATAATACATAAACTCTTAAGAGTGAAAATAGTGAATATAAGTGTTGTATATAAGTGTTAAATTCATTAAAATAGTGGTAAATAATTGTTTTAAAGTCACGAGTTTATTTTCTTTATAATTTCTTAACCGTAGCTTATTTCATTTGGAAAATTAGTGTTGTACATAGGGAAAATTAGTGGCTAAAGTAAATAACGTTTAGGTAAATAGAAATGTAAATGGTTTTCGTTAAAATTAGGTTATAATGGTGAAAAATATATGGTTTTTCTTATACTTGTAATTTTGCTTATGTGTTACTAAGTATCTATGTAAACTGTGTGATTATGTATTGTTTTATGGTAAATAAAGAATTTCACGTTATGCGTTTCACTTATCCTGGCTCAGGGGAAATAAAGGGAAATTAGGGAAAATTATGGAAAAATGGCCGTATAGAGAAATAAGAGAGAGATAGCTTATATGAAAATTAGAAGAGTACATTTGTGCTCCCTATACGGCATTGCCCTGAGCCAGGTAAGCTAACGGCTTATCGTGCTAAATGTTCTCCTCAAATCTCTCAATCAAGAGACTCAATAAAGATCATGGCACTGCAGAGGGCGCTGCAGTGCCATGATCTTTATTGAGTCCGAGTAAAAAAAATCATTTTAAATGGAATTACTAGTAAAATTAATATAAAATAAATAAATTTATTAACTTTATAGTGTAGTGCGACAGTGACAATATTATCAAGTGGATTTTCATAGTATTTAGCAAGAAAATGAACTGCATGAAAAAGTGACCGTTACAAAAAAATCAAGTGACTATAAACCATTGGAATTGGAAAAAAAGTGATAAAATATAATATAATATTAACAACAAATATAATACAAACAACAAGAAACATACAAAATAACACATTATACCAATATTTCAAAATCTACTTCATGACCGTTACAAAATCTAAGTGACTAAAAAAAACTATTTTTAACTACAAAAAGTTGTACAATTTAATATAAAACTGAGTGAAAATAGTATGAACTATAAAACAGATAAAATATTAAACAAAAAAAAAAAAATACATGAACATCATAAAAAACTAAGTAAGTTTATAAGTATTTTAATGGAAAAAATTGAGAATCCATGATATAAAACTGTGACAAAACAACAAGAAAAATAAAGAAAAACATTGAAACATTTTTATAAAACCTACTAAATTACAATATTCATAATTACACGGACTTTTAAATAAGATATTATAAGGGTGACAAAGTTTTTACAAATATACTGAAAATATGGACTAAATGAAATTTAATACGGCACAAAATTGAAGAAAATACAAGTTTTATACATAACAATTAAAAATACTGGTAATATTTCAAGATACATATTTAATATTATAACTACTGTACAGTCATGGATTGTTCCTATCTGGATAACATAACCTATAGAAAACAGCAAATGACAAAATCTAAATCGGAACAAGATATCTCATGTATTTCAGATGATGACGACGATTCTTTTTCTACGTCTAGATTAGATATATCTACGACAAGTGAACCGAATATATTAATATCAGGTTGTTTGGAGGTCTCAAATTTAAAACTAGAAGTAAACAGATTACAAAAAGAACTCACCAGCGCACATGAAGAGATAGGAAACTTGAACTTAGAAATTTTAAATTTAAAAAAAGAATTAGAAGGATCTAAAAAAAGAATTTCTATTTTAAAGTCTGTCACAGAAAATTCAACAATTACACCAAAAAAATTAATAAGCACTCCAAAATTACACAGGAAATCAAACTCACAAATAAAAACTTCGCGATTGTTTTCACCAATTATATTAAATAAACACAATACGAAGACATTTTCGACAATAATTGATAATAATCTACATAGTTCACAAGAATTAACGGGAACAAATACTTTATTAAATAATAACCTCATCGAGTCATCGATCACCGCAATCGACAACAGCACATCGCCCCAAGGACTATTGAAGACTGAAGGCTGTTCGAGAAAAAAATACACTGTATACATACTAGGTGATCAACAAATGACAAACTTATCAGTAGGCATCTATAATAAATTAAACAATAGGAAAGACTTTATAAATAATGTTAGGATACATGGGTATATTAAGCAACAGGCTACTAGTGAACAGGTGTTAAGTTATTGTGACGTTTTATATAATTCTAAGTTATTGACAAAAAATACAATTGTTATTATAGGTATTGGCTGCAACGATAAAAACCCATATAAATTGTTCACAGACATTTGTAATGCACTTAACAAACTAAGAATAGCGCATGTATTTTTCGTAGGTATACAGCATAATCCTTACTTAAATACTGATTTACTTAATACAACAATCTACTCATTACTTAGGAACTATAATAACTGTGATTACATACATCCATATATAAAAAATTCTTATGTCAAATTTGATAATAACAAACTTTTCAATAAAATTTATTTAAAATTACAATACCAACTTTGTAAAAGTAATTACCTAGAAAACTGTGGTCAACAACAAAAAGAATCACAATTAAACTTGAATACAAGAAAACCACAGATATATATTATTGGTGATAGACAAATAAAGGGACTTAGTGGAATTATACAAAACTATAGACATAATAATAATAAATGGAACGACAAATTTACGGTATTAGGCTTAATAAAACAAAATGCGACATATTCTCAATTACTTAACATTTCAAATGAATCGGCTAGTAAATTTACAAAATCAGATTATGTCATTATAGCAACAAGGGTTTATGAAAAAAGTTTTAATTCATTTACTTATAGTCTTCTCTTGACACTTCCAAAACTCGCTAAGACGAATGTAATAATTGTGCCATATGTAGACAATAAATACTCAAGCCCTAGCAATATAACTTCTAGATTTGAATCAATTATAAAGGATTTCACAAATGTAAAGGTGCTCAGCACGGACAGGGTTACCTACTATAGATATTCGTTCTTACATAAAATAGGTGAAAAAATCAATTTCGAAATAGATAGTAAGGCATACGACAAAACATTTTTAAGTGGCTTTAAACAAAAAAACAAAGACACATGTAGTCAAAATTGTGACATTGAAAATAACATACCATATTATTTTAGACGGATAACAAATGAGAAAAACAACAAACACAGCAAAAACCTATCAATGAAATTACATGATAAAAGTAAAATTACATACTATTTTAAAGAAGTGACAAATAAAAGTATAAATAACAGTGATAAATCTTTTTTATAGATAACATAAAATATTTGACTTTATTTCACCAAAATATAGCAGGAATTTTGAATAAATTAGATAGCTTACAAATAGAATTAACAACAACATTAAAATTAAAAATAGGTATTATTGACATAATTTGTTTAACTGAAACATTTTTAATGAAAAACACTGAAATGAACTTGACATTACCTAATTATAAGCTCGCTGCTTCCTTTTCTAGAAAAAATAAAAAGAGAGGTGGATCTTGCATTTTAGTTAGAAATGACCTACAATTCAAAATCCTGGACATAACGAAAAAGTATGCTAAAGAACTGGTATTTGAATGTTGCGGCATAGAAATAGTTTGTTTTAATACGATAGTTTTATGTATATATAGGGTACCTAAAGAAAACATAAACATGTTTATTAATAGTCTAGATTCTATCTTAACAGAATTAGATCGGTCTAATAATAAAAACATAATAATCTGCGGCGACTGGAACATAGATGTACTGAAAGACTCAAATGATCACAGGGAACTAAAATCCATTCTTTCTAATCATAATTTAAAAACTAATATAGATCTACCGACTCGTGGCATGTCTAGCATTGATCAAATTGCAAGTAACTTGAATTCATTTCAAACAGACGTGCATCATTTAGCACTCTCTGATCACGAGACTGGACAATCTATAAAATTTCCAGTGAATAATAAATATGTAAAGAAAAATGCTAAATTTCACTTTGTGAAAAGGCGTGACTTTAATAAAGAAAATATAAGAAAATTTTTAAATGCAATGGCCTCACTCACATTTTCTGACACGCTTAATAAAAGAGATACAGAAGAAAGCTTTAAATCGTTTTACGACATCTTTTTGTTATTTTACGACCTCTGTTTCCCATGGATATATGTAAAAATTAACGACCGACCGAAAAAAAATAATTGGCTGACAAGAGGCATAAAAAAGTCTTCGATTGTTAAACGTATCTTATATTATAAATATAGACACGGGACTGATAACAAAAAGGAACTATTGAAAAGATACAAAAAATATTCTACAGTACTTAAAAAATGTATTAACGAATCTCAAACTAAAAATAATAGTAAATTTATAAAAATGTCAAGAAATAAATGTAAAGCCACGTGGGAACTTATAAGAAATAATATCGACGGAAAAAGCATATTACGTAAAAATATTGATGCCATAGAAGTGGGAAATAGATTATATACAAAAATGACTGACATTACAAAATTATTTAACGACTACTTTATTGACATTACAAAAAATAATAAATCTAGTAATACTAATGACAATTATATTAATAATAATAATACTAATCAATTAAATTCAATGTATTTATCTCCTTTAGTTCCTAATGACATTTGTAAAATAATAGCTTCCCTAAATAACACTCGATCAACTGGATATGATCATATATGCACAAACATAATAAAACTAGCTGCAAAATATATATGCTACCCTATATGCTACGTAGTGAACCTGTCTTTCGAACAAGGGTATTTCCCCTCTCAATTAAAGATATCTATAGTTAAACCGCTGTTAAAAAAAGGTAATGCAAGGCAGATGTCGAACTATAGACCGGTAACACTTATACCAATAATTTCTAAAATATTTGAAAAGGCTATGCAGACTAAATTAGTTAATTACCTTAATATGAACAATTTACTTTGTAAACAGCAATTTGGATTTACAAAAGGAAGCTCAACAACATTAGCCTGCTTTTCCTTAGTAAAGCAAATAACGCAGGCCATTGACCAAGGACTATCTGTAGCTGCTGTTTTCCTCGATTTGAGCAAAGCTTTTGATTTCGTTAATCATAAACGCCTATTGGATAAACTGGAGAAATGTGGTATTCGAGGAAACGCATATAAATGGTTTGAATCATATCTTACAAATAGGGAACAGTGTGTGGAAATAAGTAATATTGAACAATACAAAGAAATTTCTTACAGATCAGAATATAAAACTATTGATTGCGGGGTACCACAAGGTAGTATTTTAGGACCAAACCTCTTCCTAATTTACATAAATGATTTGCCGAAAATAATTAAACATGAATGCACTATATTCGCTGACGATACCACTTTATTGATAAAATGCTCAAAAAATCTATTGAACGACGAAGTACAAAGAGAAATTAAAAATGTTACTAATTGGCTTAATACAAATAATCTAGCGATAAACCTGGAGAAAACAAAAATTATAAAATTCTATAGAGCAAATGCCAACGAAGACAAAATTTTAGAGAGTAGAATAACCCCTATCAAATGTGTATCATCTACCATATTTTTGGGGCTAAATATAGATAAAAACTTGAATTGGAAAAACCATATTGATAGTATCTGTAACAGACTTAATAGATTCATATTTGCTCTTAAAAGAATAAAAAATATTGTATCTACGGAAGCTGCCTTAACATCCTATCACGGTTACGTATCCTCAATATTAAGATACGGTCTGGTACTATGGGGAAATTCGGTGGAAGTTACGAGGGCCTTTATTATACAAAAAAAATGTATTAGAGCTATGGCGGGGGTAGACAATCTAAGTCATTGCAAGCCACTGTTTCAAAAATTTAAAGTTCTTCCCCTGGCTTGTTTATACATATTAGAATCTTGTCTATTTGTTAAGAGATATGATTTTCTATTTGATAAAAAGGGCGATAAAGAAACTAGAAATAAACGAAATAAAAATAAAATCAACATACCCACACAAAAATCAGCCATCAATAGTAAAAATGCATACTGTATGACTGTAAAAATATACAATAATCTTCCGGACAACATTAAAAATGACAATAAGACATATATTAAATTTAAGGAAACATTGTTTAAGTGGCTTTTACAAAAATGTTACTATTCTATACAAGAATATTTTAACGATATAGCGGTAACTAATAAATTTAAAATAACTTCGAACATGTAGAATTACACACTTAATATATTATGATAATAGTAAGTTTTGCAGGATATGGTACTCAGAATCTCACAGGGCGCATAGGTACGTGGTACGCCGTGATATCATAAAACATAGATACGATGGTTTTTCGTGGCACAGGTTGTAACTTGTAACAACTAACAAACTAGATTCACGATCGCCATTCCATGATAAGCAGACGCATAATATAAAATACTTGTCGGGTAGGTCAAGGGCGAAATGGCGCTACACTACGGATTCAATTAGGTGTTAGGTAAAAATATAATTCTTCTTTCGTTAGTAAAACACCGTAATAAATAACTGTATAGTAACCTGACTCTCATGAGTGTTCGTCGCAAATCTTGCAAAAAATAGGTCTTACTCGAATGGCGTCTCGGAAAAGAATGTTTAAAATATTTTAATTATAGACGGACATAATAATATAAGAGTAATTGTTTTGACTAAAGATTAATTTAATGACAATTTATTTATAATTTGACACTAAGTAAAAGTATTTGTTTGACTAAAGATGAATTTATTGTGACATTAATCTCTTTTTATTTTATATTTTACTTAACAAATTTGACATTGTTCTTCTTCTTTTTATTGTATTAATATTATGGACTTATATTCAACTGTATATTTATTAAGTTTGTTATTAGACGAAGGATAGTATTGACACTGATATAGTCTGTGAATGTATTTTTATTAATTTGTTCTAAATATTGAATGATGATGATTTGACTGAAATGAATTAACAATAATTATGTACTTAAATCTATAAGAAATGTAACATTTAGTAACTAAAAACCTAGCATGCATAATTTTAGAAATAATTATACTAATACCTAACTACAATATTTCCACGCCCAAGAGGCAGAAATTTTGATACTACTGAAATTGTAAGACCAATGTAACAAATTTCTTGGAAATAAATAAATAAATTATTAAATTATTATTAAAAATCAGTGTTTTTATTTATACGCCCCAGCTCTGCCCGAATCGGTGTAACCTTGCTATCTTCGAGTCTGATCAGAGCCGGCGGTGAAAACCTAGTGGAAAAATACAGTCCCATACAGTAGTGCGTGGTCCTTGCGATCCGGATTGCAAGTTAGTGAGTTAGTCGCGTGTGATCCGAGATACAAGATTGAAGAAATTTTCGAAGTCCAATACCAGTTGAAAACAATCAAGAAAACACTTAGAAGAATTTATTGATGACGGAACATAGAAAAATTTATGGATGACCGGACATAGAAAAATTTTACTGAGCCAAGGAGATAGAAAAATTTATTGAAGACCGGACTTAGAAAAATTTACTGAACACTGGACATAGAATAATTTCATCGAGCCAAGGACATAGAAAATTTTTTGAAGAAAATTTATCAAGCCGAACATAGAATTTTGGAAGAAAGGAATTCAACACCGGGGATCAACGGACTCAGATTAGAAGATTGGACTCGAAGATACAAGACAACACCAAGGAAGAGGGAAGCAAGGATTCGCAGATTTTTCGCCTGAAAAACCTACCGAAGATTCTTGAAGAGTCGTGAAGACTCTGAAGATTTTTGGAGTTTGAAGACGAATATTTGAAGATTAATTTTTGATTTGAGGATTTAACTTAACGTAACATTTAACTTAAACTATGGTCATCACAAGGAGTCAGAGCGGGGCCGAGGAGAACCAACCACAACAACAACAACCGCGAAGATTTCCAGATCCGCCACGATCGCCGTCTGCTGCCGCCACGAGCCAGCCGCCGCCGACCGAGGGAAGGGCAGATCTGCTTCAAACAATTTTAAAACCGAGACCAGGTACTAGCAAGGCACCTGTAGCTCCGGAAGTGCAAACATTAGCCAGGAAGAAGGCTATTTCAATAAGGTCGCGTCGATCGACAGCGAGTGTCGTCGCACGCATACAATATGAGGCGGAAGAGAAGCTTGCCGCTCTCTGTAAAAAGGAACTGCAGATAGAGGCAGAACTTATCAAGAAGAAACTCGTCGCCGACGTCGCCGCTGCAGAGGATGGAAGCAGCCCCGATGACGACGAGCCGTCTGAACAGGTGGAGCAACGTGTACGAGCCTGGCTAAGCGAACAAGGACCCGACCATGAAGAGGCTAGACAAGAGCCGGTCGTGTTAGAGGAGAGAGAGACGCCGAAGCCAGAAGACATGCCACCAACTGGAGGAAGACGCGAAGGCCAGAAGACGAGATTTGAGTGGCCGGAACAACGCCGCCCACACTCACCCACACCGCCCACGTCTAGGGCCAACGGGGTGGAACATCTCGCTGAAACGTTAGACAAGCTGCTGAATCAACGCCAGACGCGCCACACCACGGAGATGCCTACATTCTCAGGGGCTCCCACCGAATGGTTGTCCTTCAAAGCAGCCATGGAAGATACCACTGCATTCTACAAGCTGAAACCGATCGAGAATTTAGCTCGGCTGAGGAACTGCTTACGGGGAGAAGCCAGGGAAGCCGTGGCACCACTGCTGAGCGTCGCTACGCCGCCCGAACAAATCATGAAGACGCTAGAACAATGCTTAGGCCGTCCAGAAGTTATGGTGGACCGCATGATGGAAGACCTGAAGAGGCTACCGAGGCTCGGAGGTTCGGCGGCAGAACTCAACCAATTCGCCGTGAAGATTCAGAACATGGTGGCTATCCTGAAGAGGCTGAGGCACGGGTACCTTTTCAACCCGTTGCTCACGAGAGACATTCTAGAGAAGCTCAGTCCCTACGAGAAAAGCAAGTGGTACGACTACGCCGAAGAGACGTCGCGCTTCAGGAACGAGCCCGATGTCGTCCTTCTCTCTGAATTCTTAATGAGAGAAGCGGACAGGGCGCTGCGCTACGGATTCAGCACGACACTGAAGAGGGAAACACCGCGTCAGCCTCCGAACAAGAGTGAAACCAGAACAAGAAGGCCAGTCTTCGCGGTGACAGATGAGGGCAGGGGTTCGCCGAGCCACAGCCAACCCAAGAAGGTACGCGAGGAAGCAATGAAGTGCCCGATATGTGCCAATGATCACGCTCTGCCTCGCTGTGCCACCTTCAAGAAAATGAGCGTACCAAAGAGATGGGACACAGTCAGGAAAGAGGGGCTGTGTTTCCTGTGCATATCGAGTCGACACAGAAGATTCAACTGTAAGGCGAAACGGTGCGGCGCACAGGGTTGTAAGCGGCTGCACCACACGTTGCTGCACGAGGAGAGGTCCGGCGGCGCTCCACAGGCTGAGGACGCCGTTATTACCGCATCGGTCACGTCCGACCGTGCGGTAAAACTCAAGATGAGAAGGGTTCAAGTCGTAGGTCCACGGGGCGAAGCGGACATCTTCGCGCTGTTCGACGAGGGCTCGACAGTGACTCTGCTGGATGAAGACGTCGCGAAGGCTATCGGCGCAGACGGTCCGTCGAAAGTGCTGCGGATGCACGGGATCAATGCCGAGAGGAATGAGGAAAAAAGCCGACTCGTACAACTGGGCGTACGGGGTCACGACGGTACCAGGCACGACATCACTGCGAGAACGGTGGGCGGATTGAACTTGCTCACTCAATCCGTTCCGGAATCATTGCTGCAACTCGCTCACCTGCACGATCTCAGGGATGAAGAGATGTGTTATGAGAACGAGAAACCCCAACTTCTCATCGGTACGGACAACTGGCAGCTCATCGTGTCAAGAGAACTGAGAATCGGGAAAAGGAACCAGCCTGCGGCCTCAAAGACCAAACTCGGCTGGGTGATCCACGGCAGCATCCCGAGGCGCATCATAAGGCAGGATGATGAGAGTATCCTGCACATATCCACAATCGAGACCAGAGGCGAACGGCTCGAAGAAATGGTGAAGAAACACTTCGATATAGACGCATTGGGAATAGCGGCTAAGGCGAGGCTGACAGACGGCGAGCAGCGGGCCATCGACCTCTTTGGCAGGACGGCCAAGAGAACGGAGGACGGTCGATTCGAAGTGGGACTTCTGTGGCGCAAGGACGGCGTCAAATTACCTCTCAGCTACAACAATGCGCTGAAGAGGCTTAAGAACTTAGAACACAAGCTCAGGAAAAACCCAGAAGACGAGGCGCAGTACCATGGGCAGATGAAAAATCTCATAAGCAAGGGATATGCGGAAAAATGCGACGGGACGGAGGCCGGAAGCGACCGTACATGGTACCTGCCGCACTTCCCGGTCAAAAACCCAAACAAACCGGGTAAGCTGCGACTGGTTTTCGACGCGGCGGCGAAGACAAGCGGCGTGAGCCTTAATGATCACTTGTTGGAGGGGCCTGACCTTCTGACGTCACTGCCAAGAATCCTGTTCCGGTTCAGGGAGGAAGCTGTTGCTGTGAAGGCCGATATACAGGAGATGTTCCTTCGTGTGAAAGTCAGACGAGAAGACCAGCCGGCCCAAATGTTCCTGTGGAGAGAGGACCCGAACGAGCCGCCGACCAGATACAAGATGGTGGTGATGATTTTTGGAGCGTCGTGTTCGCCGTTCCTGGCACACTCAGCCCGGAATAGGAACGCGGAAGAATTCGCTGAGTCACACCCGGATGCCCATCGCGCTATTTCCGAAGCCCATTACATGGATGACTACGTAGACAGCTATCCAGACCGGGAGAAGGCCAAGCAGGTTGTAGAGCAAGTGGACCAGGTGCACAGGAAAGGTGGCTTCCACTTAAGAGGCTGGACGAGCAACGACCGGAGGGTGCTAAAGGAGCTGCCTGAGGACCGCCTAGCTGAGAATACTACGCAGCACGTCACCAAGGACGAGCAGAAGACCCTGGGCATGCTGTGGGACTCCAAAGGTGACAAACTAAAATTCAACACGTCGCTATCTAGAGTTCCTGTGGAGGTCCGTGAGCTGCAGCGCGCGCCGACGAAAAGGGAGGCCCTTAGCACCGTAATGAGTATCTACGATCCGCTGGGGCTACTTAGCTGTTACACCATTACCGCCAAAGTCATCCTACAAGGCTTGTGGCGTCAGAAGCTGGACTGGGACGAGCCGCTGCCAGCTGAGTCAGCCGAGGACTTCACCCGCTGGCTGACAGACATGGAATACATCAGCCATCTCGAGCTGCCCCGGAGTTACAACGGGGGGAGCCCGACGAGGAGCCGGCAGCTGCACGTATTTTGTGATGCGAGCAAGGACGCATACGCCGCAGCCGTCTATTGGAGGATGGAACAGGAAAATGGAGATGTTCGAGTCGTGTTGGCCGCAGCCAAGGCCAAAGTAGCGCCGTTGAAGGCCCAGACCATACCGAGGCTGGAACTACAGGCCGCCCTGGTCGGAGCGAGGCTGGGAAACGCCGTCGTAGCAGAACACAGGTGGAAAACAGATACCGTTTTCTACTGGATTGATGCACAGGTGGTGCTGTGTTGGATACAAAACGGCAGTCGGAAATATACGCCGTACGTCGCGCACCGCCTGGGGGAAATCGCCGAACTGACATCTGTCCACCAGTGGAGGTGGGTGAGCACTAAGAACAACGTCGCGGACCTAGCCACGAGAACGGGCTATGTTCCGAGGAGCGACGAGGACCCATGGTTTAAAGGGCCAGACTTCCTGCGCAGGCCTATGAGCGAGTGGTCCGCGGAGAGTCCCGCCCAAGTCGAAGATAAAGAAGAACACGTCGCCTTTTACACCACAAGGGCGAGTGAGCTGGACTGTCTACCGGATGTGACGCGCTTTTCGAGTTACGAGCGCCTCATAAGATGCACAGCGATGGTTTTGTTATTCTTAGAAAAGTGCCGAGATCGTCGAGCCAACCTCGAGGTACGACACCTAGAACGGGCCGAGACGTTGTGGTATCAGAGGTCACAACGGGACAGCTTCACGCAAGAAATTGAAAAGATCACAAGTGGCAAGACGGCGCCTAGGTGGAGCTCCTTGTACCGGCTCAACCCAGTGTACAAAGACGGGCTGCTCGTACTAGACGGAAGAATCAAAGCAGCGCAGGTTCCCGCGGAGATGAAGAACCCAATCATCCTGGACGGAAGACATCCGTTCACAAAGCTACTGGTGGCACGGGAGCACGCCAGGGCAGGACACGGGAGCCGTGAGAGGGTCGTGAACGACCTCAGGCAAAGGTTTTGGATCCTGAAGCTGCGGCCGACGGTGCGCAGCATAACAAGTAAGTGTGCGTTTTGTCGGCTACGACGGGCGCAACCGAGAACACCACAAACTGGAGACCTGCCGGCGGAGCGCCTGGGGGCGTTCCAGAGACCATTTTCGTACTGTGGTCTCGACTGTTTCGGCCCGATGACGATCACCATCGGCCGACGTCACGAGAAGAGATGGGGAGCGCTCTTCACCTGTCTGACGACGCGGGCCGTGCACCTGGAGCTGGTGGCCTCGCTGTCGACAGACTCAGCAATAATGGCCATGAGAAGGATGGCTGCGCGGCGAGGATGGCCGTCAGTCATGTACAGCGACAACGGGACGAACTTCAGAGGCGCGGACGTCGAGCTGCGGCAGGCGTACGCTGAGTGGGCACCGGCTATGGCTCAGCTGGGCCTCACGCACCGCATGCAATGGAAATTCACCCCGCCGGGGGCGCCGAGTCAAGGAGGTGCCTGGGAACGGATGGTGAGGTCGGTGAAAACCGCCTTACTCGCTACGCTGAACGAGAAGTCGCCGAAAGAAGAGGTACTCCAGACCCTGATGGCCGAGGCGGAGTATTCCGTGAACGCACGACCGCTAGTTCACGTTTCCGTGGACCCCAGCGACCCGGAGGCGATCACACCGAACCATTTCCTCCTCGGGTCGTCCACCGGACTGCCGTACGTTGGACCGTGTGTGCCGGCGGACAAGAAGACTTGGAGAGTCGCGCAAGCCCTTGCCGACGAGTTCTGGAGGCGCTGGGTGAGGGAATACCTCCCCACGCTCACGCCACGCTACGGGGCGCCGCAGAGCAGCCGTGCCCTGGTTCCGGGCGACCTGGTCGTGGTCGTAGATCCGGCGCTGCCGCGTAATACGTGGCCGCGCGGGGTCGTGCACCGGGTCTACCCGGGCCCGGACGGACAGGTGCGTTGTGCGGACGTTCGCACGCGCAGTGGTGTGTTCCGCAGGCCCACATCAAAATTGGCAGTGCTGGAGGAGGCGCCGCAGTCGCAACCGCGACCGCAGGCGGAGCAGACGGAGCCGGGGGCGGTGCCGGGCGCGGAACGAGCGCCGGAGCGAGCTACAGACAGCTCGCAGCCGCCTGAGCGAGCTACAGACAGCTCGCAGTCGCCGGGGCGAGCTACAGACAGCTCGCAGTCGCCTGAGCGAGCTACAGACAGCTCGCAGTCGCCGGGGCGAGCTACAGACAGCTCGCAGTCGCCTGAGCGAGCTACAGACAGCTCGCAGTCGCCGGAGCGAGCTACAGACAGCTCGCAGTCGCCTGAGCGAGCTACAGACAGCTCGCAGTCGCCGGAGCGAGCCACAGACGGCTCGCAGTCACCACCACGAGCTGTAGCGAGCACAGACAGCTCGCGGTCGCAGCCAGTTGCAGCGGGCACAGACAGCTGGCAGTCAGCGGAGCAGTCCACGGCGGGTCCAGCGAGCCCGCGGTCACCAGAGGAGGCTGCGTAGAACCTGGCTACTGCGCCGGGGGGAGGATGTTAAGGACAGCGGCCTCGCCTGTGTTTTAAAGTGAATTTAAAGACAATGAACGCTTATCAGTGCTTTAAAACGTTTCTAAAAACTGTAAGTAAATAATACATAAACTCTTAAGAGTGAAAATAGTGAATATAAGTGTTGTATATAAGTGTTAAATTCATTAAAATAGTGGTAAATAATTGTTTTAAAGTCACGAGTTTATTTTCTTTATAATTTCTTAACCGTAGCTTATTTCATTTGGAAAATTAGTGTTGTACATAGGGAAAATTAGTGGCTAAAGTAAATAACGTTTAGGTAAATAGAAATGTAAATGGTTTTCGAGAAAATTAGGTTATAATGGTGAAAAATATATGGTTTTTCTTATACTTGTAATTTTGCTTATGTGTTACTAAGTATCTATGTAAACTGTGTGATTATGTATTGTTTTATCTATACTAATATTATAAAGAGGAAAACTTTGTTTGTATGTTTGTTTGTTTGTTTGTTTGTTTGTTTGTTTGTTTGTAATGAATAGGCTCAAAAAGTACTGGACCGATTTCAAAAATTCTTTCACCATTCGAAAGCTACATTATCCACGAGTAACATAGGCTATATTTTATTTTGGAAAAAAATAGGGTTCCGTAAAATATTTGGGTTTTTCGGACACAAGGTGTAAAAAATCAACCAGAAAAGTTACTTATTTTGCGTACGCTGCCTAAACTATAAAAGATAGAACCATAAAATGTTCTAATCAATTGTAGATCTTATAAATATCTACAAAAAAGTCCGCGACACACTATACCTATCTATGTCGAGTGAGGCTCAACAACCATTTTTTTATTTAGAAATCTTGATTTTTTTTTGGACTACATTTAAACGCGTTTATTTTACTCATGCTATTAATCCTTATCAAAATAAATTATTTCATCACTAAGTACAGTTTATTTAGATAATATTTGGTCTTTCAATGATTGAAATTGGACGTGTGGTTTTGAAGTTATGGCGAAATTAAAATGTTACGATTTCTGCTGCACGGCCTGTTGCGAAGTGGGCGTCACCAAGGCGGGGGTGCGCGTGCGGGGGGAGTTTAGATCTATGGTATTTCATAGGATAAAAGTATACCCATCTACTTATTTCATTGAGTTTTAGTAGGTACCTATATTAATTTTTTTCTGTTTGTTTTGACTAGATTTCGTCCGTTTTGTTAAAGGTTTAAAGACATTCTGTAGTATTAGTAATTGTACCCGTGCGAAGCTGGGGCGGGTCGCTAGTGGTAAATAAAGAATTTCACGTTATGCGTTTCACTTATCCTGGCTCAGGGGAAATAAAGGGAAATTAGGGAAAATTATGGAAAAATAGCCGTATAGAGAAATAAGAGAGAGATAGCTTATATGAAAATTAGAAGAGTACATTTGTGCTCCCTATACGGCATTGCCCTGAGCCAGGTAAGCTAACGGCTTATCGTGCTAAATGTTCTCCTCAAATCAGTGTTTTTATTTATACGCCCCAGCTCTGCCCGAATCGGTGTAACCTTGCTATCTTCGAGTCTGATCAGAGCCGGCGGTGAAAACCTAGTGGAAAAATACAGTCCCATACAGTTATGATATTAAAGTATGTTACATGGTCCCATCACAAAGAATTTTCACACGCCGCACCGTGTAAAAATTAACAGCTGATTATTTAAATTCATGTCATTGGGAGAGCAAATTTTATAAAGTTTGTCTGAAACCCAATCGATTGACCATAAATCTGGACTTCTTCGAAACATTTCGCATGGCAACCTTTTCGTCTCTGTACATATTACCAGCTAGTTTGGAGCACGTTAATTTAGTTTACATTAGCATACAATAGGGTCCAATTTGGTGGAGCACGTTTCTATTAACCCGTTAATATTATGGTGCTGCATAGTGAAGACTTATTACTTACTAACGAACCAAAAACTGAAGCAAAAACTTTCAGTACAGTTTTGGAAGAATTTTACAACCGAAGGAGTATAAAATTTGGCCGGTAAATTGAAGTTTATACGAGGAAAAGGTGCAGAAAGCTATAGTTTTTAAATAATGCTTAAAAATACATAATAAAAATAACAACAACAAACTAAAAATAATTATTCGGGTATACATTTTTAATTATGATTAAAAAAACAAAAAAATATATAAAATACCTTTGTTTTATTTACAACAAGCTGATGCCCGCAACTTCGTTTGCATAGAATAAAAATAGCCTATGTTAGACCGTATAACATCAGCTATCTACCAGTGAAAGTCCCGTGAAAATAAATCGGTCCAGCCAATAGGGGATCGGACTACATCTGAAATATGTAGTTTCGTTAATATATTCAGAAATATTGAGGCATTACTACTTGGTAAATGTAAAAAAATATATTATTTTACATGTAGTTTACTAATTAAATACATTTAAAAAGTACCAAAAAAAAAATTTTTTTTTGCGAAATTGGTAAAAAAAACCTAAGTACATCATTAGTTTACTCACATCATATACAAAAACATTCATTATGGTAAGTATGAACTTAAACGCACAAATATGGGAGATATTTACAAATATATTCCGGCGGCCATATACTTTATATACTACTTCATATACTATAATCTACAAGTGACGTCATTTGTATATCAATTTTAGTATGGAGTGTTTTTAGGAGGCTCGCGAAATTTTTTATACAAATTGCTGTACCTTTGAAAATATTGACTTTTGATATACGGTTTCTTCTGAGAAGTTACTCATATTTAAGAGTACTATTCATTTATGCAATAAAAAAAATTAGTCCGATTGCCTATTGTAAGATATTTTAACGTAATAATCGACGGAGTTATGTAGCTTCAAATACGTAATTTTTGAATATAAACAGCCTCCGTGGTCTAGTGGTTAGAGCATTGGCTTTCGACTCGGAGGTAGAGGGTTCGATTCCCGCATTGGAATAACAAAAAATGTTGTTTCCAAGTTTGGTTAGGACAGTGCAGGCTGATCACCTGATTGTTAGACAAGAAAGATGATCCATGCGTAGGATGGGCATGTAAAAAGTCGGACCTGCGCCTGATCTCTCGCCAGTTGTGTCGGTCATCCCTCCCACTGATTATGGGAGTAAAGGAAGAGAGAGTGCTTTTGTGTACTGCGCACATACTCGGGCACTATAAAAATTACTCCTGCGTAACTGGCTCGGTTTCAGGCCACCGTCACCGAAATCGGTGAGTTATTTTATTTATAATATTTGATAAACATCTTACACAAAATAATGTCCATAGTTTAATCTATTAATGCTTTAATCCCAAGGCTTAAATGCAAATATTCTCAAAGGTAATTAATTGTGCAAAGAGCTCAATATATAAGCACAATGACGATGAACAAATAACTACGATATATGAAACGGTCGCAGTCACGGATTCGACATTTATCTCGCTAAGCGCTAAGAGACCGTTACAAGCGCTAAGCTGGCTAAGTCCGAAAATTAGTCCGATTGCCTATTCAGAGATTAGCCGGAGGAAACAGACAGACATACAGACGGAAAAACATAAATTTAAAAAATTGATATTTTATTGTAAGTACCGAATATACATTATGCATTAAGTGAAAAGCTGTTAATTTGGAATTACAAACAGACACAATTCAATTCAATTTTATTTATCTGTATATATGATTTTTAAAAATATATAAAAATAATAACACTCATAACGTAGACTATACATTAGACACTGTATAGCCATCATACTTAGACTATACAGAATACTTAAAAAATATAAGCTTTTTTTAATGTTACGGACGTTTTTTGCCGACTAGAGTACCTCTCCGTAACGCTCTATAAGGAACATTCGTTCCAAAAATTATGAAAGACAAAGAAACGTGTTGTACGTGGTAGAGGCATGCTTCGGCACGAATGGGCCGGCTCGACCGGAGAAATACCACGGGCTCACAGAAAACCGGCGTGAAACAGCGTTTGCGCTGTGTTTCGCCGAGTGAGTGAGTTTACCGGAGGCCCAATCCCCTACCCTATTCCCTTCCCTACCCTCCCCTATTACCCTATTCCTTAAAAGGCCGGCAACGCACTTGCAGCTCTTCTGATGCTGCGAGTGTCCATGGGCGACGGAAGTTGCTTTCCATCAGGTGACCCGTTTGCTCGTTTGCCCCCATATTTCATAAAAAAAATAAAAAAAAATGAAAACAATTCGTCTGACCGAGATTCGAACCCGAGATCAATTGGTCAATAATAATCAAAGCGCCTACGTAAGTTCTGCGTTACGCATATCTGACATTAGATTTCGAAATTACTTGTCTTATTTGGCGCTATAACGCGTTAAGGCCACGAAGACCAAGCGAAATAGGCATTTAACGCTTCCAAGAGTTGCCCGCAATTGCCGCAAAGCGAGCCGCGCGCCTACGTCGCCGGCGTGAACTTACATGAACCCAAAGTGTTACAGTGTAGACGTGTCGGCAGTAGGTCATCTTATTTTATTATTTGTATTGAAAAAGATAATAAAATCCATAGATAACTGTTTTAATGCAACACATAGCACACATAATTTGAATAGATATTATAGGTAGGTACCTACCTAAGTAAAAAATGATTAAATTATATTCAATTATTTTGACAGTTTCTATGCAGTGTGTTCTGTTACAAGTATAAAAACACGCTGTGTTCGATGTGTGCATGGAGACGAGTACCTATCGTTAGCTCGTGTGATCACTAAAGTACGTGTCGTTTCGTGAGATAATAATACTGTATCAGGTAGGCGCTGACGATTTGATGGTAACTACTTAGGCAGGCACTTGCAAAAAATGTATTCCTACTGCCGAGTCCGCACGTTTGCCACTTGCCGCAAAATCCAAACCTCCACAAACGTTTGACTTTTTGAAAATCCAGATTTACGAATTTTTTCTCCCAAAAATCCGGATTATCCGGATAATTCAGATTTTTTCTTTTTTTTGTAAATTTGTTGCATATTATAAAACTTTAATGTTTATTTTACTACTATGTTGTAACAAAACTTACACTCATTAGTAAAAAAAAGAGTTACTTTTTTATAATTTAATTTAAATAAATTCTGATTTTAAGTTGTAAGTATTAGAATTACAATCTGAATAAATAAAAACATAATGAGATTATATCAAAATTATATACTTAATTATATTAATTTTTTTTATTTTTAGAAATATTTTTGATTACGTTTCAAATCCTACAATGTTCAGTTTTATAGTTAGAATTTTATTTTAAATAAGGTATGTATATATTGTTATTTACTAAATGTTCCAGCAGAAAGAATTATAAAAAATTGGAATAGCCTGTGATCTTTTTAACGCTTTTTTTACATATTCACCACTACCGTTTTCGTAAAGTTCCATTTCTATGTGAAAGTACTAACGTAGGAAAATTAATACAGTTTAATAAAACGTAGGAAACTGAAAATCCTTTAAATCGAGATCCGGGGAGTGAAGACAAATCATTTGAAGCATGGGGCTGAACAAATAATTTTGTATAGACGAAATTGGACCACTTTTGAGTTATTGAAAGTAAAAATCACCCACCTGTTTGGGTAATAATTAAACACGTAAATGGTGCTTTTAATTCCCTCGGTAACTAACAGAAGTACAATAAGTAATTCTAAGTACAATTTAAAACCTATAACTGTTGTAAGATCTTTATTTTAACATTTTACTTACAAATAAACAGTAACATCTTACTCTTCATTGCACTTTGAAGTTTCCGCTATAAGATGAAAACTACATTACTTAAAAAAATAACAGTGGTTTACACAAATCGTTTCAACTTCATTGCACTTTGAAGTTTCCGCTATAAGATGAAAACTACATTACTTAAAAAAATAACAGTGGTTTACACAAATCGTTGGTGCTATTTTTGACACCTATATCTTATCTTTAAAATATTATCTAAAAATAATTATTTCTACGCAAAAACAGGAGCGTTGATTTTCATTTAGTTTTGCTACTGACTCGTTCGGCAAAACTCTCTCTAATCTTAAACCAACCAGTCAGGTATTATCGACTCCAAAACTTCTTCCTGATATCATAGAGATAATATTTAGGTATTTGGACTTAGATATTCATTATTATAAGATAATTAAATATAGTTAAACCACTACATTTCTTTTTAAGCTGTCATATTAATTTGGCATTCTATGATTGTAGAAATTAAAATTGCAATAATATGTTTCGACTTTCGTTAGTAAGAATTCAATAAATATAAAAATACAAAGCTTTAATTGGGTTTGGATTTGCTTATTATACTTCTTACTACTTGTGCAATTGAAACTGAAACCATATTCAGTGTTTTTATAAATTGGATCACCTATTAATGAACTGTACTACTACTGAAAAAATATAAAATTGTAAGTATCTTAGAAACAGTCCATACATCTATACTAATATTATAAAGAGGAACACTTTGTATGTTTGTTTGTTTGTAATGAATAGGCTCAAAAAGTACTGGACCGATTTCAAAAATTCTTTCACCATTCGAAAGCTACATTATCCACGAGTAACATAGGCTAAATTTTATTTTGGAAAAAAATAGGATTCCGTAAGATATTTGGGTTTTTCGGACACAAGGTGTAAAAAATCAACCAGAAAAGTTACTTATTTTGCGTACGCTGCCTAATTGTAGATCTTATAAGTATCTACAAAAAAGTCCGCGACACACTATACCTATCTATGTCGAGTGAGGCACAACAACCATTTTTTTATTTAGAAATCTTGAATTTTTTTTGGACTACATTTAAACGCGTTTATTTTACTCATGCTATAAATCCTTATCAAAATAAATTATTTCATCACTAAGTACAGTTTATGTAGATAATATTTGGTCTTTTAATGATTAAAATTGGATGTTTGGTTTTGAAGTTATGGCGACATTAAAATATTACGATTTCTGCTGCACGGCCCGTTGCGAAGTGGGCGTCGCGTCGTCGCCAAGGCGTGCGAGTTTAGATCTATGAGTAAATTTTTTGTTTTGTGTTCGTTGTAACTATGATGGATAGATACTTGAGTAACTATTTATTTAGTGATTGTTGTATTGTTAGTTCTGAAAAGTGTAGGTATTTCATACGATAAAAGTATACCCACTTACTTATTTCATTAAGTATTAGCATAGTAGGTACCTATATTAATTTGTTTCTGTTTGTTTTGACTAAATTTCACCCGTTTTGTTAGAGGTTTAAAGACATTCTGTTATCTGTAGTATTAGTATCAGTATTGTACCCGTGCGAAGCCGGGGCGGGTCGCTAGTATACATATATAGCGGCCATAATATTTTAACAGATCTTCATCCCTCGCATTTCGATTTAATGGATTGACTATGTTCTACCAAATAACTTGAATAAATGGAAAAATGTGTCAACAATTTCAACAGGACAACAAATAATATCAAATTATCCAAAGGCATGTATTTAAACTCACGACAAAACATATTTATTTCTTATGTTTACGCGAATATTGTTCATTGTTTTAAACACTTACGAATTTTGTCGCGTTACGTAAACGTAACCGTAAAACGTAAACCGTGACAAAATCCGTAAGTGTTTAAAACAATCACGACAAAACAATTAAATTTTGGATGTGAAAATACCGAATATTGAATACTAAATTACCATGTTGGCTAAAGAATGTAAGGAATAAAAAATTACAAATCTGGTGACTAAATAATACCACTGAATATTCCAAACTGGCAGACTGATATTATATTAGCGAACAAATAACCATCTTGGCGACAATTTGTGAGTACACATTTATTTTAAGAATAGGTACATATATTTTCCGTAATGTAGGTAACTCAAAAAACATACAAGCAGCAAAACCAGCGCACATAAAAAAAAACAAAGGAGCGTACAAAATTCCCAATTTTTAATTTTCCTCGACTTGGTGTAGATATTGGGTAGATTCATTTTGAAATTTAAAAATAACGGTTATTCATTTTTCGCAAAATTAACATAGGTGTCGTTACCAAGTTTTTGGGGGTGCTGGATACGAAAATGACATTCATTTTGAAATTCCAATATGGCGGACATACTTAATTTTATAAAAATAATATGGTTGTCCCTTTGTTGGTTTCTGGGGGTGCTGATTACAAAAAAGTCATCCATTTTAAATTTCCTTAGTAACCCCGCAACCTCAAATTTTCTTCATGATGGGAGAAAAAGAAATTCGAAAATCCTGAATATTCCAACATTTCTATAGCTTTATGCATCCCGGCCCCGGTTTTTCAATGTAGAGCATTTATATTTTTTTAATAAAATAGATTCTATCTCGGAAACGGTGCATCCTAATGAAAAATAATGAAAATTTCCTCCCCCTTAGAAACTCCGCAACATCATATTTTCTTCATGATGGAAGAAAAAATATCTGAAAATCCTAAATTTTCCAAATTTTCTATAGCGTTTTACACCGTTCGTGTCTCAAAGTAGAGCATTATCGTATTTTTTTTTCTATAATGGCTTCTATCTCAGAAACGGTGCATCCTACTTGAAAAATAATGAAAATTACCTCCCCTTAATAACTCCGTAACCATATATTTTCTTCAAGATGAGAGAAAAAGAAATTCGAAAATCCTGAATTTTCCAACATTTCTATAGCTTTATATATCCCTCGTATCTCAATGTAGAGCATTTAATTTTTTTTTATAAAATTGATTCTATCTCGGAAACGGTGCATCCTATTGAAAAAATAATGAAAATTTCCTCCCCTTAAGAACCCCGCAACACCATAGTTTCTTCACGATGGAAGAAAAAGAAATTTGAAAATCCTGAATTTTCCAAAATTTCTATAGCTTTATACACTGTTCGTGTCAAAGCAGAACATTGCCATATTTTTTTTCTAAAATCGCTTCTATTTTAGAAACGGAAAAATAATACTATTACTGGAAAAATAATAAAAATTTCCTCCCCCTTAACTCGGAAATCGCATATTTTTTTCATGAATGCCAAAAAAAGAAATTTGAAAATCCTGAATTTCGAAAAGTTTCTATACCTTACATAGCTGGTACCTCTACAAACTACATGTTAATTTTACGAAGATTGGATAGTCTCCATTTTGGAAAATGAAATTGGAAGACAATTTTATAATCAGCATATGAAACATGGAAAAAGACATCCATTTTTAATTAAAAAAAAAATATACGCCATTTTGGAATTTTAAAACGGATTTTATTTTCATATCATTCTGCACCCCCAAAAACCTTGAAAACGATACCCATACCAAAGAAAAAAAAACCTCCAATAGTATCCAAAACTGGGATTTTCCGTAGCTTGCAAATTGAATTTTTAGCAGCTATTAATTTATCAATCAAATCTTTATAAGCTACTTACATGGTATAATGGTCACCAACTTATCGGTGCTAATTGGATTAAATTTCGCTACTTTTTATCTGCCGATTTTTGTATTTTTTGTCACTTGAGTGATTTCACCAGTTTGGTAATTTAGTCGCCAACATATTAATTCGCTGCCAAATTCAGCAATACAGTATGCTCACGTGCAGTCACCAACTTATTTTTTGTTCACTCGATTAATTATATCCCTTATTCAAATATTGTACGTCTAGAGTACATACTAATTACAATTAAAATATGTAATTTTCATAGTAGTAACCAAGATTGATTGAAGTAATTTAGTCGCCAGCATATTAATTCGCTGCCAAATTCAGCAATACAGTATGCTCACGTGCAGTCACCAACTTATTTTTTGTTCACTCGATTAATTATATCCCTTATTCAAATATTGTACATCTAGAGTACATACTAATTACAATTAAAATATGTAATTTTCATAGTAGTAACCAAGATTGAAAAAATCGAAAAATCCGGATTTTTCGAATTTTTCGAATTTCGAAGTATCCGGATTGCAACCCCTACTTGCGAGTGACTTGGTGTGTTCTGCAAAGGCAAGCATGACAGATGTTGAGCTCGTATCCTTATATTTTATTGTAAACTAGATGACGCCCGCAACTCCGTTGCGCCAAAATTCGTTTATCGCGGCGGAACGTACATTTTTCCGGGATAAAAAGTATCCTATGTCCTTTCTCGGGTCTCAAAGTATCCCTATACCAAATTTCATCAAAATCGGTTCAGCGGTTTGGGCGTGAAGAGGTAACAGACAGACAGACAGACAGACAGACAGACAGACACACTTTCACATTTATAATATTAGTATGGATTGTAAAAACAGAAATCGAAATAAAAAGAAACGAAAAGTACGGCAAAGAAGATGGTAGATGTTACAAATTCATAAAAACCGTTTATTGGCTTATTCAATAATGTACTAAGGCTACTCCACGCATCAGCTACTTTTTTCTCATAATACACAACACAATAATATATGTATGGACGCTTCACACCAAGTCAATCTGGTCCCGTGGTAAGTTCTCGAAGAACTTGTGTTACGGGTACCAGACAACAGAAATATATTTAATAATTTTTATATTATACACATATTTAAGATTTTTAGTATATTTAATACACATTCATGACCCAGGAACACAGAAAAAATGTTTGTTCCTTCAGCATTCAAACCCGCGACCCCGGCTTGAGCACCAACACACTCAACCACTGAGCCACAGAGGTCGTCTCATCTGGCAAAAGCAACGACGTGGCGACGATAATGTTATTGTGTATGGTTATAATATGTATAACTAGCCGATGCCCGCAACTTCGTTTGCGCCTAACTGACGGAAGCGGAACCCTATTTTTTAAACGGAACCCTAAAATAAAAGTAGCCTATGTTAGACCTTATGACATCAGCTATCTGCCAGTGAAAGTCCCGCGAAAATCGGTCCAGCCGTTTCAGAGATTAGCCGGAACAAACAGACAGACAGACAGACAGACCGACAGACAGACAGACAGACAGACGGACAGACATTTTAAAAAATTGGTATTTTATTGTAAGTACCGAATATACTTTCAGATGCATTATGTGAAAAGCTGTTAATTTGAGGTTACAAACAGACACTTCATTTTTATTTATCTGTACCTATAGATTTAGTTCAAAAATAAAAAGAAGCATAAAAAAATACAAAACAAACTTTCCTATAGATTTTTATTGTATTATATGTCCAAGACCCGGGAACACAGGAAACTTTTTGTTCCTTCGGCGGGATTCAAACCCGCGACCCCCGGCTTGAGCACTAACATGCTCAATCACTGAGCCACAGAGGTCGTCTCATCTGGCAAAAGCAACGACGCGGCGACAATAAAATGTAACATGTTATTGTGTATGGTTATATGTATAACTAGCTGATGCCCGCAACTTCGTTTGCATAACTTCGTTACCCGCAACTAACGAAAACGGATCCCTATTTTTTATACGGAACCCTAAAATAAAAGTAGCCTATGTTAGACCTTATAACATCAGCTATCTGCCAGTGAAAGTCCCGTGAAAATCGGTCCAGCCGTTTCAGAGATTAGCCGGAACAAACAGACAGACAGACAGACAGACAGACGGACAGACAAAAATTTTAAAAATTGATATTTTATTGTTAGTATCGAATATACTTTCATATGCATCAAGTGATAAGCTGTTAATTTGACATTACAAACAGACACTTCAATTATATTTATCTGTATAGATGTATAGATGTATAGATTTAGTTCAAAAATAAAAAGAAACATAAAAAAATACAAAGAAACTGACTTTCCTTTAGATTTTTATTGTATTATACATATCCATGACCCGGGAACACAGGAAACTTTTTTTCCTTCGGCGGGATTTAAACCCGCGACCCCCGGCTTGAGCACCAACACGCTCAATCACTGAGCCACAGAGGTCGTCTCATCTGGCAAAAGCAATGACGCGGCGACGATAAAATATAACATGTTATTGTGTATGATATGTTCAAAAATAAAAAGAAACAAAAGAAACTGACTTTCGTACACTGCGTTAGAAACGAAAGAATTGTTCGATAAATACGCGGGTAAGGCGCGCGCTAGCAAAACTGACATAGGTCTATCCTCGTCAACGCCTAGCGGGCGACTGTGGGGCGACTCTAGCGGCTTACGCACGCTGCATTTCAATATTAATTTATTGTTAAAATAATTAAACCAACATGCAAAATGTAACCAGAAATTATTCTTTTTTAAGTTATTAGCTTTTCGTAGATATGATTTTTGAAAGTAAAACTATCATGAACTTCATGAACAAAAAGAAAAATATTCAAATTTAGCCTCCTCTTCGGAATTATTTTTGATCGAGTGAAGTTTTCAATATTATGTTTCGAACCACAAATTGTTAAAGAACATTAAGTAAACAACAATGTGTTTTTTTTTTGGCTTTTTAAAGTTACTA
Source organism: Glaucopsyche alexis (assembly GCA_905404095.1). Classification (NCBI taxonomy): domain Eukaryota; kingdom Metazoa; phylum Arthropoda; class Insecta; order Lepidoptera; family Lycaenidae; genus Glaucopsyche; species Glaucopsyche alexis. The sequence goes on from FR990047.1 coordinate 14,210,444, forward strand.
TTTGTTTGTTTATTATCGATTCAAAGTCATGTAAAATTGGGTCCACGTGGCCTTAAGTAAGGAAGCCTCCCATAAGCGGATTATCCTCCCATTCTTGTTATCACTTTAAAATGAAATTACTCAACTAACTTACACTATATAATATGAATCTACACTAGATAACAGTAGGTATTGGTTTTACATAATTGACGTGCCATAGACGACATCTACATATTTTTATTACATAAGTATCTAAGAGGCGAAGGAATTAAATATAAAAGTTGAAATTTAATATGAATTATGGGCGAATCACGACCACTAGCCGATCTCCTGTAGATTAGATAGCTATACCTATTACAAGAATGTAAAAAGAAAACACATAGGTTATAAAGATATCACTTCGATAGTAATTTTTGTAGTTTAATAGAGGTATAATAACGATATGAGCTGGCCAAAGATTTAAATGGATAGATAAGTCCTTAGCCTACTTTTTTTTTCAATGTGCTTTGAACCTCACATGTAGTTTCTAAGCAGTACCTATCATATTATATTATGCTCCAGCTCTCGCATTTTAGAGATCATTATAGGAATCATCCGTTTATACTCTAACCTACTTATTTATAAAAATATTTACACAACGGATAACTTATACAAAGTCGCTGTCTTTGTCTGGTTACGTTGAAAAGCTTATTTGACAGACAAAGACAGCAATGTTGTATAAGTTATCCGTTGTGTAAATATTTTTATTAGTACAGCGGTATAGGTATAAATAAGAATAATAATATGGTAGCGTCAGTCCAGATTCCAGACCAATATCCATCCAGTATGTCGGTGTTCGGCATATCTGTCGATTGAAATCTTTGGCTCCGGTGTGGACAATGGTGGGCAGCGTAGACGGCGAGCAAACACATTATCGCGCCGGATTACACGAGGCGTGCCGCTGTATCACCGTACTGTGGTACTATGACGGGCTACAGCCTACATCAGCCATACTCAAAGTGTGTTCCGCGGAACCCTGGGGTTCCGCGAAGCCCCTGTAGGGGTTCCGCGAGAACTTAGAAAAAAAAATCAATAAAACACCTCTCTCTGGTCGAACGTTTTTACGCGTCGTACCATGATGCGCAGCCGAATTTAGTTGCCAATCACAACAGTAACAGCCGATCGGGCCTCAACACTCAGTCTGTCAACGACTAGTTTGGAGCGATAAGTACTTAAGTACAAGCTACCTAGCGAATTGAGAACTTTAAACGAAGTATTTATTGTTCTATTGCTGTATTCTAATTGTATCAGTTTTGTACATTCATTCTTCTTTCTTCAACTCTTTTACACGCTATCGTGCGTTTGCAACATCAGAAATGACACCAATTATACAAATAATTACAAAATGATCCTATTTTCACAGTCTTTTAGGATTTAAAGTTTGAACATATTTAACCTACTAAATAGGAAAAAATTTTGCTCGCTCGCTTCGCTCGCTCGCGTTGACCATAAAGAACATATATTATTTAGTACTGATGTTCAATATAGCCGGTTGATTTTATGGTATTTTTCCGAAGTTCACCGTTATTCAGTGTTTTAATTTAACTTTTGAACAGATTTTGACCTGTAAAATGGGAAAAATTTTGCTCGCTCGCTCTACTCACTCGTGTTTGCCTTAAAAAAACATATCAATTTTTATGTTTCCGAATTAAGTTTAAATTCAGGGTAAAAAGCAGAAAGAAACAGGTCCAGGCCTTTTGATAGATTAAAGACTAGTATTTAATGTACTTTTAGTCATTTTATTTTCTTTTACTTGCAAGTAGTAACATACTATTAGTATCTATGTAATAAGTTGTAACTGTTACATTCATAGATATAATATATTAAAAATGGTTACATTGTACTTTTATTATGCTTATTTATAAAGAATAAATTTATAAAATAATTGTTTTATTGTAGGGTTCCGTCAAGTGTTTCGCCTTCCAAAAGGGTTCCGTCCTCAAAAAAGTTTGAGAACCGCTGGCCTACATAATACATAAATATTAAAATGTATACATACTACAGTGTGTATACATACTACAGTGTGTATGCGGGCTTTTAACAATGTATGTACCTACTTAATACAGGCAAATTATTCAAAGTATTTTTATTAATATATTTATTGATAAAGTGAAAATACAACTACGTATTCTGTTAATAAAATTAGAGTGCCTAGTACATGTTGCCTTTATCAATATTATCATGCAGAAAACGGCAATAGAACACGTTTGTTGTATTGGAGCCCCCCTTAATTATTATTTTTTGATACAGCCTTGTAGTATTCACACCGAAACGACACGATCGATTCAGCGTGAACTGGCCTTTACGCGCGAAACCTTCAGTAAGGCTCCTCTTTACTCAATCATTTTAGAGTTTATTATTTTATTATAACTTGAAATAATACAGTCACTCGTCAGTTGTCACATATATGTATATACGGTCTACATAATAATTATATTAGGTTTGGTAAAATCATTTACGAATACTTCGGGTACATAATTATAACATATGATCTATATTTACTCCCCACACCGATTTCGGTGACGGTGGCCAGTTTCATTGAAACCAGGCCAGCTACGCAGGAGTTATGTTATAGTGCCCAAG